>CM035435.1:77532991-77715491 GCA_020310875.1 Ceratopteris richardii
CTATGTGTATATGTATGTATATGTGTATATGTATGTGTGTGTGTATATGTGTATGTATGTGTATATGTATATGTATCTGTATATGTATATCTATGTATCTGTATATGTATATCTATATATATATATATATATATATATATATATATATATATATATATATATATATATATATATATATATATATATATATATATATATATATATATATATATATATATATATATATATGAAATACATCGATGGTTCTTTATTCTGACTTGTTCTTGACTTTTTCCTGACCCCACGTCAGAAACGGGTTTCTGACTTGACCTTTGCAGAGCTTTCAACTAGTATACAGTTTTCCTCAAAATTTGCTTGTGTGACTTATTTGCTGGCAGCTGCAGAGCTTTCTAGTTATGGAGATACACACTTGCCCTCTGAAAGTGCAGAAAACATCTCTAAAGGCTGATTGCTCAAGTCCAGTCCTCAAGATAATGTGCAACATTCCTACACACCTGGCCTTCAATATGTCATCACTGTGCTCAAAGCTCACTGTGGTAGCCTAGAGCTTCTAGCTCGGAGCTCGTGCTCACTGCCCATATAGTATTGCCTGAACCTTGAGGTTTCTGTGAGTGTTCTATAGGCATTAACAGGCCACTCATTACAATTGACAGGCTAGAGCCTGCAGCCATAGAACTGAGCTCTCTGTGCTTTGAATTTTGATGATAAAAAGTGGAGAAAAGAATGGTTGAGCATTGTTGCATGATACCATGCTGGGCAAAACCAAATGGCTATCCTGTAGGTTCTCTGAATGTGAACAAATTGGACATAACCTACAACTGAACCATGCTACTAGTCCTTGCATCATTCACCTAAAGGTCTTGGTTATGCTGTACACGATTGAGTAACAGGTTAATAAGTTTTAAGCCAATTTCTGTATTATTTTTCACATAGTCAAACATGATCATAAGTCATTACATTAGGTCATGAAATATTATACTAATATGTATACATGATTTGATGCCATCATGCATCCATTACAGCTTATAGATTTGTTTACTGTCAATATCTACAATCATGATGTATGTGTATGTATTTCATATTTTTTCAGAAAAAATTAGGTCACGTCAGGAAATGTCAGAAATCTTTTTCTTGACTCGTCATAAGTCAGATTCCCGTCAGAAGTCACAAGTCAGATTCCCGTCGGAAGTCATAAGTCAGAATCCTGTCAGTAACAACTATGTGTGTGTGTGTGTGTGTGTGTGTGTGTGTGTGTGTGTGTGTGTGTGTGTGTATATATATATATATATATATATATATATATATATATATATATATATATATATATATATATATATATATATATATATATATATATATATATATATATATATATATATATATATACACACACACACACACACACACACATATACATGCATGAATACGTAAAAAGCTCTCTCTCTCTCTCTCTCTCTCTCTCTCTCTCTCTCTCTCTCTCTCTCTCTCTCTCTCTCTCTCTCTCTCTCTCTCTCTCTCTCTCTCTCTCTCTCTCTCTCTCTCTCTCTCTCTCTCTCTCTCTCTCTCTCTCTCTCTCTCTCTATATATATATATATATATATATACATACATACATACATACATACATACATACATACATACATACATACCTACGTACGCACGCATGCATATACATACATACATACATACATACATACATACATACATACATACATACATACATACATACATACATACACACATACTCCCTTGAAGGTCCCCATACATCTGTGTGTATGAGATTCAACACTTCATTGCTCACATGTGCTCCCTTCTTCAATGGCAATATGCTTTGTTTTCCTAATTGACAAGCATGGCACAAATATTGCATATTCTGAGATGTAATATATATATACAACCAGGAATCTTTTCCATTCAGTGCGTTCGGTAGGTTCAGTGCCATTTGGTTCAATAAATTCACGATTACATGTACGAATTATAAAGTTCAATTTTGAATGTTAAGTTTCGACCTGACATTGACTAATGGCCATCTCAAGAGTTTGAACCTTCCATAGCTCACTTCTCAGCCCATTGAAACCCTTGAATCTTCCATAGCTCATGCCTCAGTCCCCATTGACTTCACCTCAGCATTGGCCGGCTGACCTCAGCTATTCGCCTCAGCCCTACACACACACCCGTTCTCAGTCCGAGAGTGGATTCAAGAGTGCCTTCTCTTACTACCTAGTGTCGAGAGAGAGAGAGAGAGAGAGGGAGGGGCTAAGAGCTTAGAAGTTAGAGCTTAGAGGCTAGAGTCCTCATGTTACTTTTTGAATTCATACTTTTTGACATTAGATACTGAACGGTATACAGGGTTTTTGACCTTATATTTACGATTTATCAGATTTCATAATTTTCACCCTCCACTATAATGTGTTTCATGCCACATGGCTCAAACTTCATTAATGGATTATTGTTTTGATTTGTTATTTGTAAGTTTTAACTTTTAATATGCATAATATAGATATGTGTGTGTATGTATGTATGTATGTATGTGTGTGTGTGTGTGGTAAAACCTCCCATTGGTTTATTGAGATAGCAAGACCATTAGGAGAGGCTATTATCTTTGGGAGGCTGAGATAGAATTCAATGGTAAGTGGGAGAAGTACCATTTCTTCACTTGCGAGTTTGAGAAGTTACAATATACGGACGAGCTACGCTGAACGTGGCAGAAAGCGGGATTGGATGCGTACTTCGGTGCTAAGCTTCCCAAACCTGACTTAATTGTGGTTCGCCTGAGAATGTGCATGCAGCATTTTGCCTTTGCAGCGCAAGTCAGGTTCACTATGCCACCTAAGAAGGTATGGTTCAGTTTATATCTTGCTGAGACTCAGAACCTAACCATTAACCTACCTCACTTGATCATTGACCAAATCCACTTGGCGCACAAACAATGGCCACGCAAGTCAGTATTGTATGGATGTTGTGCCCTAACAAGAATTATCTATCGGTGATTGGCTTATGACATTCCAATCCAGAGAACTCTAATGTGGAATAGGGTACAACAATTCAAGAGTTGAACGTCCCCAAGACCCATCAAAGTGGATGCGAGAAGCATTGCCGTGCGCTCAGCCACAAGGAGCCACTTTAACCCCAAAAGTCACTCCCCCACCACGACGTGTATGCTCATTCACACTACGCCTCCCAAGACACAGCTCTGAGGACCCAAGCTTAATATTTCCAAGAGTCTCTATAGATCTTGAATTCCCTGGAGGAGTACACTTGGAAGAACTTACTAATGAAGATTTCGAGGAGATCCTTGAAGAGGTGAATATGGAGTCGAGTGAGGAACAAGATCTAGAACACTCACAACCACAAGCAATCACATCACAAGTACCGGTTACAATAGTCGACAAGGAAGAAGAAGATGATGAAGATAAAGATGAAGAATCTAAAGAGGACGACAATGAACACGAGGAAAGACATCATGAAGAGCAACAAGAAGTACCTTAACTCATGGGTGCTCTCGCCTACATCCTAATTAGAGCAATTGTACGATATAATCAAGGCAATGCAAGAACGGCATAGAGTCTCATTCGCATCGGGCCAAACCTTGATAGATCTAACCCTTGCAAATGAAGGGGTGGATCCTCAGTTCATGAATACACTCAAGTCACTAACAGAATCCTTGGGAGTTCAAGAGATCGTGCACACGGCATTGCGACAATCAATCCGATACGACTGACGCAGAGTGGAGACAAGGCCACGGACAGGCAAAGACATATGTATACCCATATCTGAACCGAATGCAACCATAGAACCAACAGCTACCTCAACAGCCATCATAGATCTTACTACAGAGACCTTTGTTCAAACCTCACCTATCTCACCTCATGACCCCTCATCTCCCCCATCGCCCCCACCTCCGCCTCCTACCACTGTTGAAACCGCAATAGTATTAACAACCACTATCCAAACCCCTATCTCATCAACCTCCTTTTCCTTCCATGATCCAACCTCTCAAGCGACCCCCTTTTCTTTTATCACCAATCCACTTTTTACTTCCCGATTTTTGTCCACAAAAAATGCTATTGGACACCCCATCATAACTAGCATAGAAGGACACACAAGACTCACTCAAGGTAGTTTGGGTATCCCCGTTTACCCATATTTACACCTTCCTCCTCTTCGTGATCAATACTTCCCATTCGCCTCCTTCATCTTCCCCTATACATCAATCGTGACCATAGCCCCACCCCGTTACGTATCATTATTGACAAGTTTCATTCATGTCCCCACCACATAGATGTTAGGTTCACAAACACTCACATCCACTTTATTGTACATAAATACCACAATCACTTCATCTACCATCCTCACTTACATGGTAGCTCCCACATGCACCGCACTCTCCAATCCTATGGACATTTCTCCAGCCATTGCACCTCCCCCTCTCCCCATGCTTCCACCATCCCCGCTCCCCCCTCCACAAACATCACCGATACCATCATGCATTGCATCCACCACCCCCATTCCCATTCCCATTCCAATTCCCCTTGCATTAAATACTATTTCCTTTGCATTTGCACTTGTAAATACTATATTCAATACGATAATTCAATGTGTATCAAAGCTCCAACAAGATTATCAACGATTGGAAGATCACAATGCTTCCTTCCAAGCAGAATCTCAAAGATTACAAGCACGAGCCACAGCTTTGGAGGCAGACAACGAAACACTCCAAGCTAAATACTTAACACTAGAACAAACTCGTGCAGAACTGGAGTCCAAGGTACCCGATGTGGATGCCCAAGCTCTCAAAGACTTAGAGGACATGCTACACGAGCAAAATGTAACCAACACAAAACTACGAAGGACTCTAAGGCTTCTCAAGAAGCATATGTCCGCAGCGCTCGAAGAAAATAAGAGATTACAACGGCAAAACCAAGACAATCTAGAGGCCACTATGGAAGGAACACCATGCGCAGTGATCAATCCTACATGGTTTCAAGCTGCCTTCTCAGCTTAGTGCAAAAAAATCGCGATTTTTTCGCAAAAAAAAAAATCGTTTTAATCGTGGACGATTTAAATCGTAAAAATCGCGATTTTTTTGTTTTTTCGGTGACGAATTTTTTCGGGCAGAGATTTAAAACCCTGTTTTGGACGATTTTTTTCGCAAGTTAGCTGCGCTCGCCGCTTGGTCATTGTTGGCTGTTGCCTACATTGCTTGGAGTTGGAAGTGCTTGGAAGTTGGATCTCTAAAATATGGGAAGGCTGCCCGATCCTATTCGCTCTCATGTGCAAACCATCGGGCAAAATACATGGAAGTGCAAGCATTGTGAAGGTACTTTCACAGGTTCAGGCTCACGTGTAAGAGCTCATTTGCTTGGGCTGAAAGGTGGTGGCATTGGGAAATGCACAAAAGTGCCACCCAAAGTTTTTGATGAGCTGATGGCAAAACTCCAAGTCAATAGAGGAGTTGGTAATGTTGTGGAAGAGGTGAATGAAGATAACCAACATGAGGGAGTGGGAGAATATGATTCAGCAGGTACTTCTAAGATTGCACGAACTGAAAGCAAAGGTTCATGGCCTCGATCCTCCACACCATCAGATGCCGAAGTAAGTCAAGTGAACACTCCATATGATTTACCATCTAGTATATTCATGAAAGCAAGCATGAAAGCAAGCTTGCAAAAGCAAGCAACGGAAGTGGCCACACATGAGATGACGAAATTTTTCATCCAATGTGGCATTCCATTCAATGTTGCTAATACCGTTGCATGGAAGAGATTGATAAATGCTACCAGCAAAATAGGTGCACCATGGCAAGGACCATCCGCACAAGTATTGAGAACAAAGTTACTAAAGAAAGAAAAGTCTAATCTTGAGACAGAGTTGCTTTCTTTGCGGATGACATGGCAAAAATATGGCTGCTCTATATTGTGTGATGGATGGTCAGATATAAGAAAAAGAAGTGTGTACAATATTTTAGTATCATCGTGTAAGGGCACAATGTTTCTTCGTGCCATACCTGCTTTTCAGCCCGGTACTACTGTCACAGGTATGATTCATCATTCATGACACATGTCTCAACTTTCATACATATTTTCTAGTTATTTTATGGTATCATTGAATCCTCAATGATCAATGATCATGCATGTAATGTGCATGATGCATAAGCATCATGCACATTGCATGCATAATGCATATATTGGTTATGTAAATGTTTAATGTGCTATTGCCAATTGGCAATTATGATGCATCATGCAGGTGAGTTCATCTATAGACATGTGCGGGAAGCCATTATTGAAATCGGCCCCGAGCACGTGGTGCAGGTATACCATATTACAAATGTGTAATTACTAATGACATGTGAATGTCACACTATAGCTTTGATGATTGAAGTTTGAAATGATCCTTGATTTTTGAATTTGTCATGTAGGTTATCACAGATAATGGATCCAATTGTGTATCCATGGGCCGTATGTTACAGGAAGAGTATCCTAAGATAACTTGGACTCCATGTGCCTCTCACAGCCTTGATTTGATGATGGAGGATATTGGGCAGTTATCTTGGATGAGAGTTGTGCTTGAGAAAGCAAAATTCATTGTGCGATTTGTTACTAGCAAGCCCAAAGTTTTAAATATATTCAGGGCAAACTCTTCATTGCAATTTCAGAAACCATCAGCTACTCGTTTTTGTTACATGTTTCTTGTTCTTGAACGAGTACTTATGGTTCGAAAGGGTCTACTACGCACAGTGGTTGCAGAGGAATGGTATAGTATCCAAGAAGTAAAGTCAGGTGACACATTGTACACTCAGTTCTCCAACATAGTGATGGGAGATGAGCAGTTTTGGAAAAAGGGTGAGATTATTATGCATGCTTTGAAGCCTCTTCATAGTGTGCTAAGGATCACGGACATGGAAGGAAGCACTCTAGGCCTTATATATGAGTACGTAGATCGTATTGGAGAGTGCATTGAGAAGATAGAAGGGTTGATGGAGAATGAGTAAGTATTTTTGTTTTTTGTTTTTCTCTTGAATTTTTATTTTTAAGACTCATCGTTCATGATTCATAAATCATGATTAATGATAATGTTAAATGGACAATGGACATTGATGATTGATGTTTATGTTTTTCTTTTCCAGGAAGAATGAGCTCTTAGAATGTGTGAGAAGGAGATGGGATTGGTTTCATAAACCAATCCATGCAGTTGCACATCTTCTACATCCATTATGGCGTAATGAGGAGGCATACTTAGATAATGAATTGGAAGATAATTGGCTCACATATGTGAAAATGTGGACAGGAGATGATGTGCACATGATAGATCAGCTAGAGAAAGAGCGATATGCATTTCGTACGAATGAGAAGTATTTTGGGAACCCCACAGCACGCTTACGGGAGAATCAGCTTGCGCCCGTGACATGGTGGGAAAGATTTGGCTTGGGCACACCTTTATTGGTATATATTTAACTTTTATATTATCATTTATGTAAATTGTAATTTTATAAATTACAAGTTACAACTTGAACTAACATTAAACTTTGCATTTTGTATTATGTAGAGAAAGCTTGCTATCAGAGTCTTATCACAAGATTGTAGCACTGGCCCGGCGGAAAGGAATTGGAGCACTTGGGCTCTATTCCACACAAAAAAGAGAAATAGGTTGAGTTCAGAGCAACTTGAGAGATTGGTGTATTGCCATTGTAATCTCAAGTTGCTAGAAAAGAAAGGCAATTACACGCATCCACTTCAGGTATATGATTATATCATGAATCATGATCCCTTTAATTGTGTAATGTGTTATAAGTTATAACTTAATACTTGTAAGTTGTAACTTATCTTTCATTTGTATAATGTATTTCAATTTTGTAAATTATAGGTAAATGTGGATACTATTGACATATCAGATGTCAAGGATATTCCAGAGATACCTCATGAGGAAAGGGACATTTATTCCATGCTCTTTAAAGAGCAACAGAGGTTTGTTCGACAAACCCGAAGCAAAACCTCTAGGGCAAAGGCATGTGGTGAGTACATTGTGATTTGTGATTCATCATTCATGAATCATGTTTCAAATTCAAATTCAGTTTCTTATATGTTTTTTTTTTTTCCTTTATGCAAAAGGTAACATCATGGAGGCATCCACTTCTCGTCATCCTCGCAAATTTGCATCTCGACGAGGCGGAGGACGTGGCCGTAGGGGTGCTAGTACGAGTCAGCACGTTGATGGGCTGCAGGATTGGGATGAGATCTCTGCAGAATCACGGTCAGATGAGGATTTAGACGAGGCTGCTCCCACTATAGCAGCACAGTTTGGACTTGACTCAGAATCATCCTCATGGACTAGCGCTTTCGATGAGGATGAGGATGAGGATCTTGATGAGGATGTAGACTCTAGAGTCTAGACTCTAGAGAGTCTATATATTTTGATATTTGTATGAGGCTTGAGCCGTGGGGCCATGGCCCATGACATTGGTGATTGGACTCATATATCAGATTCATCATTGATGATCGGGATGTATACACTATTACACTTACAGTATGATGATTGATCATTGATGCAGTATGGTTTTAGTCATGGATGTCTTTTTACTAATATGTTATGCTGCATACAGAATGTTTTAGTTTTAATTTATAAAATAAAAAAAAATAAAAAAATAAAAAAAAAAGTGGTGAAGAATAAAAATCACGATTTTTTTTTTAGGTGGGAACGATTAAAACGATCTAAACGTTTAAATCCCGATTTTTATAAGCGATTTAAATCTCTGCCTTTGTACTATGCTTCTCAGATGACATCAAGATGTTACTCGAGGAGCATGCTAGTGAGAAGCAAAGTGCGTAGACCTCAAAGAAGCAATTAACCACAGTAAGCACATCTAGGTCGAAGGCTTCCACCCTCCCATAGACTACAGAGGAAATGGAAACCCTAAGGTAACATGTTGAAGAACTCCACGCAAGGCTATTACCATATGAGAGGCCACCTTCTCTGATTGAAGACCCAGAGCCACACACAGTAGTGGAAATCCTTGTTGAAGAATCTTTTGAAGAATCGTACGAGCCCATGCCAGTACCTGGTACCTCGAGGGCGCATCACTGAAGAGGGCAGAGATGCATTTGAAATTGAAGCACCGGATTGGCTCAAACGGGTAGAACAAATAGGCTACACTCATGACGATAGTGTAGTTGTACAAATTCAATCACTATCCAATCTAAAAGAAATGGTTCTCAAGTCTGCTTACTTTCAAAACTTATCACATCAACGCCTCATCACCAAATCAGAGAAGCAATACATGCCATATTTCCTATTATTGGCAAATTATAATGCAGAAATCAAGAGGCATACAAGAAAAGAACCCACATTTGCTACTCCATTCGAGCCAGATAACCTACCTGAGAAGGCGCAGGCACGATATATTTTTCAACCGAAATGGAGTGCATGACTATTAACAAATTATCCTAAAATGATGCCCATATGGTCAAATATGCCATTATACATCAAATATAACCCTTGGTACTGTCTTGTTGTTTGTCCCCGATCCTAGCAAGCTTTTGCAATCATCACTACATCAACATTGTAAATACCATTTTTGGTAGCTTAGACTCCATTTTGTTCAAGCCGAGGAGTCCTCGAGCTTGAGGAGTATTAGAAGTACCTACGTATCAATTTTCATAATTTTTAGACTTCATTTGAGCCCTCAAATAAGCCCTGAAACCTGTTTTTTTAACTAGGCTCGACACTAGGTCTGGACAAGGCTAAAAGCTAGTCAAAAACTATAAAAGGATCTAGACAGCTCATTTTTGGGGTTAGCAAATTGGGAATCGAAGTGAAAAAGAGCTTGTAATCTTGTTTTTGGTTAATTAAGGATTGCATTGCTCCATCTCTTTGTCTTGCCATGTGTGCACGCGTGTGTATGTGTGCATGCTTGTGTGCTTCTCCTCACTCACTTGTGCACTTCACTTGCTCACGGTCGTCATACCCTCCTCACGAATTCCCGGATTGACAATTATGAGGTGGATCTCCTCATGTTGGTACTTGCCATTGCGCTAAAGTGACATACATGCATACATACATACTTAGATACGTACGTACATACATACACACATACATACATACATACACCACATGCATACATATATACCTACATGTGTGTGTGTATGTGTGTATGAACAAAAGAAAGGAGTAACAATCAAAGCAGAGGCATAAGTCATTACGAAATGAGCAACAATCAGATTCACGATATTCTTTTGAGAAATCAATGTAGTTATCTGTATCCTTTAGTATATTATTATATATATGCCTGTATCCAAAATAGCATCCTCAAACTAAACTTAGCAAAGAACAAATCAGTACAACAAATTGAGAAAGCACATTTAAGCAGCCATAACAAATCTAGAAAAGTTATTAAACAAATCAAAAACATAACAATACCTTGGAAATCCATGCGGATTCATGATCAAATCTGGGCAGATGCCACGTTCAGAAAATGGAAAATCTTCTTGCTGAACAATTGTTCCACAAACACCCTTCTGCCCATGCCTACTACTAAATTTGTCACCAATCTGAAACAAAAACATATTGCTTGTGAATGCTTCCTTTACCCCCACCCAAACTCTGAGAGTAAAAAAGGGAAGAAGAACACAATCAGCAAATTCTCCCTCCCTCACACAAGTCATGCTGTTGTTCATCAGATTACTACTACAAGTAAATGCAAGATTGATGGTACAAGAAGAGAATTCGAGGAATGAAACCTACCTATTATCATTCTAGACAGCTAATAGGCGAGATCAAGTGGGTGAAATATTACAATCCTCTGTAGAAAGTCATGATCTATGTGATTAGCATAAAGGATGCACATACATGCATGGTGAATGTAAGTCACTTGGGGAAAAACTTAGCCTCAAAGTTAAGCGCCTAGATTCTGTTAGCCTCCTCTTCTCAAGAGTTATTAACGCACAGGTTGCTTAAGAGAGAGAAAAAGTGAAGGACTGCTGATTTTGTAATCTGACATCAAGCATTATAGAGCCAAACTCAGCCAAATGATGAAGCTTCATTACATGAAACTACCTTATGCGTGACAGAATTCAACAAAGCACTCTTAAATTGACTGTGGGCAGGTGTTGTTGGCCGTAAGTTTTCATAAATGTAGTATGCAGAAAATAAATGAAACATGTGCAATCAAGTGATCTGCTTCTCAATGTAGAGAGAAACTTTTTGTGTGAAAAAAATGGGGAAAAATCCCATCACAGTGCTGACAACATAATCCTATTAATGCAGGCTTAATGAAATCTAGGTCAACTTTTGAAACCTTAAGAGAGAAGAGGTTTGAAGTTTTACACGTGATCATTGGTCTTATTCTATATAACTAGGAAAATGGAGCCCAGATAAAAGCTACAATCACCTCCAAACAGTAGATATTGATATTAGAATTCATTCCAGAACAATTTGAAGCTATCTCAAGCTGCATTATACAAATACAAATCAAGTGTCCCTTACGCCTAAGGGCCCAATCAAAGTCCATGATACAAATGAAGTGTCCCTTAAGCCTAAGGGCCTAAGTAAAGGTTTGTAGAGGTTGAGGAAAACGAAAAAGTTTTTTGCTAAGGATACTATAACATTCCTTTATGTTTCAAAAATTGGAAAGTTAAATGAAAAGTGAAAAGTCTCCCCATTGTAGAAAATCAAAAACTTAATTCCTCTTTCATTGATTTCCTCTAAACTCATTAATCACGCTGAAAGCATCCATTGCCAATGTGAAACTAGGGTAGACAATCTTCTAGTGTATAATTCTACTCAATGTAGTGACCCGTCTTGAATAAAACTTATCTTGTAGTTTTTTATTTTGATATTCAGATGTCTAAACTTTATTTAGGGTAAATATGTTAGGCATATCAAAATCAAGATCCTCATTATCGAAAGTATTGCAAATCTCCAATAAAAAAACTCCCCTCCCCCCCCAAAAGGAAAAAAAAAAACCTCTTTTCTTTTGTGTGTGTATTCTCTAGACGCTTTCACACTAAATAGCTCCTTTGAGAGCTTTCTACACATATTTCTTATGTACTATTTGGCCCAAAATTTAGGCCATATGGGCATTTGATTTGCACTTCAGCCATTTGTGCTTTCTAAAGAAGTTCACATCCTCAACTATGTCCAAGCACCCAAGAATCTCTATTTCGAATTGAACTTGTTCGATATCCAAAAACCATTGACTTTTTAACGTGTCGTACCAAACGTTCCGTACTACCTTAAAAGTTAACACACACATTGAATGTGTGCACTTTACACACATGTATGCATAATCATTAATGCATATTGCATATATGAACATTGAATAATGCACAATTGCATGTGTCCTATACATTGCATGTACAATGTATGTCCTACGCATGTATGAATAATATCACACATGTTGCATCAATGTATGCATTAATGTACTATGCATGCATGACATTACGATATTGTGATATAGTATGTATGAACATTGTATGTATTATGCATTTATGGAATGTGGCATATGCATGTATGGAATGTGGCATCTGCATGTGCATTGTGCCATGTATGCATGTATGAATAATGACACACACACATGTTACATGCAATGTATGCAAGTGTGCGTGCATGTAATACATTACATGTCACATGCATGTATGCACATTGTATGCACTATGCATGTATAGAATGTGGCATGTGCATGATTAATGTTTGAGCTTTGGTATGAAAGTAAACTATATATATATATATATATATATATATATATATATATATATATATATATATATATATATATATATATATATATATATATATATATATATATATATATATATATATATATATATATAAAAACAATACAAAAAGAGATGTGCACACACTCACATGAACACGAACACACACACGCACACACAAAACCAAAAAATAAATAAATAATTAAAAATAAAAATAAAAATAAATAAATAATAATAATAATAAATAAAAAAATTTTAAAAAAATAATAAAAAGAAAAAAAATAAAGAAAAAAAAAGTTAAATACTAAAAAATAATAATAAATTAAAAAAGAAACAAATTAAAATAAAAAATATAAATATATAAAAATAGAAATCAAAGTAAAAGAAAATAAATAAAAAATAATAATTCCATAAATAAATAAATAAATAATGCTTATATATATATATATATAAGCGAATTAAACAAAAACAAAACGAAACAAAAAGTGCATCGTCAACTTCTATGTCTGTCCTAAACAAGAAGTATCCGAATTAAACTTTATCATGCATAGCTTGGACAAATAGCTATGACATCCCTACTCATGTCATCAGTGCCCTGGAGTAGGTGCGGACTTTAATAAAGAGTCTTTCTAAATCAAGATCTCTAACAAAGTCAACGAACTGAGTTTCTATCACTTTCGGAAGTGAAGGGCAAACTCAGCCATGATAAAGTCTTGCACAAAGAACAAACGAATAATAAGAAGAAAGGAATTAGAATTATAAAAATTAAAATTAAAATTAATAAATATATAGATAAATAAATAAAGAAATATATGAATAATAAATAAATAAATAAATAAATAATAAAAATAAATTTTTAAAAAATATATTAAAAATAATAATAATAAATATAAAGAAATAGCTAAAATAATAATAAAAGTAATAATAATAATAATAAACATAAAAGAACAAAACACTAGAAAGAAGCTATAAATAAAGAGTGAAAAAGAAGGGGGAGGGGGAGGGGGGGAGGAACCACAAAATACCTTATCATTAACCCATACAATGTTCCCCTTTTCTATTGAATTTACTAATGATTAATTTGAACACATGAAAAGAAGAAGAACCATAAATGAACTTGTTACGAGTAAGAAAGTCCTTACCTTCTTTGAAACTTTCTTGAATAAATACCCTTTTTGAACAAGCAAAGAAATTAGTTGACAACATTGAATTAGAAATGAAGACAAGCTTGAACATAGACGAGAAAATCTAAACAATCGAGAGCAAATAACGCCGTACTTTGCTAAATGAGAAATATTTGAATCAATATGAGGCATACGTATCATGTTAATGCTAGCAAATTCCGGTTCTAATCTTTTATCATAAATGTCTACTTCCAAACCAAAAGGAGACTGAAATATTTTTAGATCTAGAAAAGCACAAGAATCACCATTTGAAGTACAATTCAGCTCACAAAAATTTTTGGGATAAATACCACCACCAAAAGCATCATTGTGTAAATACATAAAATCTTGAAAAGAACTAAAATCAGGAACAAACAGATCATCTACAAAGCGTCTAATATTAGAAAGTTTGTGTATAATGATAGGACAGGTATTAGCTAAAACAAGCATTTCCATAAATTCAAATTCATAAGTAAAAAGATAAAAATTCGCAAGAAAGCACAATTTGTACCCATAGGAATTCCAATACATTGTTTGAATAAAGTATCACCAACTGAAATATACAAGTTTTCTAAAAGAAAATCTAACCAAAGAAGAATGTCGGTTTCATCTACTATTCTAGTGTAACGTTTCTTTTTACTATCTATATCTATAAACATGGATTTCAACCATATATATATATATATATATATATATATATAATAAGGTAATGTTCCGTATCTTGATATTTGGTACGGCACCACCTTGCATACATGTACCATACATGCCATACCTAACATTCTATACCACCATGTTTAAAACCAATGGAAATAAGATAAATGGATCTTCTCATACCAAGCTCTTGGTGCTTGCTTCAAATGATGAAGAGCTTTGATTACTTTGCAAATAACATGTTCTTTATCTTTCTCTTCAAAACCCTTTGGTTACTCAATGTAGACATTCTCATGTAAATTCACCATTATAAAATGTTGTTTGAATATCTAGATGGCCTACTTTCCAACCAAATAATGGAACTTGAGAAAGTACAATCTTGACTACAATCATTATAGAAGTACCACCAGCTTTACTTTTGATCTTGAATATCCACTCAATACCAATTGCTTTCTTTCTCTTAGATAGCTCACAAAGCTTCCACGCTTGATTATTACAAATAGAATCAATCTCCTCTTGTCAGGGGAGCACTAGATTGTGATCTCTAACTACACTAGACAAGATTTCGGAAATACACTTCTGATTACAAGAACACCCACGCAAGGAAAATGATACAAGAATATGTGACTGATACAAGAAGCCCCACAACCCGGGACGGATAGGTATGGATAACTCGACTAGAGATGATACAATCATCAAGAAAGAATACATTCATGGTGACTTGTTGGAGCTATTCCACATAGATGTTTGGGGAGCAAGGAGCCATCAATATCACGATCCAGGTACTATGTATCTTTTATTGATGATTGTAGCAGATGGACCATCGTATGCTTTATGAGGCATAAGGATGAAGTCTTTTCATGTTTCAAGAAGTATCTTGCTCTTGTTGAAAATCAAACAGGTAAAACACTAAAGAGGCTAAGGTCAGATGGCAGGGAAGAAAATTTCTCCAATGAATTTGATACCTATCTCCATAAGAGGGGTATCAAGAGAGAGATCACAACCAGGTACACTCCAAAGAAAAATGAAGTGGCACAGAGAAGAAATAGGACCATAGTTGAAGTTGCAAGGTCTATGCTTACTGAGAAAAAAAATGCCAAATTATTTATGGGTAGAGATGGTATCTACATCCACCTATCTCATCAATAGACTCTCATCGAAGGAATTGGATGGGATGACACCTTATGAAGCATGGAATGGAAGAAGACCTAGCCTTGATCATTATAGGATATTTGGCAAGTGCATAGCTTATGCATAAGTTCCATCTCAAATCAGAGGTAAAATGGATCATAAAGCAGAGAAGTGTGTGTTAATTGGATATGACTTAAATAAAAAAGGGTATAGGCTATATAATCCAAGCATGAAAGATTTTATTGATAGTAGAGATGTTGTCTTTGATGAGAAAAACTCTTGGTTTGAAGATGATTGCAGGAAAGTCAAGTTAAATTATGACCTAGAGAAAGACTTCCCAACATTACAAAAGGGGAGTGATAACTTACATGAAGAATGAACTTGGAGAGTACTTACTTGGCGGTCATGACTCCTTGAGCTCCCAAGACTGGCATTGGCAAGATTGATTATGAATGTGGCCAACCCCTCCTTATATAGGTTTTCAAGGGCCGTTCCCAAGGCGATTGTGATTTGATGATGTCATCAATGATGTCAGCAAATCGATCAGAACCTCAGAATGTCAGAATTTAGCAAATAGACAGCCGATCTTAGGGTTTTGGCACATTCCGGACGCAATGGAAGCATTGGTTTCTCCTAATTCTAAACCAATCATGAGATATAGGATTCACATGGAATCTGAGGTTCAAGATGGTTTCCTTCTTTATCCATGACATCACTTCCCCCTCAAGCACGAGGAGAGGCCATGTTCTCTAGCTTGGGTTTCATTGGAGTTTTCCTATGGAACTCATAAACCTTGAATTTTGCTCTCTGAAGATTTTTTGTAGGCTCTCAAGTACGATTATTGACGTCATATCCTTTCCAATGACTAAAGTATTCCAATCCCCCTCGAGAGATTCTTGAATCTAAGACATGATCAACCTCGAATTCTTCATGACCCTTAATCTTGAAAGATGATGAAGGATTGGGTCTCCCTTGAACTTCCTTAGGTTCATCACAAGATAGGTCCTTTGAGCTTCTAGTGTAATGTTGTGGTGTTTCCAAGATCTTTGATGAAGAGTATTGAGTAAGCACACCTCCTTGATTGAACATGAACTCCTCCTTATCCTTAACCTTCTTGATATCTTCATAACAGGCATACTCCATGTCATTTATAATGACTTTTTGGGCTTCAAAGTTTCTTGATTCAGATTCTTGAGGAGTAGTGTCTTCATTATTCAAGACTTCTGACTCTTGGACTTGGATTTGTTTTAACAACTCATTCTCACGCTGAATTGCTTGATTGATTACATCCTCCAAGGTATTTGCTTGAGGCATGGATAGCAAGAGATATTTGACCTCAGGATTGAGGCCACTTCGAAACTGATTAACCATGTAGTTCTCTTGATATGTAGTTCCATGAAACAACATCTTGATATTCAAGGCATAGCTTGAAACTGATCAATCATCTTGTCGTAGCAATCTTTTCATCTCTTGGACATGATCGATCAAGTCCTTTATGGTAGATTGAATCTCCTTGCATAGGGAATCCATGGTGCCTGGTCTTGATGAAGTCAGTCTTGCCAAAATGTCAGGGGAGCACTAGATTGTGCTCTCTGACTACACTAAACAAGATTTCGGAAATACACTTCTGATTACAAGAACACCCACGCAAGGAAAATGATACAAGAATATGTGACTGATACAAGAAGCCCCACAATATGGGACGGATAGGTATGGATAACTCGACTAGAGATGATTCAGGAGATCCCACAACCAGGGACCGTAGGTATGGAGCAAGATATCTCGGTTACAAAAATTCCCTTTTGGGAGATGAACTAGATATAACTCGACAATATCTCCTACTACAATATTACAAGAGGACAAGACAGGATGTCCAAGAATGAGACTGAACAAGACTGGAACAAGGAACAAGACAAGAACAAGAACGAGAACTTGGACAGTAAAGCTTTGTGAAAAGCTTCAAACTTCTCCCTATGGACAGCTTTTGTGAAAAGTTCTGCAACATTATCGTGAATGGGCACATAAGCCAAACTTATATCTCCAATTGGCCATGTCTCCATGACATAATGATAGTGCATTTCAATCAGCTTAAACAGTTTAGATCCCGATTTAAATCTCACCTTTGTACTATGTCCACGACTCAAGAGAAAGTGGGTGATCACTCTTGTTGCCAAGAATCTTCGTGAACTCAATGTCGAACCAACATCCAATGGGGAAGGAGAGCCTAAACTCATATGCGTCCTAAAGTGTCATCACCCTAGCAATAAAATGTAGCCAAGGATTTGGCAAGGATGATGAAGCACTCTGACCATCACACCAGCAAGTGCTCACTTTGGATCCCAACTCCTTTTATAGTTGTCTTCAAATCGGCACAGCTAGGCGAACCACCCCAACACCCTAGATTCTAGATGGAAATATAGAAATGGTAAGGGGGGATGGAGGAGAACATCCGTGGAAATAAGGAGTTGGTTATGGCACAACTATTAAAAGATATTTGTCTTCATGATATTGAGTCCATACACCATATATTGAAGCATGGAAGCCATGAACATTAGTTATATACAGTAGGAGATATTAATGATTGCCATCAAAAAGGAATATATGTTTTCCCAATTGTGTTGATGCAATCACAATCTACTTTGGTTGGTTTGTGTTGAAGCAGCACCTAATCCTTTTTTCCAAGATGAGCATATGTTGCCTCTCCCATCAATGCAAGCAACACACCTTCCCCATTCGACTTCCATGCCAAACTACACTTAATGCACAAGCTTTCTAATGTCTGGCCCCCCACAATATCAAATATCCTCTTAAGTAGATGCCTCTTCATCTCTTAAAGTTTCATCACACAACTACAATCATCCTTCATAAGGCTGCCTTAGAAAGCTTTAGCCACACATTAGATTCTTCATTCTCAAGCTAGCAATGCCTCAAAAAGAATGGTATGGTGACAAATGTCAAGAATTAAATAAGTGACTAAACAGTCAATGATTACTTGGAGTGATTAGTCACATAATGGCTCTCACATAGATGAGGATCTGTGTGCCTTGAAGGAATCATAGCATTGGCATCTATAGAACATGATTATTGGCATCGACTCCATATTGTGTTAATCTTTGGGGGAGATTACAAGATCTGATATTGCAGACACCAATTGAGGGTCCTAGTACTTGACACTAATATGCAGAGAGATTGCGCTAAGTACCACCTACATAATACATAGCTCATCCTAGAGTTGGATGCTTTTTTCTCTCATTGATTACTCATATGCAGAGAGATTGAGCTAAGTGCCACCTACATAAGGATGTTTTTCACCCATTGATTATACAGGCATAGGAGCGAATTCATACCCAAGATTACCAACCCTGATAATCTTCAATCATGCCCTTGTCAAGAAATTCCCACCACATTAGATTATCATGCACACATTGACCCTGATACATAAAGGGAACAACTCTATGGAACCCAAAATGTACAAGAATATAATCATTGATCACACTTCCGCTGAGCTTCTTGGAGCCTCCCCAAGTATAGGTTTACCTGAACCACCATACCATCTGCCCAGATCATGGTGTCTCCATGAAGTTCGAATTCTTGAGAGGAAGTATTCCAACTATACTTTGGAGATACCATAAACTGTTGATAAAATAAACTGATTTAACCACTTCCACGATCTCCAAAGGGGCAGCAGCTAGTTCTGATTGAAAACCTCATGCAGTATTGATGCCTTGGCTTGAATCATGCTTGATATCATGGATGTTACAGGCCCCTCTGTACATCCCCAGCATCTGTGCTGTAAGATTTAAAAACTACATCCATCACAGGTCCCTAAATCTGGATGCTATTAAGGATACCTGATGGAACAAGTGTATGTGAAAGACAGAGCTTTGTTGCAGGTTTTCTTGAACTGAATTTGGGAACATATTCTGTCTAATCTCACCAAGACTGTATAGACCATTTTCATCCTGGTCTCTTCTGCCATTCACATCGAAAATAAATGCCCATCAAGGCAGTCCGGTGTGTTCGGTGCGTTCGGTTCTGTGCGTGTAAGGTGCGAGGACCGAATGGTACGTATCCGAAGGTAAGGTGCGTCATTACAAATACACATAAATTCATAAGAATCTAAGATATAGTATATACATATATATTATGCATATTAAAATTTAAAACTTACAAATAACAAATCACAACCATAATCCATTAATGAAGTTTGAACCAGCTGGCATAAAACACAATATAGTCAAGGGAGAAAATTATGAATAAATCATAAATATGAAGTCAAAAACCCTATATACTGTCTAGTGTCCAATGTCAAAAAGTAACCTGAGGACTCTAGCCTCCAAGCTCTCTCTCTCTCTCTCTCTCTCTCTCTCTCTCTCTCTCTCTCTCTCTCTATCTCTCCTCTCTCTCTCTCTCTCTCTCTCTCTCTCTCTCTCTCTCTCTCTCTCTCTCTCTCTCTCTCTCTCTCTCTCTCTCTCTCTCTCTCTCTCTCTCTCTCTCTCTCTCTCTCTCTCTCTCTCTCTCTCTCTCTCTGTGCCTCGCGCTGCCCCCCGCTCAGCCCCTCTGCCTCCCTCTGCCCCCCGCTCAGCCCCTCTGCCTCTCGCTGCCCCTGGCCGGCCCCTGCTCAGCCCCTCTGCCTCGCGCTGCCGTTGCCCACCCCCTGCTCAGCCCCCTGCCCCTGCCGTACCTCCCGCTGCCTCCTGCCCGCCTCCTGCTCTGCCCCCTGCCCTCCCGTGCTGCCCCTTGCCCTCCAGCTCGGCCCCCCGCTCTGCCTCCCCGCTTTCGACTTCAGCTGCCCCCCGCCCTCCAGCTCGGCCCCGCGCTCTGCCTCCCAGCCTTCGAGTTCAGCTGCCCACTGCCCCACTTTTCGACCCTTCCACACCTGCCCCGGCCTGCCTAGTCATGGCTTTACCTACTTGACAGCCCGCCTCGTCAGCCTCCTCCCGCCACCTACAGATAACCCTAAAAAATCCCACATCCAAAGTATGTGCAACCCTAACCCTAACCCTAACCCTAACCCTAGCCCTAATCCGAACCCTAACCCTAACCCTAATCTGAACCCGAACCCAAACCCAAATTGAACCCTAACTCTAACTCCAGAACCAAACCTTAAACTTAACCCTAATCCCAAACCCTAAGAATCTCTCTCTCTCTCTCTCTCTCTCTCTCTCTCTCTCTCTCTCTCTCTCTCTCTCTCTCTCTCTCTCTCTCTCTCTCTCTCTCTCTCTCTCTCTCTCTCTCTCTCTCTCTCTCTCTCTCTCTCTCTCTCTCTCTCTCTCTCTCTCTCTCTCTCTCTCTCTCTCTCTCTCTCTCTCTCTCTCTCTCTCTCTCTCTCTCTCTCTCTCATGGCTCCCAAGCCGGAGGAACAGCTGGCCACCTTAGAGCATGCCCTCCGAGAGTTGATAGGAAAACACAAGAAAGAAGGAGATTCTGCACTGAACGGGGTTAGCCGCAGAGTTGTCGCCCTCGAAGCCAAGGTGGCAACCTTGGAGAAGGAAAACGAATCCCTTCGGTAAGAACTTCTTGCTACCCGCATGCAGCACTCACGGGACCTGGAGAAGTGTGCACACTGAGCTTACTGATATGAAAATGAAACTAGACAGCATGCACGAGGAGGGGGAGATCGCTCCACAACTAGAGGACATTCATATGACTATCATGAAGGAGTGTATGGAGGTGGTGCAGAGCGAGCTTGAGACTAAGAAAGATGGATGGGTCGAGGTTGTAAAAAAGAACCTTCGACAGGAGGCAAAGAAGAACAACCACCATGAGGAGATCCACATAGTGCATACGACCATTGAGGAGGAGCGGATGCGACAGGCTCGCAAGCTCAATGTTCACGACTCCGGCCTCACAGAGACAGACGGATCACCAGAGCAGGACGGGCGTCGTTTGTGCACATTACTTGGATATCGCGCGGATGAGCCTCTCCCTTTCACGAGAGCCTGAAGAGCAGGACGGGACACCACACGGAGCAGAGCACTTATCCTTCAGTTCTCAGATGAGGCCGGGAGGAGAGACTTCCTCATACGACGGGAGGTTCTACGCACTACACCGGGAACCCCCATCTATTTGGATGACGACCTCACACGCATGCAGGTAGAGCACAGACGGGCATGCATGCCACGTGTCCTCCAGGCCAGGCGAGAGGGACATCGTGCCCTCTACAGAGACGGTCGGGTCATCATTGATGGACGGCCCATTGACTAGGGATTCGAGGCCTATGAGACAGCACAGCAGGAGGTGCACATTGCAGTCTGGAACTGCAATGGATCTTTATGGACACATCCAGGGCACCTCGAGGAGGTGATGGAGGGAAGAGACATTATCTTCTTGACAGAGACACACGAGAGCCCGGGGAGGAGCCTACCGAGGATTGAGGGCTATATGTGGGAGTCAGCTCACCGTCGCCAGATGAGACAGCACACCACACAAGGATCAGGAGGAGTAGCCGTGCTCTACAGACAGTCGCTACAGCACACGGTACAGGTGGTAGCCAGAGACCCAGAGGCACGTTTCATGTGGATATGCCTACAGTTATCAGAGGAGAGAGTAGCGTACTTCGCCGTATGCTATATTGCACCCATTGGTTGGCGCTTCACACATTCCCCTGAGCAGCTATCAAGGGGGGAGGGATCAGATACCACATCGCCATATGACTGCCTCAGTGACACGATTATGGAGTATACCGAGATGGGTGAAGTCTTCCTTGTAGGAGACTTCAATGCCCGCACTCAGAGCCACCAGTGTGATATCTACGACTTTGACGACCCTGAGATGCTTTGTACCATAGAGGACATGCCTACACTCAAGAGCCTCAGCCGACACTGCCACACCCACCTCATACGGCCGACACCTACTCCAGATGGGAGCAGCACACCGTCTCGTTATATATAATGGGATGGGGACCTGGCCCACCTCGAACGGTCTCACCTGCATTCCACCCACGACACCACAGGGGGCAGTGTGGTAGACTATGTTATCGGACCCCCGGAGGCGACACATTTCATCACCTCATTCACTATCCCACCCTTACCGATTGGAGCTGATCACCCATATCTTGCCCTATCCATTCGAAGCTCACCATGCATATCCCACCCCGTCACCATAGAGCCACGAGCCCATACCACCATTCACTTTAGACATGAGCTAGCACATATCTATAGCTCTCATGTTCGAGAGCGCATCTACTCCCTTGATCCCTCTGCCTCCTTGGACACCCTCACCGCCCACTTCTCCTCGATCCTCCATACATCTGCTATTCTCAGCTTCCCATACACCACCCACAGCACTACACATTCGACACGGCTGGGGTATACATCCCAGAATAGATGGTACGATGAGGAGTGTAGGCGACTATACAGACATCTTAGAGCACAGAGTATCTTGGGATCCATCACAGAGAGGGAGGCATGACGACAGATGCGAGCCCTCACACGCCGGAAGCGGCGAGCTTTCGAGGAGCGACAGGAGGCAGAGTTGATCGACCTTCTCATGAGTAGGGATTGTGCCACCGCGTGGAGGGCACTACGTGAGCCACGGCACCTACACTCATAGCAGATCCTCCGACTTGGCACACCTACGCCCAGAGATTATATGACGTCCCAGGACAGCCACCATTGCCGGTTCCTTCCACACCGCGTCCTGTGATATCCACCCTCTTCACGGCAAGCATGGTACGGCAGGCCATCCATAGGCTACAGCATGGCCGTTCAGCAAACCACACGGGGCTACAGGGAGAGCACTTTATATACGCAGCAGATGTAGTTTCCCACTTGATCGCCCATCTCTTCAACCGTACTTTGGTTGAGGGATTACCCGACTCATGGACTATGCATACCATTACGCCTATCCATAAGTCCGGCGATACGATCGACCCAGGGAACTACAGGACTATTATGATAGGCCATATCCTCGCCAAGATCTATGGGGCAGTACTAGAGGCAGAGCTGAGTACACACGCTGAGGCAGCGGGGATCAGAGCACCCGGCCAGGTAGGCTTCCGCCGCACTTTCTCCACCATCGACCACATCTTCGTGCTTCGTTGCTTGATTGAGAGCGCAAAGGCGAGGAAGCAGAGACTATATTGTTGCTTTGTGGATTTCCGCAAAGCCTTCGACATGGTGCCTCGAGAGAGCCTACTACGGAGGCTCCAGGAGTTACAGCTACCATCAGACATGCTATGGGCCATCCACGCTTTGTATGCAGGAGTCACAGGCAGGGTACGTTGCCCCGGCGGTCTATCAAACAGCCTTGTTAACACCATGGTGTGAAACAAGGTTGCCCTCTCTCACCCACTCTCTTCGGTCTCTACATCGATGACATCACGGAGTATATACAGCGAGTAGGAGGGCGAGGAGGAGACCTCGGAGGTACGCCAATACACATCCTATTATATGCTGATGATATTGTCCTGCTTTCAGAGTCATAGGAGGGGTTGCAGTCACATTTACAGGCGCTCGATACCTTTTGCATGGAGAGAGGACTCAGTGAACCTTGGCAAGACCAAGGTCATGATCTTCCATACCTCCAGGAGAGTACGCCATCGCGCCTCTTTCACAGCAGCAGGAGGACAGATAGAGGTAGTGGACTCCTACGTCTACCTAGGTGTCACCTTCTCGGGCAGCACAGGGGTATTCTCCATGGCACATGCCGCGAGAGATAGATTGACGCGAGGCTATGCGGCACTTGCAGGATTGGAGAGACGCTGCTTTCAGGCACATTTTCAGGAGCCGGGAACTAAGGGGTGGCTCTTTGACACTCTAGTGACACCCGCATTGATGTACGCTGCAGCAGTATGGGCACCAGGGATCACAAAGGCGATGTGGACGCGGATTGAGAGGCCCCAAGTCACCATGATCTCACGCTTGCTGCGCAGCAAGCCCTCCGTTCCACATGACATTATACGAGCTGAGCTTGGCACACCACCGATGCTAGTGGAGGCCCTCTTCCAGTTGGTGACCTTTATTCTGAGAGTCAGAGAGCTCCCCACCAGCAGACTCACCAGGCTTGCATTTGAGAGCTCTAGACATTTGGCAGAGATAGGGCATGAGAGAGTATGGTATGCACAGACTTACCGATGGTTAGCAGACCATGGCATGAGTATTACGGATCTCCCCCCTTTTCAGTATGACCTCTCTTCCCCCCACATTACCCTCTCTCGTTCGGAGAGGAATAGGATCATCCGTCAGGACCTACTACAGATACACGTCAGGAAGACATGGATTGCACCACGGGAGCCTCTTCCCACAAAGAGGCAACACTACAGAGAGCACTTCCTGACTGTGACAGCGGATGGTTTCATTCAGAGACCACGATACATGGATACATATATGGCACCAGCTGAGAGAGTGGCCATTGGGCAGCTCAGAGTATCATCACACCAGCTCGAGATTGAGGTTGGGCGCGCCACACATACCCCGAGGGATGAGAGATTATGCAGGATATGTAGAGAGGAGGTGGAGGACGAGGAGCACAACACATGTACATGCCAGGCATATGAGGACATCAGAGACCGATACCCACAGCTCTTCAGGGGGGGCAGAGAGATCAGGGCTTTATTGGGGACAGAGGACCAGCGCCCTCTAGGTCGATTCCTAGTAGAGCTCAAGCACCGTCGTGCATCACTCCTCCAGCAGCAGATGGAGATACACCCTGCACCCCCCCCTCAGACTTATATTGCAGATTTTTTCAGACCCTCAGCCACTCGAGGACCTAGCTCGATGCGGGGTGTCACATTACACAGAGCAGAGGAGCTTAGACGACAGCGTCGACGACCGAGACCCCTAGTCCGGAGAGCCCGTCCACATCAGAGAGAGATTCAGGCGATTCACGCACGCCATGACATGGAGATATGGAGACGTCAACAGCACACCCCTATCGATTTGGACGTTCAGAGCATTTTGAGGATCGCCATGATGCCTTACCCACCGATGCATTATATCCTACACCCACTCCAGGCATTTAGTGGGTTGTGATACCATCGAGCCTCCCCTTCCTATGCATATCATATTTGTATCTCACCCATTGAGCATATAGAGTGCATACCCATAGCACCCCACACCCTTGATGCCAGTTACAATCCACTCCTTTTTATACCCGTTTGTGGTACTCACACTTTATTTTCCTTTTGGGATCACAGTGGATTGGATCGTACTGATGTATATGTTTTGTCTCATAGGCCGATTTTGGCCTCTAATAGACGTTAAAAAGTCTCTCTCTCTCTCTCTCTCTCTCTCTCTCTCTCTCTCTCTCTCTCTCTCTCTCTCTCTCTCTCTCTCTCTCTCTCTCTCTCTCTCTCTCTCTCTCTCTCTCTCTCTCTCTCTCTCTCTCTCTCTCTCTCTCTCTCTCTCTCTCTCTCTCTCTCTCTCTCTCTCCCTCCCCCTTCTCCTCCCCCCCCCCCCCGGGCCTTCCCCCCTCCTTCCTTGCCTCCCTCCATCCCTCCCTCCCTCCCTCCCTCCCTCTCTGCGCCACCTTCTGTCCGAAACCCTAACTGCGCCAGCTTCTGTCCGAAACCCTAACTGTGACTGAAACCCTAACTCTGGCCAAAACCCTAATTCTGCCCGAAACCCTAACTGCGCCAGCTTCTGTCCGAAACCCTAACTGTGACTGAAACCCTAACTCTGCCCGAAACCCTAACTGCGTCAGCATCTGCCCGAAACTCTGACTGTGCCCCGAAACCCTAACTCTGTCCGAAACCCTAATCGTGCCAAAATCTGTCCAAAACCCTAATTGCACCACCATCTACCAGAAACCCTAACTCTGCCCGAAACACTGATTGCGTCCCTCCCTCCCTCCCTCCCTCCCTCCCTCCCTCCCTCTCTCTCTCTCTCTCTCTCTCTCTCTCTCTCTCTCTCTCTCTCTCTCTCTCTCTCTCTCTCTCTCTCTCTCTCTCTCTCTCTCTCTCTCTCTCTCTCTCTCTCTCTCTCTCTCTCTCTCTCTCTCTCTCTCTCTCTCTCATGGCTTCCCCTTCGTCGAAAGTTACATTTACGAGAACTAATAAGCGGTTGAAGCATATTGAGAGAGAGATGAAGGAATGGAGAGCGGAAGCGGTGAAAGAAAAAGAAGCCCTGCTCAAGTCATGGAATGAAGAACGAGAAGAGATGCGAGGTGAAATTGATAGACTCAAAGGGAAAGTCTCAACCCTCGAACAACAGTTGATGGAAGTGGCGGCATCTCGTGTTCTCGAAGAAGGTGAAATTCAGCCTTCAGTGATCGAGGAGCTGAAAGATATAAAAGAACAGGTACGGACCATCAGGGAAGATGAGGAGAAGAAGTCATGGGCTGCAGTCATATCCGAAACGCAAAAGAAAGTACAAGAGGCCGAAAAATGGATTGAAGTGGCTAAGAAAGGGAAAAGTAAGGAAGCTCCTTGTACACCTACTCTTATCAACATGACCCTCGAAGAGGAACAAAGAAGGCGGACAAGGGCACTACATGTGAGAGTAACCGGCCTCAAGGACATAAATGATGTGGAAAAGGAGGTCAAAACTCTCACATCCATGATGGGGATGGAGAAGCCTTTGCATACAAAGGCATGGAGAGTAGGCAAGAAAAGTGAGGGCCTTGGAGAATCTTCAAAGGAGAGAGCTCTTATATTGCGCTTTCCTTCATTAAAAGAGAAGAAAGAATTCTTGAGGAAGAGACCAATTCTCAAGAAGACAGGTGTTTTCCTTGGTGATGACCTCACTCTCTCACAGCTTGCGCATATGAGAGAGGTAATGCCAGAGATTAGAGTGGCACAAGAGAAGGGAAAGCTAGCCTTCTACAGAGATGGTCGGGTGGTGATTCTCGAGTGACGCACTACATGACGGTGCGAGACCTATGGGACCACATTGAAGATGGCTACTTGGAACTGTAATGGATCTATGAGGTTGGACATTGGTGCATTTGAGGATAGTTTCAGAGATAGAGACATTGTTTTCTTCTCAGAGACCCACCAAGCCCCTGGACATTTGATGCCGCATGTGGTGGGATATATATGGGAGACAGCCCACAGGCTAAACACGAGATCAGGACATGGGACTAGAGGGTAAGGAGGAGTAGCAGTGCTATTCAGAGAGGAGTTGCAGCCACTACTACAAGTCGTACGGAGAGATGAGGATGCTCGATATATGTGGGTGAGGCTGAGAGCTGACACAGGTCGATTTTTATACATTGCCATATGTTACTTCCCTCCCAGTACGTCTATATATGTTGCACCCAAGGGGCAATCACCTTTCTCTCTTCTAGATGATGATATTTGGGAGTTCTCTAGGGATGGTGATATCATTCTACTAGGGGACTTCAATGCCCGAACGGGCAACTCATAGACAGTCCTCTATGACACTTCAGATGACATGCTTAGAGAGATGGATGTGGGTGAGTTTGGGCTCGACAGATGCTCACATGATAGAGAGCAGACAAAGTATGGGAGATATCTCATTGAGATGACGACTACACATGGGTTAGCCATACTTAATGGCCTACACCGATTTCCTGGAGCAGCTGGTTTCACTTGCTTTCCACATAGACATGGAGCCAGTACAGTGGACTATATCATGACACAGCCGAGCTTCATCCCCTGCATTCAGGATTTCACAGTGGGAGCTAGACCAGTGGGTGTAGCAGTGGATCATGCTCTTTTGACACTATCAGTCTCTTTTCAATACAGTACAGCCCACACATCAGTAGGCAGGTCACATACCCGTTACACATTTACACCAGAGACCGATTCCGTTTATACAAAGGAGATCTGGGACCGTCTATGCACAGTTGGTCCAAGTCTCTCACTGGAGGAGTGCACCACTTTACTGACGGAGACATTGCATAGTGCCGCATCAGTGGCATATCCACACACCCGGCCAGGTCGGAGGCGAGGGAGCATGCCCCAAAATTATTGGTATGACAAGGAATGCAGAGAGATGAGAGCCCAGCTTCAAAGGGATCTTCTGCTAGGAGTTATCACTTACAGACAGTCTCAGATTGCTTTCCGTCGTCTTGTGAGACGGAAGAAACTGGCTTACCTGGCACAGTTGGAGCGAGATTTATATCAAATGTTCTTGAGCAGGGACTCAAGAGAGGCATGGCGACTTTTTCATGAGCACTCCACTCCCCCAGCGATTACTTCACCTGATGTATGGGGTCAATATGCGACATCACTATATATGGTTCCTGGACAGGAACCCCTTCCGGGCCCTGCAGAGCCATGCCCAACCACGAGCACTTTCTTTACCGCTCGAATGGTACAGAGGGCCATTGACAGGATGAGGACCGGGAGGGCATATGACCATGACGGTCTAGTGGCGGAGCATTTTATTCATGCTAGGGATATTTTGATGGAGGTTCTCGCAGTGTTGTTCAATCGTGCCATGTGTGAAGGGTTACCTGAGACTTGGAGATTGTCTACTATTGTGCCTATCTTCAAGGCAGGGGATCCTATGGAGCCAGGAAACTACAGCACTATTATGGTTGGACACACATTGGCACGGTTGTATGCATCCATTCTTGAGCAGCACTTGAGTGATTGGGCAGAGGGTGAGGGTATGCGGGCAAAGGGTCAGGCAGGTTCAGGAGGGGTTTCTCCACTCTTGATCATATTCTGACACTTAGAGCCATCATTGAAGAGGGAAGGTCACACGGGAAACGGATTTATTGTAGCTTTGTGGACTTCCGCAAAGCATTTGACATGGTGCCGAGAGCTCGATTGATGCGCAGACTACAGTAGATGGGGGTACCCATAGAGTTGATGTGGGGGATTATGGCTTTGTACAGATCAGTGGTGGGACGAGTTTGCACCTCAGAAGGGGTATTTGATTTAGTTCACTCTACTATTGGAGTGAAACAGGGCTGCCCACTGTCTCCTACTCTATTTGGTATGTATGTTGATGAGGTGTCTGATTACATTGACAGAGAGGGTGATAGAGGGGCCGAGTTGGCAAGGACGTGGATCCCATTGTTGTTATATGCTGATGATATTGTTTTGATATCTGACTCACCGGAGGGTATGCAACGACACTTGGATGCTCTACACAGCTTTGCAGAGGATAGTGGTCTGTCTGTAAACCTTGGTAAAACCAAGGTTATGGTGTTTAACACCACACCGCAGTGGATCAGGAGATCAACACCTATTTTCACATATGGGCAGGAGGTTGTGGAGTATACAGATGCATACACATATCTGGGGATAGTATTCACTGGACCGAGATTTTCCTTGAGGAGAGAAGCAGAGACTAGATTGACTAGAGCATCTGCAGCTTTGGGAGGATTGGAGAGGATGTGCTCGCAAGTTCAGTTTCAAGAACCCAGGACAAAGTTATGGCTCTTTGATACTTTGGTTGCCTCTACTATGCTATATGGGGTACAGGTTTGGGGACCTTCTATAGGTCAGGCTGGGTGGAAAGTCATGGAGAGGCCCTTGGTATCTATGATTTCTAGGCTGATTAGAGCCAAGGCCTCCGTACCACATGATATCATTCGAGCGGAGCTAGTTGCTCCCCCTATTGAGATTGAGGCACTCACTAGAGCAGTCTCTTTTATACACAGCTTGTGGGACACTACCAGAGATAGATATACGAGGCTGGCCCTCGAGTCATCCAGACAGCTAGCCCTACAGGGGGGATACATCATGCCGGTTTGCACAGATGACATCATGGTTTCAGACACATGGTTTTACCATGGATAGGCTGCCTCCTTTCCAGTACTCTTTACAGACACCCCTCCTGATGTACCTGACACGGGTGGAGATTACTAGACTCATTCGTCAGGATCTGATCAAGATGGACACCAGGAGGACATGGATTGAGCCTACACAGGAGTTGAGTACGAAGATGGCTTTCTATAGAGAGCATCTTCTACACCTCACAACGGATGGGTTTGTGACTCGACCTAGCTATATGGATACACACCTTTCCCATGCCTTGCATTGTGCCATTGGCCAGTTGCGCACATCCTCACATCGGCTTGAGATTGAGACTGGCAGATTCAGAAGGGTACCAGCACATAGCAGGATATGTCGTCTATGTCACCTAGAGCCAGAGACAGAGCTACATTACATATGTCATTGCACGGTATACTATGAGATACGGGGCCGTTTTCATTGTCTATTCAGAGAGGGTTTTGGGCCTCTATCTAGAGTCATGAGTTTTGAGGATCAGAGATGTCTTGGACTATATCTACTACAGGTACACAGACATAGAGACACTCTATTGAGGAGAGCTGGAGGGAGACAGTCCCAGAGACAGAGTACGGATTTCTTTACGCCAGACACTGGGCAGCTAGAGGAGCAGTCAGTAGAGTATCTAGTAGAGAGCTCTGTCCACACTCATACAGCCACTACTCGCACTCTCATAGAGTATCTAGTAGAGAGCTCTGTCCACATTCATACAGCCACTACTCGCACTCTCATAGACCGAGCAGTGGAGCTAGGGAGATCTAGACGACCGAGAGTGAGAGGTGCTACACAGTATCGACGGAGGCTACAGCAGAGAATTCGAGCTGTACTTTTCAGACGCCCATAGTGCATATGAGGATAGATCTCAAGCCTTGTATATCAGCACATCCCTCCTATGTATCAGCCCTTTGTTGTATTAGTCTTAGTGTTAGCCTTTTCCCAACTATTTTACATCTTTCATTTTCAATACCACTTCCTTTGGTATTCAGATTTTGTATCAGATTCACCAGTTTTGTAACTTTTGGTCTCATAGGTCATTTTGGCCTTCTGAAGACGTAAATATATCATTTCATTTCTCTCTCTCTCTCTCTCGACACTAGGTAGTAAGAGAAGGCAATCTTGAATCAACTCTTGGACTGAGAACGGGTGTGTGTGTAGGGCTGAGGCAAACGGCTGAAGGGCAGCGGGCCAAGGCTGAGGTGAAGTCAATGGGGGCTGAGGCTTAAGCTATGGAAGGTTCAAGGGTGTCAATGGGCTGAGTAGTGAGCTATGGAAGGTTCAAACTCTTGAGGTGACCGTTGCTCAATGCTAGGTTAAAACTTAACATTCAAAATCCAACTTTAAAATTTGTACATGTAACCGCAAATTTAGCGAACCGAACGGCACCAAATGCACAAAATGGAAAAAATTTCCGGTTTGCTGCACCGAATCTGCTATGATGCCCATTAATGACTACCCCAGGGTATATGCATTTGTTTATTCCATATTCTCCCACCCATAACAAAAGAGAGTGTTGACCTTCTCTAATCCATTGGCATGGTGTCAAACACATGAAGTACTTGTGCCCGAGCTTGCAATCAAAATTTGACTACAAGCCCTTCTGAAACACCCCCACATGCAAGAAGATTATCCAGTCTAAGAAAATAAAGCATGCAGATTAAGAACATATCAATTCTGACAAGTTAACAATATTTACAGATTTGGACATGCTGAAAACATATGTGACTCTTACTTCAGGCCTCCTTGTGTGTCGGAAAAGCACTTTGATCATAAACTGTTGCTCATCGTTCGATGTCAGTAATACTTTATCCACAATTGCACACTCTCCTGGAGGACCTTTGTATGTCATTGGTGTAGGTTTATATGCACTTCAAAATGTGACATGTATTCACAGTTAGGCCTGATAAAGGTACCACAAAGAAATTTACAGTGCAGCTCACATCTCACCTATCAGGTATGGCCATCGGATTTGGCACCGTATCTCTTGTATTTATGGGGCTTTCTTTGTTTATATAGATGTCACCAGGTCTGATTATTTCTCCAACACCACCAATACCATCATAATCTAGAATCTGAAGCATGTTCACATCATATAAAGATCAAAAATATTAGAATCAACCTCAACAACAGATAATTCTTATTCATTGCCTGCTGGCATACCTGTGCTCTATCAGGAACACGTAAGCATCCCTCCTTATCTGCTATAAGTCTAGGTGCCACAATTCTATCTGATGTACGATTTGCATATTTCTTTATTGGTGCTGAAGCTCTGCAATCACCTTGAAATTAGTATGCGCTAATGTCAAGCATGTTCCTAAGGTGATTGCTATAGAAAAATCCATTTTACTAATGACAATGACATTTCTTTCATATTTCTCAATTTAGCTCTTTGAACCCTTGTACCCTAGGGTCTGTGATTTTATCCGAGAATGATGCATAATGAATGAGACAAAATTCCCCGTTCTCTTTGTGTTCTCACTGTACCAAAATCATAATTATATTAGACTCTGATAACCAGTTTTCCTGAATCTTACTCCATGAGATAACCTCAACCACTGCATTCAAAGCACGCGCGTTTTCAAATATTCAATTCATTGTATTCAAACTATCCTATGACCTATAAAATTGTAGAATAGCTATTTATGAAGATATGTCCTTGTAAATCCTATTCATCTTGTAGCATTTCTGTGTGTTTTGTGTGTTCTAATATGTGTCTGTTATGTGTTTTTGTGTGTTATGTGTTCACCTTCAGTAGGATGTGTGTTTATGCATTGTAAATTTATCTTATTATTCTATTTGTTTTCAAGTTTTGTATGTACTTTTATTTTGTTCTTTAATTTTATTTTTCTTAGTTTTGTGCTTATTTTTATATTCATAATTTATTGTCTCTCTTTTATTTATTTTCTTTATTCTAATTATTTATTTTATTCATAGTTTTATTTATTTATTAATAAAGATAATATAATATTGTACTTACAAATTACGATACCTTTTGCTTTTGTTTCCTTTTGCTTTTACTTTATGTATTATCAAATCTATATTTATCTATCTGCATGTACGTATGTGTATATCTCTGTATATGTATATCTCTGTGTTTATTTCTGTTTATATTCATATTATTCATGCACGTATGTCTGTTGTATGTTCTGTGTTTTGTTTTGTGTTTGTATCATATTAGTCATCATGTTAACCATTATCAATTTCATAACAAATCATACTTTTTTTTTCTGCCAACATATCTCTGCGTCACCTTCTATTCTCTATATCTCTGAGTATTTCTCTGATGGTATAAGAGCCACTGCCAGGATTTGCCTTCTCAGGGTAACCTTCATCAGCATCAGTATTTCAGGTCAGTGTGCAGAGAGCACAAACACAAACACATAGGGAAAAACCAACAACCAAAGCAAGAGACTGTACAAAAAATAGGATCAACACATGTCATGAAAAATAGAACAAATAGTAAAGCCAATACAAAATGAAGAATAAAAAGTAAAAACAAATTTTAAATTTACAAAAATATATATGTACAAAAATTAAATAGTAACAATAATAATAGCATAAATTTTTTTCGGTCGAAATGAAAATGTAAAAGAAAAAAATATATAAATAAATAAAATATAAAAGAAAAGATGACCCAATAATATAGGGTCAAACATGCAAGAACAGCAAAAGATATACATATTTTAAAATTATAAAAATTAAGATAATAAATAAGAAATAAAAAATGAAAAATTTTGATAAATAGATTTTGAAGCATAATAATAATTAAACATAGAAATAAAAGTAATAATTAAAAAGAGAGAAATTATGAAAATGGAAAAAAAAATACACTTAAAACTAAAAAATGGAATATGAAAAAAGAAGAAGAAAAAATAGTAATAGCAAATAAAATAAATTGAAAAAACAAAAACAAAATTAAAAAAAGAGTGTGTCTTCAACTTCTGTGTTTGTCCCAAACAAGAAGTATCACAATTTAAACTTTATCATTCATAGCTTGAACAAATAGCTACAAAATCCCTACTCACATCATTCGTTTCCTAGAGTAGGTGCAGACTTTCATAAAGAGTCTTTCTAATTAAAGACTTGTAATAAAGTGAACGAGCTGAGTTTCTATCACTTTCAGAAGTGAAAGGCAAACTCTGCAATAATTCTTGCACAGAAACAAACCCATAATAATAATAAAAAAAATTAACATCATCAATACCATAAAAATAATAATAATAATATAATCAAATAACTGTGAGATAAAAGGACAAATAAAAAATGAAACAATAGTCAAACAAACCCATAATAATAATAAAAAAAATTAACATCATCAATACCATAAAAATAATAATAATAATCAAAAAAAGAAATGAAAGGAAAAAATAAAATAATATAAAATAATAATAATAATGATAATAATGATAGAGATGTTTATAACATAAGAATTCAGACTCCAGAGACGTTTACATAACTGAACAACTTGACATGACAGAGATGACATAAGATGCAGTGCATAAACATGAACAAAAGATATAAGAGGAATGAATAGATAGAATCAGAGAAACAAATTGTTTACATAAGCACTAACTCCATAGCTTATCTGATATATATGAAAGATTGCATAGTATACATACAAAACTTATGAATCATGAAATCAAACTTGAATCATAAAGAAGCTTAAAAAAGATGCTGATGTTGAAACTTGAAACAAAGAGGCTCTTGCAAAACAGCTAAGGTAATTAGCTACAAGCCAAGGCATGGGTTCGTATTCTCAAAAGGCTGGAAGATGATGAAGCTGAAGATCTCCTGAGAAAAGGAACTGAGCTAAAAGAAAAGAAAGAGGTCGAGCTTGAAGTTGAGAGATTCTCATGTAAGGTTGAGTGGGTAACATTTAAAGCCATAAGAACTATGGAAATAGGTCGACAGCTGAACCAACAAAGCATGGAGATGTGGTACGAGATTAACTGATCTTGGAGATGTTATATTTTTAGGTTCATAAGGCAGGGGCACCCCTTCTCTAAGTTTAGGGCCTCCTTGAGCTAACAAGACAGTTTGTTAGAAAACACGTATTGGTGGAAAACAATTTCAAAAGATGATACTCTTTTCTCAAGAAGACTCTTTATGAGGATAGGGGCAAAAGGATCATCATAGCTGAATAAATTTGATGGAGTTTTGAAGGCATATATTCTTTGACAAATACACAAAATTTTTAAGACCTGCAATCTATTCACAAACACAAATCAATCAGCATTTATTATGTATAGAAAGTCAAGAATATTATTCAGCAATCTTTTCAATCCCAAAGTTAATTAACTGATGATTGACTTTATAATGACAAAAGAAACGAACTTAGGAAGCCTCAAATGTAAAAATTCTAGCTTCAAAAATAAAAAAATTTATTAGAAGTAAATCTAGAGCAGAGGGGTAAAAACAATTATTTTGCCTTCAAAATGTTAGATATTTCATGGGCGACCAGAGCATATTCTCTCATACACAGAATCCAGCATCAACAAGACTACAAAGATTAATTCATCTTCATTTTTCACTCAGAAAAACCTCTGTGAATCTTACTTTTTCATAACAATGCACCTTCCAAAGCCTCTATCCAAAGATGATTTGTTCATAACAATAGCATCTTCAATATCATATCCACTGTAGCTCATGACAGCTACGGTAGCATTCTGACCAGCTCCAAGTTTATCATATTTCACCTGAATACAAAAATTTTAATATGAAAGTTCAAAAAACAAGCAAGATAATCAATAGCATTTTTACCAATTCAATGCTCCGTGTTGTGAGCAGAGGGCGTTGTGGATAAACTAAAAGATACAAAAGTGTATCCATCCTGCATAGCTGCAATATTAATGCCTTAGTGTGTGTAAATAAACGGCCAAGATTCTGATCTTTTGAAACAAAACGAGAACACTGGCATTGTGATTCGCTAATGTACCTGATTATATGCAATGTTCCCCATAGCTTGTTTGCCCATAGCACACTGTGTCGAAAATGTCACTTAAGAAGTGCCAAAAGAAAACGATCGCAAAAAAAGGGGAAAAATAAGAAAATTACCTGGTATGTGTTGCGTGGGGACTGATTGTGGTGAGGAAATGGAATTAAACCAGCACAAACACCAAGAATAGTGAATGGTTCAATTTCAATATGAGTAGTGCGTGATGTTGCTTCGCTTTCATATAGAGCAATCTACAACAATAGAAAGTTTTGGTTTAACCTAAATTGATTCTTCAAACATATCTGTAGATTAAAGTGTAGCATAGCAGCTTAAGCTCTGGTTGTGTCCAGCTGTATTACAATCACTCTATGTTTATGATGATGGAAAATATGCTTTAAATTCGTTGTCTCATTAGTCTTGGTCATCCGTAACACCTTTCAGTGCTTGGACAGAATATATTAGCCTATCTATATATTCCAAAGTTGGAAGTGGGCTCTTCGAAAACAATACACAAGTGTGAAATGGACAGCCATCCAACCATTCATCAGTTTACGAGTATAAAACGGTTCTACAGGAAATTTATTATAATCTAATTTCTTGCTCCAGGTATGACAATACAATGCAAGTCAAAAACTGCAATAATGAAATTAGATAAATTAAGAGGGAAAAAAAAATGAGATGGTCATCTGATGAGGAAGGGTTTACAGAATTGATCATGAATGTAAGTAGCATTGATAAATATTCATGATAGACTTATTAATGGATCCTGCTATGATATTGACATTCAGATCCCTTACTTATCAGGATTGAAGAGAAACATAGGGAAGAGTCTTTGAAAAACCTACAGGAAATCACTCAAGAGATCACTCAGACAACCATTGTTGATGTGATAGGGCACAGAGCATTGTGCATAACTTGACTAATGCAAGACCTGATTCAATCAATTTTGAGAAATAGAACACAAGATATCACTGAAAAGTTCTGAACATAAGACGTAACCATATCACCCTGGGATCATGGCTGTTACCTTTAATCATCAGGTACCAGACGAAGCCTTCAGCTGGCGACTGAGCATCTTGGCTATTATGCTTGCGGACAGCAGCCCACCAACTCAAAGGAGGGCCAGATGGAGGAAGGGATCTGCTGCCTGACAGACATGGTCCTGTGAAAGAACTGGATCAGCCCCTAGGGGAAACTCAAGCCACTGGAGGCAGAAGCCAAGGCCACACACATCAGGGTGGCTAGCTGCCCCCTGAGGTGGCTGAGTCCCCTCTTAGGGTGTCTAGCTCTCCATACACCTCAACTCAGCACCACCATACTGTCCATGATCCCCCCCTTTGAGGGCAGAAGATCTTTCTCAAGGGGGCTGAGTTTTCTAGGGCAGCAAGCAAAAGATTGCCAGGGCAGTCCATTCAGCTGGTGCCACATAGGCTGCTACAAGGAAGCTAAGTTTAGATGCCACATAAGCTTCTTCCTCCACAAGTTTTATGAAAAAACAAAATATATATGCCTGGAATTTAAAATGGGAGGTGACTGAAAAATAAAGGAGGTGGAGGCCTTCCGTTTCTAGAAGAGTTGGGGGATAAAAAAGAGCATTACATCTCCTTTCATTGTGTTGGCATAGCACTGATTTGCCAAGCTTGCGCATAGCGAGAAGCGCCCTCCCCACATATCGCAGCCTCCAACTTTGCAATGATAGAGACGTCGCTAGTGGCTGCCCTTTGACACGAGCAGCTACAGGTGAGAAAGAAGGTTATGGCTTTGAAAACCACCCATGTCCTGACTCCGGCAGTCATTATGAACACTCTGCCACCACAGTTCCTTCTTGAACACTTCCGAGGGGTAGGAAGGAATGCAAGGAAGGTGTGACCGTGTGACTAATGACTTGTCCTCAAAATGGGCTGGTTTCTTTACCATGTATGGACTTGCGGATGTTGAGCACATTGGGCACCTCAAACTCATGTTGAAGGGATGCCCATACTCAAGTTCGGTGGGACTCAAAGTCACATCGGACCACGTGGGATGAGTTCCAGGTTGTCTTCTACACACACTTCATATGCAATGACAACGAGGAGGCCTATAGGAGGTTGTTTTGATGTGAGATGGGGAAGAAGAATGTGTATTCACATGACTTTATAGACATGGTGCAGGAGGCCACAGCTTTGAAGGAGCCACATGTGCAGTTATAGATGCCTTACCTGTTTGGATTGCTACCTGCATACCAAAACAAAGTACTACTGAATTCCCATCGGTTGTTGGAAGACATCTACCAATTAGCGAGGAACTATCACAGTACCTAAACAATTATCCAAGCTGATTCGAAGGGGAAACAAGTGCTGGTCCCTAGTCACCCACAGAAGATGAGATGTTTTAATGCTCCATCTTCCACAGAAGCTGAGTCCATGCCACGGAGAGATGTCTGTGTAGATAGCAATTTCAGAGCATTGAGGCTCGAGAATAAGAATGAGGGACACTCCAATAGCTTCCACTAGACCAGCCAACTCGGTGGGGATCTGATTTGTATGCAGAAGAAAGGAAACCATTTCTAATATCCCAATGATGGACACAAGTGTGAACATCATTGATCTTGGTACAATAGTCTCCATTCAAAAGCATTTTACATTTTCGCACATAGATGTCTAGATTGTCGTGTTGATAGCTTTGTGTTTGAAATACATGATCTCCTCCACGTTATGGGTGAGACAAATGACCATACTATTTCAAAGCTATTCAACAATGGCTCTATGCACAAATTCATCTCCTCTCGTATGGTGCTCGAACTTAGACTCGATAGAGCCCTAACAGATTACGCATATGTGACATATTCTGCAGAGCGTCGAGATAGTGAGAGATGGGCCGAGGTCCTATTGCCGGTGAACCTCCATACCCTACTACCCAGCAATATTGCGAAGTCTTGAACTTCTGGACAATGAGCCTTGAGCATGTGGATGTCATACTTGGCATGCCTACGTTTTTCCATAAGACATGCAAGCTCTCTCTGTATTCTAATTTGCATAAGATCTATCTCATTCTTGGGTAACTCTACATGATCGAGGGCCATGTTTCTTCTTATCACTTATAATGAATTCAAAAATTTTTTGCCTCATTATGAGGTACTTGGGTATTTCTGTTATATTCAATAACTTATGTCTAATATTTCTTTTTCATGTCACTCTGTGTTTGTCACTCGTGCACGTATCTATGATTTGCATGACATGAGTATTATCACACATGATGTTGAGATCAAGGAGGCTTTGGATTTATTATTACGTGAGTTTATGGATGCATTTCCACCAAGTTCACCGGAAAAACTTCCACTATTATGTGGGTCTGTGTCAGACCATCCTTGTGCTTGATAACCATAATGTCTCCTATCATCCCTAAAGGTTTAGCTTGAGGGAGGACGGCACTCTTGGGTGCTCAGTATTTCGACAGATTGATCTTAAGTCAAAATACCATCATATATGCATACACCCTAGATATGGATACACCTTGATGATGCCTTGAAGACTGTGTTTCCTACACGACATGGACATCACCAGTTTTGGGTTTTGCCTTTTCGTCTAACCTATATATCTGCCACCTTCCAATGGATGATGATGGATGGCAACTTCCTTGAGGTTAAAGAGTTTGTACGCGAGACAAAGTAAGTGCAAATTTTTTTCGCACTCAACTACTTTATCTTGGCCATGTCCTCTCAGTTGATGCCATTCTTAACCATGTTGCTTTCTAGAATGAGACCCACCACTTGGGTAGACCGACAGCAAAGCTCCGAGAGAGTTAGATCCAATATATCTCATGATGATAGAAATATGGTGGATATGCACCTACATTGGTAATCTTCTTATTTATTTTGAGCTTATTACTTAGTGCCTCTCAAGATTATGTTTTTGCTTACCAACCACCATTATGTTTTTGCTTGAAAAAAATGTATTGTTCTTTGTGTTGTCTCTCAAGATTGCAGCTCTAGATCTTGTGAGAAAAAATGGAATAATTGGGCTCTTTTTCACATGAAAAAGAGAAATAAGCTTACGATAGCAGAGTTTGAGAGACTTGTCTTCTACAATACCAACTTGAAGCCGTTAGAGAGATTTTTAGATCTCCAGTTCCTATAGAGATTGATCCTGATAAGCTTGATATTGAGAAGGTGCACTACATTCCAAAGATTCCTCACAAGGATAGAGATCTCTACACTTTGCCCTATGAAAAGTCCATTCAGCCCGCACATGATACACACGATACCATGGTGATAAAAGGAGGCACGCTGATGAGCCTACTAAAGATATATTATCTTCTGGTTATGAGGAGGATATAGAGAGTGATGGTAGATCACATGATTCTGTTGATGTAGAGTCTCATTGATGTTTGCACTTTGTTAATGAAAAACTTTTCATGATGATATGTATTTAAGACTTCTTTTTATCTATCATTTTTTCTTGAAAGTATTGAGTCACTCGGTCACGACATGTAACATAATTGATTATTGATTATATATTGTTCTTGATTCTTTGTAAATTGTGCAGTGGCAAATGTTTAATGTGTACATTTAACATAGTTGAATTTGTAAGTTTTAAGTTGTCAAACTTCACTGTTAGTTAATAGTAAATTATACATTCAAAAGGGGTTTGTGGTTAGGCCCTCTTATTCTCATATAGATATATATACACAGAACACACACATTACAATGCATATATACATACCCCTTGGGTTCTTATTCTCATGCATTATACATACACATATATACATGCATTCATACATGTATACATGTATGAATGCATGTATGTATGTATGTGTGAAACTCTTCGACCCGTCCATACCGACCTTTTCGGTCGTGCCAAGGCACTATGGCTTGCATACATTGTACCTTGGCTCTAGTTCGTCAGTACTTCCATTGATCATGTTGAGAGGTATGTGCACCAATATTCTCAATGCAAACTCAATAAGACTTGTTCAGCTATTAAGACTTGTTCAGCTATTACACCCGTTACCGATCCTTGATAGTAAATTGGTTTTTTTAATTTATGGTGTCGGGAGGAGGGGATCCCAAAGGGCCCTCCTCCTTTAGAAAACCAAAGGAAGAAACCTTATTGCACATATTCCTTAACAACACTTTTCACGGTGTCACCAGAATCACCCTTAGAACAAGGAGTGGCAAGTCGGCTTCGCCACAGGACATGCACCTATTTTTGAAATTCTTAAGAATTTTTATGGATGATTTTCCACTTTCTCAGGTGCAGGATGTTCCTCTCCTATCAAATATTTTAGAGAACACCTTGCACAATTGCGAGAAGTGTTTGAGCTATGCAGCCAAGCACAACTAAAGCTGAACCCAAACAAGTCACTTTTTAGTCGCTGAAGGAACACTTCTTGGGCACGTGGTTTTTTCATCAAAAGGTATGGCTCCCGATCTTGATAAAGTACTTGCCATTATGCGAATGCCTTGTCCTATTAATTCGAAACAAGTACAAAGCTTCCTAGGTCACACTGGATATCATAGAAAGTTCATCAAAATGTATGCTCATATAGCAAGGCCACTATCTAGACTAACAGGAAAAGTAGTCCCATTCACTTGGTCTCAGGAAGAGGAATTAGCATTTGAAACTCTCAAAGATAAATTGGCGAGCACCCCCATTCTCATAGTTCCAGATTGGGATGTACCTTTTCATTGCATGTGGATGCCAGTTCCATTGCTGTAGGCGCAATTCTTGCACAACAAGCAAGGAACATAAACTAGACAGACCAATTCATTATGCAAGTAGGATTCTCTCCAAAGCTGAAAGAAACTACAGCATGACAGAAAAGGGCCATTGTGTTTGCTCTCAAGAAATTTAGACACCACCTCTCGGGTGTTCATTTTGTGGTAATTACAGATCATCAAGCACTCAAATACTTGATCGATAAGCCTAACATTGTAGGTCGCATTTGGAGGTGGTTACTACTTTTCCAAGAGTTTGACTTCGAAATAATGCAGAGATCAGGAAAACATGTCATGGAAGATCATCTATCTAGAATAGGAGTACTTGATGAAGGGAAGGGAGTGAATGATGATCTCCCCGACCATAACCTATTCCAGGTAAATACTTATCCATCATGGTACAGTGAATTTGTCCGCTTGTTATCTACGGGCACTTGCTCTTCACAAATGTCAGCATTAGAGAAAAGGAGACTCTTAATCAAAAGTAGAAGCTTCACTCTCATTGATGGGCAGCTCTTCAAAATCGGAGCTGATGGCATGATCAGAAGATGTGTATATCCTCAACAAGTTCACTCCATCCTAGAATCTGCCCACAATCGACCAGCATCATGTCATTATCCAGGACACATCACTGCCCATAGAGTGCTCCAGAGTGGACTTTGGTGGCCCTACCTCTTTAGAGATGCGCGTAGCATGGTCAAGTCCTATGACATCTGTCAAAGATGTGGTCCTAAACCATCTAAGCTCAACAATAGACCTCTAACCATTTCTACAGCATGGCAACCCTTTGAAAGATGGGGGCTAGACTTTGTAGGTCCCATCTATCCCATGGCTTATCCCTCAAAGGCAAAATACTTATTGGTGGCAACATATTATGCTACTAAATGGGCAGAAGTCATTGCTTATGAACCGCCTACAAGGCTACCATTGGGCACACACCTTTCCAATTGTTGTATGGCATTGAAGCTATAGCTCCCTTGGAATTCATCCAAGGATCGACACGAGTAGGAACACGTAAATTCAATGACTCATCTAGGCAAGCTCAATATGCCAGGATCCACTTGGTTGAAGAACTCAGAATGAGGGCAAGAGAAAACATAAAGACTTCTCAGTTAAGAAGAAAGCATCAGCACGACCACTACCTGTGGAAACGAACCATACAGGAAGGCTCACTTGTACTATTATATCAGCCCAACTTGGCCAATAGAAAAGTAAACAAGCTCATCACAGGATGGAGAGGACCCTATAAAGTGGTTCAATTACTTCCTCAGGGTGCAGTAAAACTTGCCACATTGGAAGGTGAACTTTTGGCATTGGTCAATGCTTCCAGGGTAAAACCCTATCAACCTCTCATTTATCTCTTCAATCTCCATGTACATAATGTATATAGTCATATTTTCAACTTAAGCAATTGATTTCATCTGCTAGAAATAGGTGCATTTTAGGCAGAGCTGGGTGTCGGTCATACTCCAGCAGCACTAAAGTCATCAATCAGCCCTAACTGTTCACTCAGGATGTCTGCCACAGTTCCTAGCTGGATGTCTGCCACAGTTCTTCATCCTTGGAACATACTATTATAGTAAGTTATGTGTGGTGTCCGTTGCATAACTGTTCACTCAGGAAGCCTCCTATTCATCATTTTGCACCAATGCAATTTTTTTGAACCATGGGCCACTTGTAATGTAAGCACATATGGCACAAGTTGGACTCCTGTGTCGGATGCGAGCACCTGCCTCCAACTTTATGAGGACATTCAATTTGCAAAACCCCAATCAGGGTCATCAAACATGTGCTGAATTCTGCAAAAGTGATTTTTGTTTGATCATCCTCCCCATGCAGCTCCATCAAATTACTCATAGTTTCAGTTGTCAAGTATATGACGCGCAGAAGCTTCATATAGTATGAAGCATCTGCCTTAGTCATCTTCATACATGCCTTAGCCGAGTATGGTAAAGATAAGGCATCATAAGCAGCCTGTTTTGTAGCACCTGCAGAACCTGCACATATTTGTGCTACCACAGCAATGAAAAAGCCAAGCTCAATGTTACCTGTGGTAGCCTGATCGATAACTTTCAGAGCCTTTGTATTAAGCATCAGGCTACTGCCCCTTGGAAAGTATAAGGCTTCCCACAACCAAAAAAAAAAAAAAAAAAAAAGAGCCAAAGCCCCTCAGTAGTCTCTCAAGTTCATGCTTCCGTTATGAGAATAGTCCTGAATATGCATTTGAAGCTCAGAGCTGCTTGTTTCTCATGAACTCATGCCTCAAACTGGAAACATCGAATCGACTCAAACGGGTACCTCACATGCACAATGCACGTGCAATGTGCATGTGCATGTGCATTGTGCATGTACATACATATATACATACATACATACATACATGCACATGCACATGCACAATGCACATGCACATGCACATGCACATGCCACATGCCACATGCACATGCACATGCACATGCACATGCACATGTGTCATGCACATGCACATGTGTCATGCACATGCACATGCACAATGCACATGCACATGCACAATGCACATGCACATGCACAATGCACAATGCACATGCACATGTGAGATGCCACATGCATGATTGATCATTGCACAATCAAATATAAACTGAAAATTCAAAAATCAGTTCACTCACCTGTGACTGTAGTACCAGCAGCTGATGCATCTATGGCTCGAAGGAACATGGTCCCTTTGCAACAATGCACCAAAATGTTGTACACATTTCTCTTTCGTATGTCCGTCCATCCATCACACATGATTGTGCATCCATACTTTGCCCATGTCTCTTTCATGGGCTCAAGCTCTCTCTCTAATGCTTCCTTTGTTTTTTTGAGCTCCGTTGTCCTCAACTCTTCATAGGTAGGCCCTTGCCAACGAAACCCTAATAGTGAAACCTTCTCAATGGCATTTCTCCATGCCGGTGTCCGTGCAACATTAAAAGACAAACCACATTGTATAAAAGCTTTCATGATGGCTTGTGTGGCTTCTTGTTTACGTTGTTGTTGCAAGCTTGCACATATAGATGCTCCTCCAAGAGAGCCAAGTGGGTGCTCTTGTGGATCATGCTCTACTCTTGTACTCTTTCTTGGTGGCTCATGCTCTATGTCAATGTCTATGGAAGCCTCATGAGCTTGAGATGCTTGAGTTTGGGGATCACAAGAACCATGTGAACCGCTTGCAAATGATCCAGCTTGGGATTGGGCTCCAATATTCCTTCTACCTTGGGCTTTTTGAGCTACCCATGCCATTAGCTCTCCCTTTATAGCTTCCGGCATTGGCTCTTTGCAAGGTGCAACTCCTATGCCACTTACTCTTCCAAGATGTGCCTTGATCCTATCGGCTCCACCAGCTCCACTATAGCCACAAAGCTTGCAAGTCCATCTCTCACTACCCCCGGAGCCCATCTTTCCTTGGCTTGTCACATATTTCCAACATGCTTGTTTTGCTTTAGGCATGTTGATGGAAGAGGTTAGAAGCTTGGAGAGGACTCAAGATACAATTCGACAACTTTTAGCTCACCGTCAATCACTGCTCTAGCTCCAACCTATTGCACACCCATGTTTGCCCATGGTTGCTAGTTTTAGACACACATGGCTGCTATACTTCAGCCTGTATGGTTGTTCACAACATTGCATACTCATTCCTCACACGAGATCGTGTAGAGGACCACAAGTTCATCGATTATAGTTAAAGGACTATCACTCTTCCCATCGAATCGCTACTGGCTCTAGTAACAATGTTGCAAAATCTATCCTACCAACCCAAAAGAGATGTGCTTCATCTTCCAACCTATCTCTTATACAGCTCTAGGGAACCCTTCTTATTGATTACACACATGTAAGACACATGTTCTTCATGCAAGGTAAGTACACATGTATGCACGTCCAGCTACCTAGAGCTACCCCCTTCTAGAAGGCTCTAGAAGATTCAGCACCGCCACAACAACTCATATTTGAACCCAAGACCACCGTCATACACTTGGACTAAACCACTAGGCTAAACTTTTAGCTTGCCCAAACCTCAAAAGGACCTTAGATTTAACTTGACTTTAAGACCTACGGTCCTACCCAGCTACTTTATAAAACATACCTGCCTACATGTCCACCTAGCTACCTACTTCCCAAGCTACCTAGCTACCTGCTTACTACCTACATTCCAAGCTACCTAGGTATCTGCTTACTACCCAGCTGCCTACCCACCCTACCTACCTTACTACTTATCTGCCTAGCTACCTACCTACTACCGACCTGCCTGCCTACCTACCTATCTATTTATCTCCATACCTACCTTTCTAGCTGCTTATCTATTTATTTACATATCTATCTATCTATCTACCTATCTAATTATGCTTTCAAACATGAAGATTACACTTTATAGAAGTTGCATGTTAGAGTGTTTGAACGTATTATGTCTTACATCAAGTGGCCTAGATAAGATGGCCGTTTTCAGTGAATCAATCTTTATATAGATGCTGAAACTTTTCATGTAGTCTCTGCCGAAACCAATGCATCATGAAGACAATCTTTAGATGACATATGTTATGAGGAATTAATGAAGGCATTAATTTAATCAGATGTTTTGATAGACATCTGACTAAAACCATCATCAACTCAAATGATCTGATAGACATTTGGTTTGATTTGTATCCTTGACCAAAATTTCAACGTGGTTCTTTTATAAGATTTTGATTGCATTTTCGGAAATGGAAACAACATGAAGTCAAAACTAATGAGCTTAAAGAATCCGAGACAATATTTACAAACTAACACAATTCATACACGTGCACAGAGAGAGAGAGACACAACACACACACACACATACACAGATGACCTTGCAAAATCAATATATAGCTCAATTTAGTTTTTACACATCAGAAATCTAAGTTGACAATTTATCTGGAAGTTCAAAGACCTCTATAAAAAGAGCCAATCAGAATGACATTATACAGTAGAGTGGATGACAGTACCAACGTGTTGTTTTCTTCATTGACATCAAGGTACTCCACTAATCCCTCCCTCAAAAAGTCATCAAATGTTCGAAAGCCATCCTGTTAAACACAAAAAATTCCTCAAGAAAAGACCAAGGCAGAAAGTAAGAAAGGGCAAAATCTCTATATATAAAGTTTTTGAATTTGTTCATGCATGCAAGAAACTCAAACACTAATTCTACATGGCATGAATAAAAGCATAACTCATTGGACTGCAGCATATCTAAATTTATAATCCATGTCCATAATTAATAATTATCATACTTCTTCCTATCACGGCTTTGTTCCCTTAGTACACCTAGCCATACTCCTCGCACGGCTTGTCTACATTCCTCACCTCCCTCCTTACTTTGCTCCCATCCACCCCTTCTTTCCGTTCTCTTCAACCAACCCACATCATTCCTCATCCAGCCTACAAGCTGTTGGAAGGGAGCTAGGCCCAATAATAATTCACAAGTAATCAAGATCTTTCCAACACTTGAACCTTAAGCACCCACATACGTTGAACCAAATAAAATTGATGAATGATTATGAGAAATGGACGAGAGATAAGAGAAAGAAAACAAAAAGCAGAATGCTACTCTTAAAATAATATTTACTTGATGAATGAATAACAATACAATGTGTATACAAAATGTAAATATGAGGCTGAATGTAAGAGGGAGAGAGAACACTGGCAAGAAGAGTGGCTAAGAGTTATACGAATGGGTGTGTGCTGGAAATAGAAGAAGATAAGACTCTGTGAGAAACACAGCCTATGTGTTCCATATATGAGAAAATTCTGCAACCCTAACTGAATTTAGGGTTTCTCCTCTGAAACATCCAGCAACAAGGAAGTGTGTGTGCTGGAAATAGAAGAGGATAAGACTGTGTGAGAAACACAGCCTATGTGTTTGATATATGATAAAATTCTACAACCCTAACTGAATTTAGGATTTCTCCTCTGAAACATGCAGCAACAAGACCTCTCCTCTTGTTGAAAATATTCCATTTTTTGAAAAGCATACATCTAAAAATTACGGTTAGAGTTTTGATGCCCTTTTAGGTCTCTGATGGTAAGGTGCTATACATCATTAGGGCCATAAGATTATGTAAAAACATTTAGACAATAAAGACCATTTTGACCATTTTTGAAAATCAGGATTTGCTGGAAATTAAGGTTTGAGCCCCTCAATGTGCATTGTTATTCCAACAATTCCCCTCAGTGTCATATTGAGGTTAGATTTAATCTCTCTCTCTCTCTCTCTCTCTCTCTCTCTCTCTCTCTCTCTCTCTCTCTCTCTCTCTCTCTCTCTCTCTCTCTCTCTCTCTCTCTCTCTCTCTCTCTCTCTCTCTCTCTCTCTCTCTCTCTCTCTCTCTCTCTCTCTCTCTCTCTCTCTCTCTCTCTCTCTCTCTCTCTCCCCCCCCTTCTCTCTTTGGTCTCTACATCGACGAGATCACGGACAATATACAGCGGGCAGGAGGGCTAGGAGGAGACCTCGGAGGTACGTCAGTACACATATTATTATATGCTGATGACATTGTCCTGCTTTCAGAGTCACAGGAGGGGCTACAGTCACATTTACTGGCGCTCGATACCTTCTGCATGGAGAGAGGACTCACACTGAACCTTGGCAAGACCAAGGTCATGATCTTCCATACCTCCAGGACAATACGCCATCGCGCCTCTTTCACCGCAGCTGGAGGACCGATAGAGGTAGTGGACTCCTATGTCTACTTAGGTGTCACCTTCTCGGGCAGCACAAATGTATTCTCCATGGCACAGGCAGCGAGAGATAGATTGACGCGAGGCTATGCGGCACTTGAGGGATTGGAGAGACGCTGGTTTCAGGCGAATTTTCAGGAGCCCCCGGACTAAGGGGTGGCTCTTTGATACCCTAGTGACACCCGCATTGATGTACGCAGCGGCAGTATGGGCACCAGGGATCACGGAGGTGATGTGGACGCGGAGGCCCCATGTCACCATGATCTCACGTTTGCTCCGCAGCAAGCCCTCCGTTCCACACGACATTATACGAGCTGAGCTTGGCATGCCACCGATGCTAGTGGAGGCCCTCTTTCAGCTGGTGACCTTTATTCTGAGAGTCAGAGAGCTCCCCACCAGCCGACTCACCAGGCTTGCATTTGAGAGCTCTAGACATTTGGCGAAGACAGGGCATGAGAGAGTATGGTATGCACAGACCTACCGATGGTTAGCAGACCATGGCATGAGCATTACCGATCTCCCCCCTTTTCAGCATGACCTCTCTTCCCCCTACATTACCCTCTCTCGTTCGGAGAGGAACAGGATCATCCGTCAGGACCTACTACAGATACACATCAGGGAGACATGGATAGCACCACGGGAGCCTCTTCCCACAAAGAGGGAACACTACAGAGCACTTCCTGATTGTGACAGCGGATGGTTTCATCCAGAGACCACGATACATGGATACATACATGGCTCCAGCAGAGAGAGTGGCCATTGGGCAGCTCAGCGTATCATCACACCAGCTCGAGATTGAGGTTGGGCGAGCGACACATACCCCCAAGGACTAGAGATTATGCAGGATATGCCGAGAGGAGGTGGAGGACGAGGAGCACTACACATGTAGATGCAAGGCATACGAGGACATCAGAGATCGCTACCCACAGCTCTTCAGGGGGCCCAGAGAGATCAGGGCTTTATTGGAGACGGAGGACCAACGCCCTCTAGGTCGCTTCCTAGTAGAGCTCCAGCACCGCCGTGCATCACTTCTCCAGCAGCGGATGGACATACACTTGGCCCCCCCAGACTTCTATTATAGATTTTTTCAAACCCAAATCCACTCGAGGACCCAGTTCGACGTAGGGTGTCACATTACAGAGAGCAGAGGAGCTTAGACGACAGCGTCGACGACCGAGACCCCACTCCGGAGAGCCCGTCCCCACCAGAGAGAGATTCAGGCGATTCACGCACGCCATGACATAGAGATACAGAGACGTCAGCAATGCACCCCTGTCGATCTCGATGTGCAGAGCATTTTGAGGATCGCCACGATGCCTTACCCACCGATGCACTATATCCTACACCCACTCTAGGCACTTAGAGCGTTATGACACCACAGAGCCTCCCCCTCCCTATGCATATCATATTTGTACATCACCTATTGACCATAGCACCCCATACCCTTAATGCCAGCTATTATCCACTCCTTTTATATTTTGTTTTGTACCCACACTTTATTTTCCTTTCGGGATCACAGTGGATTGGATCATACTGATGTATATGTTTTGTTTATAGGCCAATTTCGGTCTCTAATAGACGTTAAAAAAAATCTCTCTCTCTCTCTCTCTCTCTCTCTCTCTCTCTCTCTCTCTCTCTCTCTCTCTCTCTCTCTCTCTCTCTCTCTCTCTCTCTCTCTCTCTCTCTCTCTCTCTCTCTCTCTCTCTCTCTCTCTCTCTCTCTCTCTCTCTCTCTCTCTCTCTCTCTCTCTCTCTCTCTCTCTCTCTCTCTCTCTCTCTCTCTCTCTCTCTCTCTCTCTCTCTCTCTAGGTGGTCACTTCCTATGTCTATCTCGGAGTCACATTCACGAGCTTGCCTGGCCCCTTCAGCATGAGACAGGCAGCCACCGATAGACTCACACGCGGATATGCAGCTTTAGCCATGTTAGAGCGGAGATGTCACCAAGCACACTTCCAGGAGCCCCGCACGAAGGGCTGGCTATTTGACACACTAGTCAGACCAGCTATGATGTATGCTGCGACGGTTTGGGCCCCAGGTCTCACAGTCACCCAGTGGAGTGCGATCGAGAGGCCACAGGTACGTATGATCTCGCGATTATTTCGTGGGAAACAGTCGGTGCCACATGACATCATCAGGGCAGAGCTAGCTGCACCACCCATGGCAGTAGAGGCACTATTCCAGACTATCTGCTTTATTCAGAGGATTAGGGACCTCCCTACAGATAGACTCACACACAGAGCTCTTGAGGCATCTATACAGATATCAGAGTTAGGATATGAGAGAGCTTGGTACACTCAGGTTAGAGTCTGGTTTGATAGTCATGGACTTGATATGGACAGATTGCCGCCTTTTCAGTATGACCCAGACTCACCTCACATCCACCTCTCTCGTCGTGAGAGGAATGTTGTGCTAAGACAAGATCTCTGGCAGCTCTACATTAGTCAGACATGGCACACACCACACATGGGATCGAGACTATCGCACTATCGAGACCAGTTCATAGACATACTAGCTGACGGTTTCATCCAGCGACCACGCTACATGGATACTCACATGCCTCATAGCTTGAGGGTAGCGATTGGCCAGCTGAGAGTCTCATCACACCGACTCGAGATTGAGACGGGCAGAGCCGCAGACATTCCCAGAGAGGAGCGGATATGCAGAGTATGCAGAGTAGAGATGGAGGATGAGGAGCACTTTGTATGCAGATGTAGCGCATATGATGGCATCAGAGGCAGATACGAGACTCTGTTTGCAGGGCAGCCCACCCTCCGAGAGATCATGGACTCTAGAGACCAGCGACAGCTCGGGCGATTCTTACTAGAGATACAGAGTCACAGAGATTCCCTACTCCAGCCTACTGTAGCACTCCATACAGGAGGGAGACAGAGTCGGCTCACTGACTTCTTTATTCCACGACGTGCTGCAGCCCTCCCCCCCTCAGCCCACATACCGAGCGGGGTGACTCTTCAGCAGGCTAAGATATCTCGAGCTAGGAGACGACCCCGTGATATAGGATATCGGGCCCCGAGACTTCACCGACACCAGATTGCGGAGATCCAGGCTTGTGACCATCGCGCCATGGAGGAGAGACGATCCCAGATGATGGCCGATCCCGTTGCAGCCATCAGAGTGGCCTTGACTCCACCTCCACCTATGTATCACATATTACATCCCACCCACTAGCACAGGATGGAGCTAGTTAGTCGTTTTAGATGCATTCTCATGGTTGTTGTACTACCCTTTTGCATATAGACTATCATAGACATCGCACTCCATACACCCCCCACCACTTTCATGGGTATCCCCACATGCACACTACGGAGATCTATATCAGCTTAACCAGTTTCTTTTCAGCACTTTTATCTTTTCTGATTGACAGAAGATACACCCATGTACATCGATTTGTCTCATAGGCCGAGTTCGGCCTCCTAATAGACGTAAAAACACTTTCTTTTCTTTCTTTCTTTCTTTCTCTCTCTCTCTCTCTCTCTCTCTCTCTCTCTCTCTCTCTCTCTCTCTCTCTCTCTCTCTCTCTCTCTCTCTCTCTCTCTCTCTCTCTCTCTTCTCTCTCTCTCTCTCTCTCTCTCTCTCTCTCTCTCTCTCTCTCTCTCTCTCTCTCTCTCTCTCTCTCTCTCTCTCTCTCTCTCTCTCTCTCTCGACGCGAGGTTATGCGGCACTTGCAGGATTGGAGAGACGCTGCTTTCAGACACATTTTCAGGAGCCCCGGACTAAGGGGTGGCTCTTTCACACTCTAGTGACACCCACATTGATGTACGCAGCAGCATTATGGGCACAAGGGATCACAGAGGCGATGTGGACGCAGATTGAGAGGCCCCAGATCACCATGATATCACGCTTGCTGCACAGCAAGCCCTCCGTTCCACATGACATTATACGAGCTGAGCTTGGCACACCACCGATGCTAGTGGAGGCCCTCTTCCAGTTGGTGACCTTTATTCTGAGAGTCAGAGAGCTCCCCACTAGCCGACTCACCAGGCTTGCATTTGAGAGCTCTAGACATTTGGCAGAGACAGGGCATGAGAGAGTATGGTATGCACAGACTTACCGATGGTTAGCAGACCATGGCATGAGCATTACGGATCTCCCCCCTTTTCAATATGACCTCTCTTCCCCCCACATTACCCTCTCTCGTTCGGAGAGGAATAGGATCATCCGTCAGGACCTACTACAGACACACGTCAGGGAGACATGGATAGCACCACGGGAGCCTTTTCCCACAAAGAGGCAACACTACAGAGAGCACTTCCTAACTGTGACAACGGATGGTTTCATTCAGAGACCACGATACATGGATACATATATGGCACCAGCTGAGAGAGTGGCCATTGGGCAGCTCAGAGTATCATCACACCAGCTCGAGATTGAGATTGGGCGAGCCACACATACCCCCAGGGATGAGCGATTATGCAGGATATGTAGAGAGGAGGTGGAGGACGAGGAGCACTACACATGTAGATGCAAGGCATATGAGGACATCAGAGACCGCTACCCACAGCTCTTCAGGGGGCCTAGAGAGATCAGGGCTTTATTGGGGACAGAGGACCAGCGCCCTCTAGGTCGTTTCCTAGTAGAGCTCCAGCACCACCGCGCATCACTCCTCCAGCAGCAGATGGAGATACACCTGCCCCCCCCCCCTCAGACTCATATTACAGATTTTTTCAGACCCACATACACTCGAGGGCCCAGCTCGATGCGGGGTGTCACATTACACAGAGCAGAGGAGCTTAGACGACAGCGTCGACGACCGAGACCCCTTGTCCGGAGAGCTCGTCCACATTAGGGAGAGATTCAGGCGATTCACGCACGCCATGACATGGAGATACAGAGACGTCAGCAGCGCACCCCTATCGATTTGGACGCCCAGAGCATTTTGAGGATCGCCATGATGCCTTACCCACCGATGCATTATATCCTACACCCACTCCAGGCATTTAGGGGGTTGTGACACCATCGAGCCTCCCCTCCCTATGCATATCATGTTTGTATCTCACCCATTGAGCATATAGAGTGCATACCCATAGCACCCCACACCCTTGATGCAAGCTACTATTCCTCCTTTTATACCCGTTTGTAGTACTCACACTTTATTTTCGTTTTGGATCACAGTGGATTGGATCATACTGATGTATATGTTTTGTCTCATAGGCCGATTTTGGCCTCTAATAGACGAAGGGGTATCACCCGAGGCAGACGCCACTGACATTTGCCGTCGACTTGGATACGAGAGCATGCCCTACACAGACGCATGGAGGGTTGGGAGGGATACATCGCGTTTGCGGGCACTCATCCTCAAGATGAGTTCTGAGGAGGCACGGACTTTTTAGACGTCGAGCAGTACTACGTGGACTACCCGGCGGCACCCTCTACATCGACGAGGACCTCACGCGTATGCAAGTGGCACACCGACGCGCTTGCATGCCACAGATACTCCAGGCGCGTCGAGAGGGGAGGAAGGCCTTTTACCGTGATGGTAAGGTCTTCATAGATGGACGCCCTATCAAATAGGGCCATGCGGCCTATGAGACATCACTACACCAGGAGACACCACTCAGAGGAGCAGTGTGGAACTGCAACGGGGTACTTTGGACGCGACCAGACAGAGTCGAGGAGATCCTGGCATCACATGACTTTGTGTGCATCACAGAGACACACGAGAGCCCAGAGAGAGGTCTACCACGCATTGCAAGTTTTCATTGGGAATCTGCATTGAGGACCACGACGAGACAGAGTTCAGCGCGAGGGTCGGGAGGAGTGGCCATCGTATTCCGACAGGAGATACAGAGCCGGATCCATATTATATGTAGAGATGAGGAGGCACGATACATGTGGGTTCGCATGGAGATAGCACAGGGGAGCTCGATTTACATTGCTATATGCTACTTCCCACCAGGCGGATCTCGATACGCAGGACAGGATCTTGGGGGACCGATCCGAGATAGAGACTCACCATACACAGCGCTTTCAGATGAGATACTACATTACAGCACACTAGGTGAAGTCTTCCTTATGGGGGACTTCAATGGCCGCACTCAGTCGCATCAGTGCGAGGCATACGACATGGATCACCCACATCTCATGAGGGCCAGAGACCCGGTTGAGATTAGCACCAGCAGAGTATCAGCAGATACGGGTCAGGACACCACCGGCTATGGCAGACATCTACTCGAGCTAGGCAGCCGCCATCATCTCGTTATATACAACGGGATGAATCGTTGGCCAGGTTCAGGCTGATTTACTTGCTTCCCTCACGGGGGAGGTGAGAGCACAGTCGACTACATTTTGGGTACTACCTCTGGAGCTTCACTCATCCCTTCACTTAGTATTGGACGACGCCCACTCGGTGCAGACCACACATTTATCACATTCACACTCTCATCTCCGATTCCCTTAGACCCTCCCTCACCCACTGAGATACATACCACGATACACTTCACACACGAGCTCTCACACGTTTATGCACACCATTTACACACCCGCTTACTCTCCCTCGATCCATGCTCACCTTTGGACACACTCACATCACATATCACCACCATCCTACAGGACTAAGCTCTCCGCAGCTTCCCACACCACACACATATGCACCCTCCACGCACAGGATCCATGCCCCAGAACCGTTGGTATGATGCAGAGTGTCGCGAGCTGCGGAAGCACCTACGGATTTTAGAGCATAGAGGAGATATTACACACACACAGGCACAGCGTCGCATGCAGAGCCTTACTCGCCGCAAACGGCGGGATTGGGAGGAGAGACAGTATTGGGATATTTACCATTTGCTCATGAGTCGAGACAGTGTAGTGGCATGGCGACATTTGAGAGAGAGGAGCCAGCAGACACCTATCCGAGACCCGAGCACTTGGCATAGCTATGCACGGAGCCTATACGAGATCCCAGACCAGCCTCCCATTCCCAGACCGCAGAGCTCACGTCCTACTACCTCTCACTTCTTCACACCCACTATGGTGGGACGCGCTATTGCCCGGCTGCAGCATGGCAGGGCCCATGATCATTTCGGTTTACAGGCAGAGCACCTCATTTATGGAGGCACGACTCTTGCACCGCTCATTGCCCATCTCTTCAACCGTGCATTGGTTGAAGGGTTCCCAGACTCATGGATTGAGCACACCATAGTGCCCATTCATAAGTCAGGTGACACTATGGATCCAGCTACATACCGGACGATCATGATTGGCCCTATATTGGCCAAGTTATATGGGGCCGTACTAGAGACAGAGTTGAGTACTCTCGCCGAGAGGAAGGGCATCAGGGCTCTAGGACAGGCAGGGTTCAGACGAGATTACTCTACCATTGACCACATCTTCACTCTGAGATGCCTGATCGACCAGGCCAGGGTGAGGAAGAGGAGATTATATTGTTGCTTTGTGGACTTCCGCAAAGCATTTGACACTGTTCCTAGGGATCGACTCTTCAGACGACTACTTGACATCGGAGCTCCGGAGGAGATGATATGGGGGATCTACGCCTTATACGAGAGAGTATCTGGTAGAGTCAGATGTCCAGGGGGCTTATCTGATCCACTTGCTAGCACTATCGGGGTGAAGCAAGGATGCCCTCTCTCTCCCACCCTCTTTGGTCTCTACATTGATGAGATAGTGGACTTCATACAGAAGCACGGGGGAGATGGCATTGAGGTACACGGGTCCACTGTTCATATTCTTTTATACGCTGATGATATTGTATTGGTTTCAGAGTCTGCAGAAGGCCTACAGCATCATCTACACGGCCTAGATGACTTTTGTAGACACAGAGGGTTATCTGTGAACCTTGGTAAAACCAAGGTCTTGATCTTTCATACATCAGCACAGGTACGCATGACATAGTTTGTTCACAGCTGCACGTGGACCGATCGAGGTGGTCGGATCATATGTTTACTTGGGGGTGACATTTACAGCAGCATCAAGAGTCTTCTCTATGGCTCAGGCAGCCCGTGACCGCATCACACGTGGGTACGCAGCACTAGCTTTGATGGAGAGACAGTGCCACCAGGCATATTTTCAGGAGCCCCGCACAAAGGGGTGGCTCTTTGACACTTTGGTTACGCCAGCGCTCATGTATGGGGCAGCCATATGGGGACCAGGATTAGCTACATCAGTATGGACAGCATTAGAGAGGCCACAGATCCTCATGATTGCCAGACTTATCCGCAGTAAGCCTTCAGTACCACATGACATCATTAGAGCAGAGCTCGCTGCACCACCGATGCTAGTTGAGGCACTATTCCAGACAATATGCCTATTACACAGACTTCGGAGCATGGATACAGAGCGTATTGCTTATCGTGCTTTCGAGGCATCACGTGATATGGCATTAGCAGGCGACACCTCCTCATGGTATGCACAGACACGAGACTGGCTTGCCCACCATGGCTTTGACATAGACAGGCTACCACCACTACAGTACGACTCTCATGCACCCACCTACTCGCTCTCTCATCAAGAGAGGAATAGGATCATTCGTCGGGAGATATGGCATACATACATACAGAGGACATGGGTGAGCCCTAGGGGTACATTGCCACCGAAAATGCTCTACTACCGCGAGCATTTTCTACATATATCAGGCACGGGCTTCATCGAGATTCCGAGATACATGCAGACCTACCTTCCCCACCACCTACGAGTCGTCATTGGGCAGCTCCGGGTTTCATCACATCAGCTCGAGATTGAGAGGGGTCTGTCCAGGGGAGTCCCCCGTGAGGAGAGGTGGTGCCCAGTATGCAAGACAGAGGTAGAGAGTGAGGAGCATTTTGTTATCAGATGTCCAGCATACTTAGACCTACGAGCACAGTTCCAGATCGAGGAGTCATTCCAGCTGTGCATGACTATGGGAGACCAGAGACGCTTGGGATGCTTTCTCACAGCAGCATACGAGAGGCGAGAGCGGTCACTACAGTACATACATCAGCCACGGGTGAGTACCCAGCAGACCATTACCCAGTTCTTTCAGCGAGTTGAGCTACATCAGAGAGGTCCATCTATAGGGCTCACGCTCCACCAGGCAGAAGCACAGAGAGCACGGCGCCGACCACGCATGGACGGATATCGTCGACCACGACTATATCAAGAGGATGTCTCACGCATCAGGATTGCCTACGACCACATGATGGAGCATAGGCGTACCACCACCCCCTGGGTGGTCTTCCTTCAGGAGGCACTCAGACCACCACCGATGTACCACATACTACACCCACCTCCACCCATCACTTGTCGCTAGGGCGTTTTACTCACATTTTGGATCCCCCCATGTATTAGGTGGCCACTATCTGCAGAGTCAGAGCCACATCTCCCCAGCCTTTTCCAGCCCTATATAGCTTTGTGTAGCGATATACCTTTTATTTCATTTTATCTTCCACACAGGGTTACTACACTTGTACATGGTTTTTGTCTCATAGGCCAAGTTTGGCCTCCAGAAGAAGTTAATATGACTTTCTTTCTTTCTCTCTCTCTCTCTCTCTCTCTCTCTCTCTCTCTCTCTCTCTCTCTCTCTCTCTCTCTCTCTCTCTCTCTCTCTCTCTCTCTCTCTCTCTCTCTCTCTCTCTCTCTCTCTCTCTCTCTCTCTCTCTCTCTCTCTCTCTCTCTCTCTCTCTCTCTCTCTCTCTCTCTCTCTCACTCTCTCTCTCTCTCTCTCTCTCTCTCTCTCTCTCTCTCTCTCTCTCTCTCTCTCTCTCTCTCTCTCTCTCTCTCTCTCTCTCTCTCTCTCTCTCTCTCTCTCTCTCTCTCTCTCTCTGTCTGTGTGTGTGTGTGTGTGTGTATATGTGTGTGTGTGTGTGTGTGTGTGTGTGTGTGTGTGTGTGTGTGTGTGTGTACATACATGCATACATACATATATATGGTGCTAACCAAGCTGCAATGGGTAAGGAGAACATCCTCCACTTTTACTTAAGGGTAGGACACCGTAGAGTACACGGATGTATATACATATTGGGAAGTAATTTACAGTGGTCCAGTGTTTTTATTAAGACGGCAACCTTGGGCAGACTGGAGAGGTGGTGTTTTGGATTCAATTTCACAAACCGCCAACAAAAGTCTCCCTCTTTAATACTTTGGTATGATATCAGGTATGTTGGATGGGGTATGGATTTGGGGACCCTCAGTTGGCACCCACCACAGAGCCGGCCCTACGGATGGATGGAGGACTCAGGAGGATCCGGAGGCCTCTAGTTTCCATGATCTCTCCGATAATTAGAGCCAAGGCTTTAGTACCTCATGAGATCATCAAAGCAAAGCTACTAGCTGCCCCCATGGTGATTGAGGTCCTTATTAGATCAGCCTCTTTCGTACATAGTTTACAGGATCTTCTGGTAGATAGATAGACCTGTCTTGCTCTTGAGTCATTTTGAGATACAGAGTTCTTGGTATTGACAGATAACATCCATACATTTAGCATGGACAGACAACCTCCCTTTTAATGCTCTTTAGAGACTCCCTCTCTCACTTTGACACACACAGAGATAATGTCAGGATTTGAATCAGTTGGATGCTAGGAAGACTTGGATAAAGCCTACTCAAGAGTTGGGAATGAAGATAGCTTTCTATAGAGAGCATCTTCTCCAGCTCAAGGCAGATGGTTTTGAAATCAGGCCCACTTCTACAGATACACATTGACATATGGAGCCCATGTGCCATTGATCAGTTACATACAGCTTCCCATCAGCTGGCAGTTGAGACTGGAAGATACAGAGGGATTCCAATTCTGCCCTGAGCACAAGAGGCATGGAGACATCCTGCTGAGAAGTTGAAACTAAACAATCTATACTGTTGATTAGAAACACAGCCTGCTGAGCTACAGGATAAAAGAAATCCACGTAGAATAGAAAAAACCTTCAGTTCTTTCATATGATGTTCCTTCACCCGAGAGATTCCTTGATCTGCTATGACAAGAGGCCTACATACACGACCACCATCGGATGCTACATATACACAGCGCTGCTAACAGAAATAGTTATTATTAAACAGTATACCAAGAAAATTTAATCATGTGTACCACAAAACTAATCAATGTACGGACCTGCTTTGGGTTGGTAAATATACTCACGAATTCTCCTATTTTTCCACACCTTCTAAGAAGCCTTAATGTGTTTGCAAACCACTGATTTGTCAAAAAGCAGATGGTTAAAAATCCTCCTAATATGTGAGCTCTTCATAACAAACCTGGATATGCATTATCTTACATTTGGCCTGCGATGAACTCCAAGCATCAACCCATTGAATATAACCATATAAGCTTTTGTGGAATTGATTTCATCTCCAGTCAACATGCTAAGATCTTCGACCCCCAGAGTAGTGCACTGTAAAGATAACAAATACTAGCCATTATTTCTCATCATACTGGAAAATATTCTATTTTATGCTGATTTCCACAGTATATTAAAATGTCACATTACGCAAAAATCAAAACTTTCTACAATGTCATCTAGAGAGAATTATCTTCCTCATGGCTATGATTTTGCAGAAACCACAATCATGGAGAAAGGCTAACACTCCTAAAATATTAACTTTCTTCTATGTGACATCCTGCAGAGCATATTTCAAAACACATCCTTCAACACTGAGATGTAATCAAGAACAACAAACATAACAGGAATCTGTTTCCTTCTTCAAATGCTACTATGCTCTCTACCTTCAGATCTGTGATCTAGAACTCGTCATAAAACACTATGTCAACTCAAAAACCCTGACAACTCTATCAAAACAAGCTCTTTGTAAGAGAATACATGGCCCACAATCTGGATTTTTGTCACCCATTGGTCTCAGCAAGCACTCTGAAAGCCAAAGAGAACTACATGCTTACATCATCTAGAAAGAGAGACTGAAAACAGATCCATAGAACTCAACAAAGGCCTATCACCAAGCAGCAGTCCAACAAACTCTCAAGGAGCTAGGTAAAAGTATCACCGTGAATTGAAATCCTCAATGGGAGAATGTTATGGCCATTGCTAGGCAGGCAATTTCATGCATGTGAAACAGGAGAAAAGTATAACATGGATGATACACAGGCATAGTACAAAGTAGAGAATTAAATCGAAGATTTAAATCAGGATTAAAATCGCTTAAATCACAGATATTTAAATAATCCAAAATTAAAAACGAGGTTTTTATTCATCCTTAGATCCAAAATAAAAAACGAGGTTTTTATTTTTTTACCTAGAATATATGCAATATAACTTATAAGTTAAGTATCCTTAAACATCAACAGTACAAAAATACATAAAACTGTAAAGACATGTCCATCTATTTATAACTTGCATCAATCAATAATAAGCCTCGATATTTCCGTCTACTTTTCTAACTCTCTAACTGTTTATTTATTTATCTACCTACTAGCCTGCTGCCTACCTAGTAGCCGCCAACTAACCATTCATCTATCCATATATATATATATATATATATATATATATATATATATATATATATATATATATATATATATATATATATATATATATATATATATATATATATATATATATATATATATATATATATATATATCAACTTACCTATCTATCATAGTACAAAGTAGAGATTTAAATCGTAGATTTAAATCGGGGTTAATATCGTAGAGGTTTTTAATAATAAAAATAAAAATCGAGGCTTTTATTCATCAAGAGATCCCCCCCCCCCCTCTCTGTATCTAAGGTATGCACAATACCTATTCAACTCATATATATTCCAATATTGGACAGTAGTGAAAGCAGTAAAAAGTTTATATGACCTGGAGGCTTGTTAGTGGTTTTACTTCAGTCATATGTGAGATGCCACCAAAAAGCTTTTGATAACATTGAAGTAATATAAACTCTATAATGTCATTCAGCTACAGGTTGGTACAGATTCATATTGGACAAGGACTTAATTTGATGCCAAAAAATGTACATACACAATTGAAGAAACCTGGCTTTGTAGCTTTTTAAACATTTAGTTAAGTGGATTTTAGACTTTAGTACAATACAGTCAATGGTGATTGACTCCGTATTTCTCGATTTGCCTTAAAAAGTATTACATAATAGTTAAGGAAGACATCCTTTCTCGTATTTAAACACATAGTGTTGTACTACCTAAATCACTGAGCCAAATCTCTAATAGGCAAGAAAATAATATAGGTCTACCTAGAGAGCAAAGTGGTAATATATGATAGACTACTAGCAAGCATAAGTATCACAGTGATCAAACTTTAATTTGAAAAACAGACCTACCATATGAAACATTTTCTTTTTTTTTAAGAAAATAAAAATTGCTCATAACGATTTAAATCGTGAATGCAATTTTTACGATTTTTATATACTATAAAAATCATACGATTTTTTTTATTATGCTATCTATCTATGAGTCTAATCACTATCTATCAATCTTTCTTTCATTCTATCCACCTATTTGACTCTATAATATATATCTATGGTCTACTATCTATCTCCATCTATGTGCCTACAAAAGAATCCACTTTCCTAACAATGAGGAAAAACAAATTAGAAAAACACTAAGATTTTGAAAAGAAATTACTCCCATATCTATATTCTACTTCAATCATATGTGAGATGCCACCAAAGAGTTTTTGATAACATTGAAGTCATATAAACTCTATAATGTCATTCAGCTATATGTTGATACAGATTCATATTGGACAAGGACTTAATTTGATGCCAAAAAATGTACATACACAATTGACGGAACCTTGCTTTGTAGGTTTTTAAACATTTAGCTAGGTGGATTTTAGACTTTAGTACAATACAATCAATGGTGATTTAGTCCATACTTTTCGATTTGCCTTAAAATGTATTACATAATAGCTAAGGAATACATCCTTTCTTGCATTTAAACCCATAGAGCTGTACTACCTAAATCACTGAGCATCCATCTTAACTTAATATAGTTAGTCAAATCTCTAATAGGCAAGAAAATAATATAGTTCTACCTAGAGAGCAAAGTGGTAATATATGATAGACTACTAGTAAGCATAAGTATCACAATGATCAAACTTTAATTAAAAAAAGAGACCTACCATATGAAACCCTTTTCTTTTTTTAAGAGAATAAAAATCGCTCATAACGATTTAAATCGCATATGCGATTTTTAATACGATTTTTTTTATTATGCTATCTATCTATGAGTCTAATCACTATCTATCAATCTTTCTTTCTTTCTATCCACCTATTTGACTCTATATCTATGGTCTACTATCGATCTCCATCTATGTGCCTACAAAAGAATCCACTTGACTAACAATGAGGAAAAACAAATTAAAAAAACGCTAAGATTTTGAAAAGAAATTACTCCCATATCTATATTTTACTTCAATCATATGTGAGATGCAACCAAAGAGTTTTTGATAACATTGAAGTCATATAAACTCTATAATGTCAGTCAGCCACAAGTTGGTATAAATTCATATTGGACAAGGACTTAATTTGATGCCAAAAAATGTACATATACAATTGAAAGAACCTGGCTTTGTAGTTTTTTGAACATTTAATTAGGTGGATTTTAGACTTTAGTACAATACAATCAATGGTAATTGACTCCATATTTTTCGATTTGCCTTAAAAAGTATTACATGCTTTTTAAACATTTAGTTAGGTGGATTTTAGACTCTAGCACAATACAATCAATGGTGATTGACTCCGTATTTTTTGATGTGCCTTAAAAAGTATTACATAATAGCTAAGGAAGACATCCTTTCTGGTATTTAACCCCATAGTGTTGTACTACCTAAATCATTGAGCATCCATCTTAACTTAATATAGTTAGTCAAATCTCTAATAGGCAAGAAAATAATATAGTTCTACCTAGAGAGCAAAGAATATATGATAGACTATTAGCAAGCATAAGTATCACAATGATCAAACTTTAATTAAAAAAAGAGACCTACGATATGAAACCTTTTTTTTTTAAGAGAATAAAAATCGCTCATAACGATTTAAATCGCGAATGCGATTTTTACGATTTTTATATAATAAAAATCGTACGATTTTTTATGCTATCTATCTATCAGTCTAATCACTATCTATCAATCTTTCTTTCTTTCTATCCACCTATTTGACTCTATGTCTATGGTCTACTATCTATCTCCATCTATGTGCCTACAAAAGAATCCATTTGCCTAACAAAGAAGAAAAACAAATTAGAAAAATGCTAAGATTTTGAAAAGAAATTACTCCCATATCTATATTTTACTACCTATTTTTGTCTATGTATCTATAAAAATCTCTTCCTACTTAAACAGTTTATCTATCGTATATAACTCAAGAACACAATAAATTGTATGTATCTATAAGTAATGGATTTATTATTTTATCGATCTTTGTCAAGTAAGAATACAATAACAGAAAAAGTTTTTGTTATCTCCTTTTTTTTAAATTAAAAAGAAAAAAAAACACTGATAAAAATCACTCCCTGAGATTTAAATCATAAGAGAGATTTAAAAGATTTTTATTTTTAAAACATTATAAGATTTTTTGCACTGTCGTCTAGTGGTCCTCACAAAAGGGGTGTAATGCAGCTTGTTAGTTCATGGTGCACACCTAAAAGGTAAAATGATAGAACTAGAGAAGTTTATATTCAAGAGAGTATGTACATGGAGTGAACTAGCCTCAATATACCTCCTCATAGCACACATTGATATCTACATGCACATGTTATATGGAAAGAACTTTGAAGCGCCTATTCAATACATAAGAGAGAGCCCTCCCTAAACAATAAGAAAATATTGAGTTAACACAAGCTAGCTCGTACAAGTTCACAACCTCCTTGCATAACTCTCACTCTGAGGGTATTTGCATGACTCTCATGAGAACAAACCTTGGTGAATTGAAACCAATCCATCATTGAATACTTGTTCAATAAAACGGTACCACCCATCAATATGTATCGTACGTGAATGGACATTGGCTTTTCCAACCAAACATATAGGCCTTTGGTTAACAAATCCAAAGAGAGATGCCCTCTGTAGAAGTCAAAACTCACTAAACAAGTGCACTAACCACAAGGGTTCCTTAAAAGCCTCAATGGCTAAAATATGTTCAACATCAAGAGTCTATAGCACCATTAGATAAAACCCAAGATATAAATGAAATCATTGGTCAAAGTAGATTCAATTCACAAAGCAAAGAAATTTAGAATCTTTTATGTACGATTCATATGGCACTCAATCAAGTCACAAGTCCACATGAACTAAGTTAGTTTGTTTTGTAAGAAATGTATGTCCTATTCATCAGTTGTCTCTACTCAAAGTTGAATGAACTTTTCAAGTGTTTCCATCATCTATATTAAGAGTGAGTAAGCTTCGACCTATTGAGAGGGTCATTCAACCTTGTGAGAGTTGCATACCCTCCCCTAGAGGATCTCCATTCTGTCATGGACACCAGTCATGAGTTCTGAACTACCATATATACCAGATATTTACATCTCATAATGTCATTCGAATACCACACATATCAATCATCCCTTCACAAGTTGAAACTCATGACCCATCATACATGATCATTATCCATAATACACTGCTAAATGTATTTGGATTGAAATGTTTTTCAAGAATTTGCAATTTGAAGATTCTTCTCCTATAGTTATTTATACAGGTAATAAAAGTATTATCGTGGTAGCAAAAAAAATCCATTGTTTCATTCAAGAACCAAGCATATTGAAGTTCATTACCATTTGACCAAGGAACATAAATTGGAAGAACACATTAAGCTTCAATATCTTCCTACTCAAGATAATGTGGCATACATTTTTACCAAAGCACTACCTCGAGAATAGTTAGACCAACACAAAAAGATACTCAAACTGAGATCCACTGACAAATAAAATTCTTCTGGGAGATAAACGTAATAATTCATATTTGGAATTATTTTCATATAAGTAAAATTCTAAGCTTAGAAATTAGTTTTAAGGGTTTACGTTTTACTTCATTTGAAAATTTATTTCTTATTGTACATGAATAGAGCATTCCAACCATATCCATATGCTCCTATAGCTCATCATAAAACCCTAAAATTATTAGATCCTAATTTCAGCTGAAAAGCAAATTTTTAGGTATGAAAAACAAATTATAACTTTGAAAAGCAAAAATTGAAGCACTCAGAAGGGAAAAAAATCCACAAACAAAAATCACTTTTGCTTTTTCATGCAAGCAACGATTTTGGTTTTAAAGCATTAGAAACGTGCTTTTCGTTTTCTGGAGACTAAAGCGCTTTATGAGAGCATTAAAGCAAGCTTTTTCATGGAATTCTATATCGATATAAAGCACTTCAAATAACACTTTTATTTTCTCAGCTTATAGACTAATATGAGAGAGTGTAATGTCTCTGATATTATTAGGAGCTGAAGGGCTTCTGATTGTTAAAATCATCCTGCTATCCATTATCTTTGGAGGTGGGTTTTTGTACTTCAGTATTATAGGAGAGATTCATCTTATTTATCAACTTTTTGTTATTTTATTTGATGTTCTCTTGTTGTGTGTTACTAATCTTTTTGTGAGATCTCTCTTGTGTCATCTTGAGCCAACACTTCTATAAGTTCAGATTTATCCAAACTTTTATGAAGTAAAAACAATAAGCACAAACAGAAAACCATAAGAAAGTACAACAAAGATTGCACAAAAGAATAAGATTATGAGAAATCATGAAAAACACATGTTAGTATGGCTTGAAAGAAATTTCCTCTATAGTTTGTCCATAGCTTGTTCATGTTGTGCCACATAATCATAATACAACACAAGAAGCCAAAGCCACATGTCATCATGATACATCAAAAGGAGAACCCAATAAATAGAAAATGTTGATGCTTCAACACCACATTCATATTACTTGTAGTATACCCTTAAGCCATCTTTCCAATACCAACCTAATGTAGACAAGGAAGAGTTTGTACCATTTGCACAATGTCTTCCACAAGGACTCCCACGACATTCATATCACTCCCACAGCATTCATATCATCTACACATTTAAAACACTTTGCAAAAAACTCCAAAGATAAAAATATTGTGGCTCTTGAGATCAATATATCATTCAATGCACTCTATACCAAATCAGATGAGCAAAACAATTGCTCGAGTAAGTCCATATGATGATTGACACAAAGATGACTCCAAAATTTTATGTACCTCCACATTGGGAGAAGAGCAAACAAAATCAAGGGACCAATGCCTAATAAATTAAATTATGAATGTTCATGGTTTGAGCCTATATCATGGGGAGTGTCATCTTTGAGCACATAAAATGTGCCAGTACTAACGCTAGGCTGATAATGTGCCACATTATCACAAACACTACGTCAAATTCCAAAAGGACGGGTGAATCTACTAAAGAAGAATTATTTGGCATTGTTTGGACCAAGGTTGGATAAAAGATGCGATTAACAAGCATCAACAATGGCTCAAACTAGGAATTCTAAGGGATAGGCTCTTCTATATGAACGTTTAAAAGACACGTAATGATAATTATTTAGAATTCATTGAAATAAAACCTTTGGCTTGGCACTCTTGCATTTTTAAACAAAGATGGAACTTAGCCTTTTAATTTGTAGAAGATCCTTCTTGGGGATATTGCACATGTGATGAGTGCTAGGGGACCAGTGTCCCAAAGACTTCAGAATGAGTCCCGCTACGACTATGCATTGCTTTCTAAGTCCTAGATACTATTATAAATACAATTCAAGAAATCAAGAGACGTAACTTGACTTTAAGCATCACTTTCATAGTACTTGTAAAGCAGCATTGTCAAAACCTAAGCTGTATCATATTTGATATTTAATCCTAAATCTTAGATTTTGAAATGCAAAACAACAAGAGAGACATATTCAAATCCCATACTCCAATACAAGCTAAATTACCTGAAGTCCAACTCTTGAATGTTCATTCAAGTTACGCAAAAAGTACTCTATATAGATAGGGAAACATGTATATAATATGTGAAGCTTTTATTCTGATGTACAAATGATGATTGCAATAATAACACTAATGCATACCTCAATCTACTAATTGTGCCCCAAAGCTTTATACCAAGAAAACACAATATTCTTCAAATTTCAATACAAACAACGAGTGCATAATGATAATGTATAATGTTCAAAGGAAAACAACAATTTGCTCGTTAATCAATCACTGCAAACTACATAAACTGAATAATAGTGACAATCATTTGATTGAAAATCTAACCTATACGTAGGTCCATGTGATGGTATGTGACTCTGATTAGTTTTATGTGGACATGGATTTCTTTTAACTGACAAACACTTTTAACAATATGCACGAGTTAGAACTCTTGCTTCGTTTTAGAGTACCTCTCAGTTACAGCAAAAGCAAAACAAAATAAAAAATCGCTGGAAACGAAAAGATTTAATGCATACCAGATTTATCAATGGTCCTTCTTCTTCATCTGTTGTTACATGTGTCATCAAAGCTAGATTCTTGGTTAGACCACATGCCTCCCCTTCGGGTGTATCACAAGGGCAAAGCATTCCCCACTGCACCATAAGGATCACTCAGAAATCTTGCAAGTTGAACAAGGACAGAATAAAAGATCCACAAAAGAGGACCTTACCTGACTTGGTTGTAGTGCCCTTGGCCCACTAACTTTCCGAGTTTTTTCAAATTGTGATGATATGCGGGTCATATGCCCAAGTGCAGCAATAAATGAAAGCCTTGAAACAACCTGCAAATTTCAGGATAGGAATTGCAGTTATACAAAATTCACTTCCCATTTCCGATGTTCCAGGAGAGAGTAAAAATTAGAGTGTACACCAAGAAGTAATACTTAATATGTGAAGATATAGAGAAGGTTTGGAAATAACTATGCATTTAACACATAATATTTCTTTCATCCTATGTCTGAACTTTGGTTCATTGAAATGGGCTAACACATTAAAATCCCTACACACAAGTCCAGATATCAACAAATATACACTGCTGACATAATGACACTTTCGATTGACTTTTCCTACAACAGAGACAATATCTGTTTCTTTTTATGACTCGCCTTTAGTTCATAAACATGAATACCCACATTAAAATACCTAAAAGCAAGGCTAGAAATCAAGAAATATACACAGCCAACATAATGCCACTATTGATTAACTTTTCCTGTAACAAAACTTTCAAAATGGAAAATTAAGCTTGTAACATGTAGAATAATTATCAGTTCACCATATCACTTTTTAAATTAAGATTTATGATTGACATCCTACCTCCCTTTTTGTTGGCCGATCAAATTATTCACATTGTGTCTTAACCATATTTCACAAACAACTATGTTCCCCAGTGCCTCCACAGTTATAAAACATATCCAGCAATGTGCCCCTTTACTAATTTTTAAAAATCATCCCAGTCTACCTGAGTGACACCTTTCCGTTCCATCCTAAACCTTTTCACTGTCCAGTTTCCACTTGATATTGCATGCTCCAGACCTTGAGACAACATATCTGGCCTGATAACCTGATGCAACCAAAATTGAAGCAATATTCAACACAAAATGCATGCAAGTAATTGGCAATGTGATGACAGAACTGAACATCAACAACCATGAAGAACCTTGGCAACATCAAAAACTGTTGACCGATTTGGTTTTGCAAAAGTAGAATCTACCAGACGCTTGATTTCTGAATTCATACGCTTGAACAGATCCTAAAAATGTCCAATATGATAGTAAAATCAGTGATGAAGGGCAAAAAGATAGAGGACATTGTACAACTGGAGTACGTACCTCGAAAAGCAAAGCTATTAGCTGCCCAGCCAACTCAAGCCGCTTATTGCCAACATAGTCCTGAAATAATAGGAGCATTCATGATTTTTCAGTATACTAATAGACTTTAATTGATTCAGGCGGCCTGTTCCCAAGATAACCCTAAACATATCCAGAGTCAATGAAGATTTCAGGAAACAGTGGTGTGACATTGGGAAATTTTTTAATTTAAATAGAAATGTACAACCAGTAATTGACAAAGAAGCAACACGAACACAATAACATAATGTTATCAGCATGCATGAGGTGTTGCAGAGACTACATATGGACAGATCTTATATTAAAAATACACTTGCTGAAGGAAACGAAAACAAAAGTATAACCAGTTACCATAGATGGATCCTCGATCTGCCTTCCAAGTTAGAAGTGTAAAAAATGCTACATAGTTTCTACTTATGTAGGGATGAAGTGTCCAAGTACAATGAACTGAACCAATATTAACCATTATTGACTCTAAAGTAGTGCCAATGCTTATATATACATTCAACAAAGAAAACAAAAATCAAACAATAAGCATAAAACTAGTTGAAACAACTTTCTCTACACCATCTTTCATCAACACACTTAGCAAAATAACTAGCAAAATGAGAAAGTCTAAATCAATGAACTGAACTCTAGACAGAAATAGATTCACTTTTACATCACGTTTCAGCCAAACCTCTACAATGTGGTTGGACAGCTTGTTGTTCTTACTTACATATATCGGGCAATTACTTGAAACAAGAGGATTTCTTGTATCTGTCATATCATTCAAATCATAACTACTTGACTTTGCTTGACTAGTTGGATTTATGTGACTCTGAGTATGAACGCATGGTGGTGCTTGTAGACTAGATGTTGAAAATTGACTCGCTACCTTTTCATTTTCTTCCAAGATTTCTTGAATTTCAAGAGTACAACATTTTGGACTTCCCATCATCCAATTTAATATGGAGTCTTCATCAACAGGCAAAGTAGGCATTAGCTCTACATCCATAGAGTAGCTAGTGGCGTTTGTGTGGTCACAACCTTCTTCTAAGTATATTTGAACTTAGTCATTGGACTTGGTTAAGACTCACATATCCCCCCTCAATCTTGGGGTGCCTTCCTTTGTCTCAACCAAGGTCTACCCCGGAGTAGTGAAAAAGAATTCTCTTGGCAAAACAATAACCACGAAATAAAGTATGAATTGACATCCTTGAACTTCTAGGATTACCTTTTCTACAATGTCGATGGGTTGAATCCTTATGCTGGTCTTCCAAGGTGACTATGAATAGTGCCGCCTTTGAGGTGTCCAAACTCAATCCCTTCATAGCGAAATCAGGCATCAAATTGATACCCAACAGATTGTCCATGATGACACGTAACAAGGGTTAACTTATGATTGATAGTACAATGCAGCGGGTACAATCCTGCATTGGTCTTCCAAGGTGATTGTGAATGGTACCACCCTTGAGGTGTCAACACCCAATCTCTTAAATGAAATTGGGCATCAAGAGACAACCAACCCCACCATCTACAATAACATGCTTCTGGGGTTAACTTTTTATCGAAATTGCCAATCAAGAGATCTTGTAATCCACCAATCGAGCTCATAGTATCTAGCATATAGCCATTGCCCAATGGCTTTTCTTTTTAATCGCTTTGTATCCTACTATCCATATGAAAGAGTTGGAACGTGGTTCAAACTAACCCTATGGTGAGTCTTTTTTAAGAATTCTTCGATGCACACTAATACGAACGAAGATGGTTTTGGGAGAGATAGTAGTCTCCTTGAGTCTTTCCCTACTCTACCATAAGCTTCTTCAATGATATCCTCCTTGCTTTCTTTGACTTTTTTCACATGGCTACCATCATGTAGTCTCTTTTTCTCATCTTGTTTCATGGGTGCCGGAGATCTTGCCCTCATCGTCATGGAAATTATTGGAGAAGAAACAACTAGATTTTGAAGATCCATACCTACCTAAGAGGTGGCTACAATCATATGAATGGGTGTCGGCCCTTGCATGGAAAGTTCCTAGCATGATGGTCCTTTGTTGCACGGCATTCTTGACATGGTGGAGCACCTTTAGAAAGAGGTGCACTTTGTATTTAAGTGCCCACATTCCTCATAGCAATAGCACATAAGAGGTCTAGGATGCCTTGGTATATTCAATTGATTCTACCCCCTACCCTATGTATTAGATGCATTTGTGTTTAAAGCATCACAAATAGAGAGCTACCTCTTTGATTTGATTCAGCACCCTTCAAATCTCGAGCCTCATGCCCATTCTTTTCACGAAACTGGCAAGTTAGTCTACTAGGACACTATGCAACAAGGTAACCTTTGCTATTGCAAATGATACACCATATTTTGTTGGGGATAAAGGCCCCAACCATAGTTGGAATCGGACGCATCCAAATCATTTTACCGGACTTATCGGACTTGGTTTCAGACATCCGAGTCCGAAACCCTTTTCAGACTTGTATTTTTCAAAAAATTTCTAGAATGGTAAAAGAGCTTTGAATCTGAGTCATTGAGTGGTTAAAAATCTCCGAAAATGGAAAATGGAAAAATTAGCTTACATACATAGAACTTTGTCTTCCATCCATAATTAAAGAAAGAGGATTTGTAAAAATGGAATTTACATTGAATAAGATTAAGAAAGAGAAAGATGATCATAGACTCTTGAGATTGCAAGAGACCATTGAGAAACAATGAACTTTGGGAGCAAGAGGGATGATGATGGGGAGAGGAGTATGTGTAGGAAATGATGGCTGAGCATACATGATTACGTGCATATTTTGACATGACTTCGCACTCATATTTATAACCTTTTGGTCTTTCGCGATAGCTTATATGAGTTTACTATCTAATTTTAGCTTCATACCCTTTGTGTTTATTGAATTTATGGCCATTGATATATGTTTCTCATCCCATTAAGAGTATCTCCAATAATTTATGTAAAATTTTTTGGGGAGAAAAAGGTCACGTCGGAAACGTCTTTTCGGTCTTGTTTTGGGCTTTCTAACCCATCCAAGTCTTAAGTCCAATTCCCGTCCGAATCAACTATGGCTTCAACAACTCTTCTTTTGTATATTTTGCTACTTCTAGGCAATATCTCTCTCCCAGAGCTTTCTAAACATATTTTTTGGACTCCAAGCTCGAGAGTTACAAACATTTACATTATTTTTATAACTTTTGGTCATTGGCCATGTGTGAAAACACCCAAGCGACCTAAAAGTCACTTATCAGTAAAACTTGATTCCAAACACTCATAACTTAATTGGAACTTCTTCAATTTCAACTTCTCCATCTTCTTCTCCAAATTTTTGTGCAAGTTTCTCTCTCTAGTTTCTCTTTCCTCACATAGTAGCTCCCTCCCTTGGTGTTTTCTATAACCAAGCACACCACCACATAGCTCTCCATAGCCTCTTTCAATTCGTATCAAAGCCTTAGAGTTGTTCCGTTGTGATATAGTTGCTCCAAATGCTTTTTTATTTCAGTCTATGCCAACATGCACATTAGACTAAGTACCTACAAAGATTATCCACACTCCAGTTCAAGGCCTACACTAAGGTTTTGGTATTTGAAAACCGAAATATGTAGTTACTTGTCTACATATTTACTTGTCACACTATGGCAGGGCACGAAGTGGCTTTAATGAAGGGTACTCTCACATGCATCAATAGCATGGACACAAGGGGTGCAATCTGCCATGGACATGGTGAGAATATGCAACACGGATCAAAAAAGAGTTGAACAATGCTCCAAAATGCTCTAGGTAATGTTTGCAAGAAGTGGGCACAAAACTTCAAAATACCTAACATAACTCACTTATGAACAGTGGGACGAACAGGAAGGTAAAGTATGTACCATATGGTACCTTAAGAACAGAATGGCATGAGGCATCCGGTTCACGAACCGCTGCTACTATGCTACCCAATATGGAGGATTGATGACCTCTAAGATGCTTTAGGTGGATCCACAATCTTCAACAAGATTGAGTTGACAAGTGGTTACCATTCAATTAGAGTGAGGAAGGAGACGTACATAAAATTGCATTTAAAACTAGGTCCAGGCATTATGAGCATTCGATAATACCATTTAGATTGACTAATGCTCCAAGCACATTTATGATACGATTGAATGATATATTTCATCCTTTTCTTGGCCAATTCTTTATTGATCTTATCCATGATCTGTTGGTTTATAGTAATAATCTTAAAGAACAGAACTAGCATTTACATGTCGTATTCAATATGTTAGAAAAATTAAACTACTTGTCAATCCAGAAAAGATATTTTTATGTTCATTTGAGATAGAATATCTAGGGCATATTGTCTTAACTAGGAAATCCAAGTGGATCCTAGAAAAATTTCACTATTTTAGAATGGCCCATCCTTCGAGATGAAAATAAGTACAGTCATTGTTAGGTATTTCAAGATTTTATGAAAAGTTCACTATTGATTCCCTCATATTTCGTTTAACCATTGAAATTGCAAGGGGTAATTATCAATCTACAATGCTTTGTTTATGGCTCAAGGCCACTCAATGTAATTTTTCTAAAATAATAAAAAGAGTTAAAGCTCTCGTCCTGCTAGAAGACCTAGGACTTTACTGGTGGGTAATTATAAGGAACTCTATGGTGAATGAATATAATTTAGCTTCATGAATAATTGCAGCTAGCTAGACTGAGCAAAAAAAGGTTTAAATATATGTCAGAAAATCATAGAAGTTTCTGTATAGTTCCGTTCGTTTGATAATATCATATATGAAACAATGTAAAATTGAAGACAATTCAAAGAAGAATCAAGGTGAAAAGTTCAATAGAATATTTTCACCTTATCATCAACAAAAGACGGATCCATCATTGCTTCTAACATGCGCCGAAGAATTACACCAACATATATACATTTTTGCCTGAAGTTATATTCTTTGACCTGACAAATAATAAAAATCAATCATCTTGACTCAGCTAGCAGAATGCAAATCCAGTGACTCCAAGAAAAACATCATGGTAGTAATGAGCTCAAGGATTGAGCTTACAGGAACATGAGCTAGAAAAACATTCTGTAGAATATCGCGTGCCTCATCCACCTACATGTAAATTCAACCATGAAACAGATATCTGAAAATGTAGTATACATGCAATGAGCTTTATAATCCATCCATACCTTGGACTTTGTCTGCTTCATCCAGGCCTTCTGCATAACTTTAACCTAGATTTTGCACACATGTATGAGAGTCATTAGCTGTCAAAAATCAGGAGTTTCTGCTGTTCACATACTCCAATATCAAGCCGCTCTCTATTTCAAAAGATCAGAGATAAAAGGGAAGCAGCAATTGAATCATCACTTTCAAGATCTCCGAATTACAAGTTCTGTTCATTAGTTATTTCGCTTTGAAATACAGTAGCTTAGTATATGGAAAAATCAATCACAGTGGCATGACTGAACTGACGTTTACTCAGTAGTACACTTGAAGTTTAGACTGCTGATACAAATATTTCAAAGAATTTCAAGGTACTAAGAAACAAATATCATCTAAAAAGTTTAAATCATTTAGGTATCATTCTCAGTCAGCTAACTTGAATATTATAAAATCAGCATCATAAATAAAACTGGCCGGGAACCTCTTTACTGCAGCAAAAAAGCAAGAAAACCTTCAGTTATGAGAGGGCCAGTACCTTTGTTCCAAGATATTCGAGTGCCTGATTCTCTGTATACACCCCAAGAGATGAACATTCCTATAGCGAATAGAAATAATGAGACCAAAACAAAAGTGAAAAAAACACTAGTAATATTAATAAAAATACAAACCATCTACCAGACGATTAGTTATGTATACCTGAAGAGAAGGAGTAAGAATTCCTGCATACCGTGGATCCCGACCCACAAGTTGCACGATCTCCTGGTCACTCTCCATGCCCATAGCTTTGAAAACCACTATTATTGGGACCTAAAAACTTCAAAATGTCATGACTCTGAGGGAATGGCAGTAATCAAGCTGCAACTTTAATAGTCTGCCATTACATCATCTGTGAAGGTATTGAGACGGACATAAATCCTTTCATGTTTCACCAAAAAATTTGTCTTACTTTTCCTTTCATGAGTGCTGCTGGTTACAGATGCTGCAACACTTGCATTGCAAACAATAAACAAACATCAATATAAGCAGGCAAAAAATCAAGTTGCAAGTAATAAAGAACAATTAACATGCAAAGAAGGCAGAAAAAACTTCCAGTAAGCTAAAGAAAACTTAAGTGTTATATCTCCTGAAATGACAATTATATTTGTTGTTTAAGTTATATTACATATATGTAGAGAGAACTTTAAACAATATGTGTGTGCTCAACGATGTACCCCGTGATGCAGATCAAATTACATGTCACACTTACCAACCACTACTATCAGTATCAATAATTATACGATTCTTTGAAAGCTGTTCCTGAATTAAGATGACCTGACACAAGCCATTGCAAAACAGATTGGTACCAGAAATTTATAAGAAAAATAACAAACTGAAAGTGTATTAAAGACATAGTGGGTATTAACGACATATCGCACACCTTTTCAGTTCCTTTGACAACAAAGTATCCACCTGGATCCAGTGGGCACTCTCCTACATAAAGCAAACCCACACTATCAGCTGAATTTTCAAAATCCGAGTATCTCAAAGCTGTATGTACATGAAAAGTGGAAATGAATAAAGGAATTATTTAGCATCTCTAAAAGCAAACTTCTCAGGAAGATCCATGTAATATTTATTTTAATTTTTAGCTAGCTATCACCCTGAAAGATTTCATCATTGGATAAAGCAGGTGGTCTAAAATGACAAAAAAACCAAGAAGAACGTAAAATCAAAAGAAAGTAAACTCTCTTAGCATCCTCAAACATTGAAGAACAAATTACCAATCTACACATGCGTGGTCCCCTATTTCAACTCTGTGGAAACATAGCATGAACTTTGAAGGCTACTTTTCATGACAAAAAGAGCCTCATCGGGAAAGAAAGATGGACCAAGTGTCTTACTTACAAGTAAAATAAGTAAAGGAATAATCTTTATGGACCAAAAAGATTCCAAAGCCCTAACTATTCATGACAAAACACATCTAAAGCTTGGTGTTCTTTAGTACTCTAGAAGTCAAGGTAAGACACCTTCACTTTAAATTTTACTTGTCTTGAAGAATCACAATATGGTTAGATCTTTACTAGAACTAACAGTACCCACTTAAAATATGAGAGCTGAATCCTAGGTAAGATTCATAAACTCCCCTTCAAGGAAGGTGACATTGTTAGAGCTTTTAAGAAGCTTGCGCTTTATACATTTAGATGTATGTGGACCTATGAGAACAAGATCCAAATCTCGATACACATATTCTACTATTTTCATTGATTATTAATTCAAATTTACATGGATTTGTGGTTAAGAGCTAGAGCTGAAGTTTTTGGAGCATTCAGGAATCTACCAAGCATATTGAGAAGGATCTAAGGCTCAAACACTTACATACTAATCAAAGGAGGAATACATGTAAACACAGCTCTTTAACTTTCTTGCACAAATATTAATAAAACACCAATTGAAAGTTAGGATGACAACTCAAAATGAATAGAGTTGATGAAGAAGAAAACTCTAATTGAAATGACATGTACCATATTGACCCCCAAAAAAAAGCTTTCACATATCTTTTAATTTGACATTTTGATGTCCAACTAAAGTTCTTATGGATAATGAGGCATACTATGATCAAAAGCATGATGTTAGTCATATTTGAACGTTTTGCCTAGTGTATTGCCACCACAACCAACATTATCTTCTATTAGAGACATCTAAGGACTTCAAGAACCTCAATAATCTTGAGAACATCCAATACCTTTAGAAACCTCAAAAGAGAGTTCCTACAAAACTAGAAGACAAGCTAGATTAGCATAAACCAAAAAGAGACAAGCTTATTTCACACATTCAGTTGCTGATAATTTGATGACCCAACTTGATTCATGTGATTTGCCTCCAAAAAAGAAAGCCAATAACACTAAATGGGATTATTTTGCTCTTACGTCCCACATGACTACTATTACATATGTTATGAGTGTAGCTTCCTATTTTGGTTGGATGACTCATTCGTTAGATATTGAGGCAATGTTCTTAGATGGTGATCTTCATGAAAAGGTAAGTGTGAATCGACCCCAAGAAATCAATATTAAAGGTAGAGACCATTTGAATTTAGGCACACGAACTCAAAAAGATACTTTATGATTTGAAAGAGCACCTAGAGCATCATATAAAAGGTTCCATGCTTAGTTAATCCACGAAAGATTTCAAAACAATCCATCAGCTTCTACATGATATGTTTGCATGACAAACATTTCCTTTGCATGTCCCAATGAATCAAAGTTGACCATTTAAAAGAGAGATGAGAAAAGCAATTGTAATGTCAAACATGGGTCTTGTTCATTATTATATCGGCATCTTGTTCACAAGAAAAGAAGACCATATATCCATGAACCAAACCAAATACATCCAAAAATTACTTTAAAAGGTCTGGTATGCCTTGAATGTAAACCGATAAATACTCCTATGGAGCCATATATCAAGTTATCATCACAACTTGATCATGTAGATTGGGATTCCATAGTATATAGTCAAATTCTTGGAAGCTTGATCTATGTTTGTAACACAAGCCGATATTCAATTTGCAATTTTCCAATTCACCAACTTTATGCACAACCGTGCTATTCAAAATTGGATAACTGCCAAGCAAATCTTTAGATATCTGCAAAAGACAATGTTCCTAGAAAGCATCAATGTTTTAGATGACAAGGTTTTGCTCTCAGATTGAGCACGTGATTAACTTGATTATGAAAGTAGAAGACCCATTAATAGGTATTGGTTTTTCATGAGCTATAATATTTGTTAATCAAATGGAATCCGATTAATCTAAACACATAATTTGAGATCAGGAACACCGGATAGTTTTGAGCAAATCTCTATTAAAAATTCCACTATTTACTTGCAATCAATCTCCTTTCAATTTCTATAACTAGATTCCAAAGATTATCCTACTAGAAATTGAGAGCCCATGAGACAAATAACAATATACCATTTTTATTGTAGATATACTACTCCCGTAGTAACAAATAGCATTTTCTCCCATTCGCAAAGTGGGGATATTAGCAACACATCGCAAACCATCATTGCAACTATGCTCTACATTAAAGCCTCTCACAAGAATTTGGAAGAGGAGGGGAAATCTTAGAAATAACTTCTCTTTATAAATGTTCAAAACATATTCAAATCAGATTTTAAGAAGTTACAACTTTCTCTTTTCCTCTATCAACAAAAACCTTAGGGGTTTTGGAAGGTTGATCACCCCTCTATATAACTTAATGTACGCATCCAAAATTCTTTTGAAAATCGCATAATCATTTGCTTTAATAAAATCTAAAATTTGTGCATGTTTATCATTGAAATCTGAAAATTACCATCTGAAAATTACCACCTTCTCTTGACTTTAGGGTTACTGTACCTATTCCTACAACATCCAAATCATTGACATCTACAATAGTAACTCTTCTACCTGAAGAATAGGAAAACAGAGAAAATACTTCTCTGCATCCTGTCATATGCTTTGTAGCACCTGAATCAAATATCCAATAATCTGTTGAAAGAACTTGTAAAGCTGCTTGATCAAAAGAGACTTCCTCAATGACGATATAGGCATAAGAATCACCTTGAGGTTTCCCTTTTTTATCATCTTTTGCCACATTACCTGATGCCTTTTTCTTTTCTTCTGCAATCCTTTTCTGACAAACTGCTATAAAATGTCCAAGTTTCTTGCAATAGTGACATAATGCTTCCTTCTTCTTAGAGGACTTCTCTTTACTTGTAGTAGAAATAGAATCTGAAGTAGAAGGTGAAATAGAATCTGAAGTAGAAGGTGAAAGGGACTTACTTTCCTTCTTGGATTGTTTTTCCTTCTTATTCTTCTTCTTCTTTTTACCCTTTGATGAAGACAAAAATGCTTCTTCATTCTCTTCCATTCCCTTCGACTGATCTTCATCTTGAAGTAGCAAGAACTGTAACTCTTCAAATGTAATCTCTCTTTCTCTTGTTGTAAAAGTAAGAGTAGTAATAAAAGAGCGATATGAGATAGGAAGTGAATTAATCAGCGTATTTACCATTTCTTCATCACATATTTGAACTCCTACATTTAGAAGTTGATCCCTCAAGTCAATGAGCTTTGTAATGTGGGTTTGAATTGACTCACCAGCCTTCATCCTTGTATTTGCTAGTTGTCTCCTCAAGTGAGCTTTCCTAGCAAGATTTCTTCTCTGAAAAAGATTCTCAAAGTAACCAAGCTTGTCTAGAACTTCTGCAAGATCTGATTTGTGGTGGAATATGCTATTTAACACTCATTGCTATGAATGAGAGAGCTAAAGCATCTCTAGCATCCCATCTTGCTTGTTCTTCAGTAGAAGGAACTCTGGGTAAGGATCTACCTGAGACTCTGGATGTAGAAGTGGTTACCTCTTCTTCAGTTGGTTCTTGATGAGCTTTGATTGCAACACCAGTTCCTCTTGAAGTTGTTGTATCCTCTTCTTCGCCTTCTCGTCTTGGTCTTGATAAGGTTCCATTGACGATACTCCATAAATCCTTTGTCACTAACAAATTCATCATCATGAAACTCCACATAGGATAATTTGACGATCCATCTAACTTGTCCTCAATCTCAATTCGATACTCACTCATCTTAACTAAGTGTGTATGTCAATTATGCTCTCATACCGAGTGTTGGAATTTGGGGCCCCACGATCTTCCAATACTAACAACCTTTGAGCATACACACTTAATTACACAAGATGATAAGTGAGAGATAGAAAGAAACTTTAAGACAAAAATAAGTAACGTCAGCAAATTACTTACTCACTAATGTAGATGGCCTAATTACAAAATGGGAGTACTACTCAACCATATGATGGTGCACTCACTAGATGGAAGAATAGACAAAAAGATGATGATGTACAGAATTCAGATTATGCTTTTATAATCTGAGTATGTGTGAAGCATATGAGCGACGGAGTGAGCCTAACCTCTCAAGAAAGTGCAACAAATCTGAAAATCAGCAAACCCTAATTCTGAAATTAGGGTTTCAGAAACCCTCAAACAGAATATAGGATTAACTTACAAAAGATAGCTGCTACAAACTTGTAGAAGACTCCTTGCTCCAAGAGAATAGTCTCTTCTTCACCTATCCCTAGCCTCCAAAGCTTCAGAACTCCAAAACTGACACTATTGCAGCATTAACTCAAGAAGTGACTCCTCCTTGATTCTCCAAAAGTGTTGCCCACACCTCTATTATATAGCTTTAGCCCCCATCTCAAAAAAACAGCGATCGTAATTCAAAAAAGCTTCTATCGTAGAGTTTTTCAAAACTTATCACCAAATTTTGCTTTTCATGAGTTTTAAAATTCTATCGCTAATTTTGGCTTGCTTTAATTTTCGGATCGCTAAAATAAGCTTGTTTTGCCATCCACTAATAAGATAACCTAGCTTTTTGTGTTTTGTACATCAAGAACCTCAGAAATATGCATACCATCATTTTAGGGCAAAAACTAGGGTTTGAGTTTTCTCCTAATTCTGACCTCTGATGACAGAATGATGCATATCACTAGATAGCTCTCATGAAACTCTATCTATCTAGCTTAAAAAAGTTTTACTCAAAATGTACAAAAAAAATGGCTAAGTCCTAACTAGGATTGTTGGAGATGGACTATATGTACATTGATTTCCAACAAACCCAATAGCCCGAAAGTTTATACCCTACCTAACCTGCTAGACTCACAAAGATCATCTATTACCATCAATGACCACACATAGACCTTATCTAACTTGGAAGTTAGGGTTCCACAAATGTCCAAGCTCTCACAATGGCTTCTCCTCATAATGGGGGCCTTACAACTTAGAGCATAAAGCTTCTCTCTCCCAAGAGCCTTAGTGAAGACGTATGCTCTATTTTCTTTAGTTGGACAATAGCTTATCTCCACGACCGTGTCCTCAATCAACTCACGCACATAGTGATACTGAATTTCTATGTGTTTGGTACGTGCATGGAAAACAAGTATCTCTATAATGGCCATGCAACTTTGGTTGTCATACTTCAACCTTGGAGGTTGGAGCCTCCTATCCTTGTATTACTATGTGCCACAGGATCCTCCACAATGATACTGCTTCACTTGCTACAACGCATGCTTCTTTGTACTCAGCTTCAATAGAAGATAATGCTACAATCGGATGCTTCCTATTGATCCAAGAGAAAATCCCTGATCCTAAAGAAAAGCAATCTCCATAAACTGATTTTCTAGTGTCAATATCTCTTGCCTAATCTGAGTCAACTATCCAACCAAAGATGATCCTTTTTCATAAGGAATACAAGTAAGCATGCATCAACTCTAGAGGATAGCTTCCTTTGTTCTTGCTTTCTTGTGGAAACACCTTCCTCTTTTGCTTGCCCATCATGCAAGCTTCACATGGTTCCTTCATTTCTACAACTGATGGTAGGTGTGCAACCACATCCTTCTGATGCATCTCCTTTAGTACAAGGTATCCGATGTGGTCGAATCTCATGCAATAGCTGTTGGGGATGTAAGGGTCATGTGACCTTACCCCCATATTCATATATATACATCATATATAGAGCATTGCCTCAAGAGAAATCATTATGTGGGTTTCGAGGCTCCCACGCATATCCGCGCGTCTCTCCTCTCTTCTCTCTCGTTCCATCTCCTCCTTCCTCCTCTTCTTCTGCACTCCAAACCCCTTCATTGGTATCAGAGCATGTTGAAGGCTGGTGTGCAAGAAGCTTCAATGGAAGCTTAGGTGAGAAGAAGAGAAAGTGCAGGTCGGCATCTCTTGACAGCTGTTCAGTTTTTCGGTCATAACTCGAGCTAGAAAGCTCGGATTGACACGTTTTAAAGTTCTGTGTGTAGCTAACACAGAGAGCTACAACTTCACAGAAGGGCGCAGAACCTGGTTCGGACTTCTGAAGTGTCGAAAATTCGAAAAACGCAAAGTATTGTAGAAGGCGAATCTACATTGAGTAGGACAATAGCTCGGTTTTTTTTGTCATAACTTGAGTTCTACAGCTCGGAATGCGATGATTCAACTTGCTGCTCGTAGCTTGGAAAGATAGCTACAACTTTGTAGAAGAACTCAGATTCAGATTCTGAGTTTTAGGTTGCCGAAATTGCAGAATACAGAGCAGTACTGTTGCAAGTGAAAGTGAAATTGACAGCAGGTGCTTATTTTGAGCATATCTTGAGCTACGCACCTCCGATTGAGGTGTTCTTTATGTCGTTACGTAGCCAAGAAGCAGATCTTCAAGTTTGCTGAAGACCAAAAGTTCAGATTCAGAGGTTATCACCTCTGAAACAGCAAAACACAGAGCAGTACAGTTTTGCCCAAACAACCCTAATTCCACTTGGAGGTTGAATTTGCTTTGGAACTTCTTCGAGAGAGAATTTATGGTGTGCAAGCTCTTATTTTCAGAGCTTCAAGACATTGTACATGTATGATCATTGTGTTAGCTCCTCCATATGAGAGTAGAGCATGATCTTGTTACATGTTTGGCATGTAAGATGACATTGTGGTATACTCTTTTTTGAGGTTTATGTCATCATGAGTTCGATCATGGATGTATAGTGGCATTGTGGTCTATATCTTGCTTATGCCACTTGGTTATGGATTTACTTGCCGATTGCACATACTTTTATGAGAGTTGATTTTGGATCTTGTTTGGTACTTGTATCTTTTGTTTTCTTTGCAGGTACATGATCCAGATTGGAACCTCAGTTACACGTTTGTTTGTCATCGTTATTAGCATTTGATCATTGATTGATATATATTTGCCAGTGTGATTCTTGGCACATGTGGATGGTGATTCCCACATGGTTATTTTGGTTCTAGAGTCCATTTTACAGAGGAGATGCTCCCGAAATTTCATCGGCTTTTATGCTAGAAAGGAGCTCTAGTGGATCTTGAAGCTTGTGCGATAGCTTTGGATCATTATTTATCTCCATTCACTTGGACTTGGTTACATGTTGTTCGTGACAGGTTGGACCATCTTGCAGGATTTATTCTTGAGTGGGAGTTGTATTGCCATTGTATTGGCATGTATTGCCATTAGTTTATGGGCATATGTATTTTCCATTATCCTTGATTACATCAGTGACAGGTGGTGACAGATTATTCATTGTTCTTTGGTGATTGGTTATCTTGTTTGATTGCTCAGTTTACAGGGGATACTCTGTCGAATTTTTCCCAGGATTCTTCCACATCTATTTGGTCACTTTGGAGACTTGGTGAGCAGGTTTATGCTCATGGTTTTATGTGCATGCTAGATGCATGGTTATGTGACAGGTGGTTCACATGGTTTCTTCTCCAGTGAGACATATGTGATGTGAGTTATGCATATGGATATGCAGTTGTGATCCTATTTAGGATAGAGTATTGTTTCTAGTCTCTTATTACATTGCTAGTCTTGGATTGCCAGCATGGTGTCTTCTCGATTCGATGGTATTGACTTTCCAAGATGGAAAGCTCAGATGTGGCATACATTGGTTCGTGCAGGGTTACACATGTATGTGCATAGAGATGCACAGAGGCCTCGTGACATGCCCGATCACATATGGATGGATATGGATGCATTGGCCAGCTCCACTATCCGATTACAGCTTGTGGATTCTATATATGAGTCTGTTATGTATGAGGAGACGAGTAGTGCATTATGGCAGAGACTACATGATATGTATGCGAGTCCATTGACTCATGTGAGACATAGATCACATCGACGACTTCGATGTTGGCATTGTGGTCATGAGGGCCATATTCGACGACGTTGCTTTAGGCGGATGCGACGACGACGTCAGAGATATGCACGTGATGCAGGTCAGGTAGTGGTTTCAGGAGATTCTATGGTAGTTGATTATGCTAGTGATGGTGATATCACTTTCTCCTATAGTTCATCTCATGATTCCTCTTGTTCATTGGATAGCACACATATGGCTTGGTTGCTTGATGCATTAGCCACTTTTCATGTTACTCCACATCGTGAGTGGTTTTGTCGATTCTCAGGTGAGAGTCGTGGATGTGTGCACATGCCTGATGGTACGACATATGATATTGAGGGTGCAGGAGATATATGCATTATGCTACCTAGTGGAGCATCACTTATGCTCAGACATGTACGCTATGTGCCTTCATTCCCTATGAGCTTGATTTCAGTTAGCCAGTTACAGGAGAGCAGATATTATGCATTCCTTGGTGAGCATCATTTTCAGTTACAGTTGGGACAGCTTATGCTTGTCAGAGGTGCTAGGATTGGGCACAGGTATCCACTGCAGGTACTTCATGTGAGAGACAGTCTCGTCTCAGTGGGAGTTCAGCCTTATGTGCGATATGAGACTCGTCATGTCTCATTTTGTCGATCTATAGATAGGTCTATGGACATTCTTGATGCACATGTATGGCATGATTTAGATGCTCAGATGGATGCACATGTAGAGCACGTTTTGGATGCTCATGATGCTTATATAGAGCATGGTTTGGTTGATCATATGGATGCTCATATGGAGCACACTTTGGATGATCAGTTGGATGCTTTAGAGCATGATGTGGATGCTCATGTAGAGCATTGTGATGATACTCAGTTAGAGTTTGATCATCAGTTTGATCTTGGTGTTGATGTTGTGCAGTTAGCTCATGTGGAGCATGATGATACACTTGGTTTGGTAGAGCACGATAGCTCTCATGGTATACAGTGTATGGTAGAGCATATTAGCTCTCATGATGCACAGCTAGATACATCCTTGGTTGTGAGCATGGCTGATTTAGATGCTGAGGAGTCAGCAGTTATGCAGTCATTCTTGGATTCGCTCATGCCAGATGTTGACATAGATATGTCAGGACATGTTGGTCTTGACGATGGTGCTTTGGATGCCTTGGATAGAGGCATGGCTGACATGCTTAGGTTAGCCAGGATAGCACATGTTTCGTAAGCATTCGGGAGTTTGATGTACGAGTTGTTATGCTCGAGACCAGACATTGCAGTTGCTATTGGAGCATTTGCACTTGGAGTTGTCAGTCGTTCGATGATTGACATAGGCATGGAGCGAGTGGGAGCTTTGCAGGAACTTCATCAGTTCTTGCATCAGTCAGATGTGAGCTCGACTCTTGTCGATATGAGTCTAGAGCAGTTTGAGGTGCATGGATACACCTTGTTCGAGGCAGTTGGTGTAGGCTGATCTGGTATGGGTAGAGATCCAGACTCTTCCTGTACATTATTGTATAGTCCTACATCATTCTTTGTATATTTTTCCACTTATGGTCACATTGACCCTTAAGTGGGAGATTGTTGGGGATGTAAGGGTCATGTGACCTTACCCCCATATTCATATATATACATCATATATAGAGCATTGCCTCAAGAGAGATCATTATGTGGGTTTCGAGGCTCCCACGCATATCCGCGCGTCTCTCCTCTCTTCTCTCTCGTTCCATCTCCTCCTTCCTCCTCTTCTTCTGCACTCCAAACCCCTTCAATAGCTTACTTGTGCCCACACTTCTAGTGGTTGTAAGAGCAGACAACTCATACAACTCATGCAGGCTGTCCCTCCTTATGCCAATCCCAACAACATTGTTGTTACTATCCATAATCTTAGCTCCTGTCTTACTAAAAGATACTTGATAACCTTGATCAGTTATAGAAGCTACTAAAAGTAGATTTCGTTTGATTTGTGGAACATACAACACATTTGAAAGCTTTCTGACATCCCCATTAAAGTCAACGAAAGAAATCGAACCTTCGCCCTCTGCAATACATCTTGCATTGTTACCTACCTTTACTGTGATGGGTTCCTTTAAAGGTTTTAAGGAGCTGTAAATGTCTTTTCTACTTGTCATGTGATGAGAGGCACCACTATCCAACACCATGAGTCATCTATTCCTGATTCTTCAGCCAAGGAGTATACCTCCTCTATCGTAACAAATAACTCAAGCTCTGTTTCTACAGAGTCCCTTGCCCTTGCCACCTTTTGAAGAGCCATTCTTCTCTTCTACTTTCTTGATGCGACTGTCTTGGATTTTGTGGCCTTTCTTTTTGCAATGGAAATACTTTCCCTTCAACTTCTTTTTGTCATTCTTCTCTGTGTCTGCATCTTTTGAAGAGTTCGCTTTGCCTCTTTTGGCATCTTTTGGCATTTGCTGTGAATGGAGCATCTCCTTTGCTTCCGCCACTCCTTGCCTTGAGCCGAAGCTCCTCCTCTGGCTAGGCTCACAAAGATCATCTATTGCCATCAAAGGTCACGCATAGACCTCATCTAACTTGGAAGTTAGGGTTCCACAAATGTCTAGGCTCTCACACTGGCTACTCCTCATAATGGAGGCCTTACAACTTAGAGCACCATGGATCATTTGTGGTAACTCGAGGGTGGAGTATTGAGTATATCGAACAACCTTAACTTCAAGCGTGCATATAGATGTCCTTTGGTTTTAGGAATGTAACCACCTTCTCACGCAACCTCTTTCAACGATGATGATTAATTTAAATTGTGCTCTCCTTCTAGTTTTCACGCGGAATTGTCCATAAAACAAGGCTCTAGATACCAAATGAAGGACTCTACTTCTAAATACTCTCAAAAGGAAGACTTAAAGTTATGCATTCAACTCACCTTCCATCCTTCATATCCCCTTGCACCTAAAATAGAGAGTGCTCTAGAATGCTCTAATATCAACATGTGGCCATCATGCAACACTCATCCCCACTTTCCATTAGGTGCCTTAAGATATCCCTCAAGCTAGGGACCTTGGCTACATATATACCATAATGAATCCAGGCAAACCCCAAATTCACCCTCAAAAGAAAGTGCAACTATGAGCTCATGGTAGTCAACCACAAGACTATATAGCATATCAGCTCCATTATGCACAGTATCGACTCAATACTATGACATCCCCACTAATGTCATCAGTCCCCAATAGTGGGTATAGAACTCAAAGTGAATACATGCTCACACACGCACCCCACAACGCGCACACACCACGGGCATGAACTCACAAGAAGTTCTGCGAAGCAAGTTTCTATCACTTCCGTAAGTGATGGGCAAACTCAGCCATAATGAAGCCTAGCACAGAATGCAAACAAAAGATAGGAAAAATTACAGAAAATGCATAGCTGATAGGGTACATATATCCTTGTCCAACACACACACACATGAGATGGTCTTTGTAGACCGATGTCTCATCCTTGTCCCACACACACCTTGGCTACATATATCCTTGTCGCACACACACACACACATGAGATGGTCTTTGTAGACCGATGTCTAGCATCGAGAGCTTAAGAGGATTTACCCATGTTGTTCCACTAAAGCTTGTGATGGTTCTTGGGAGATGACTAGGGAGCCTAGTGGGGACTCTTATTTAGGTTAGTGATTCAATGGGAACATCAGCTTGAGTGTCAACGATGTGGGAGCTAATGAGGATGTTGAAGGATCGATTCCTAGTTTGTAGAGGAGGTTGTTGAGGTCAACAATGAATATGGAAGAAGTGTTACATTCCCAAAGCCAAAGGACAAAGATGGGGCACATGCAACAGAAGTGTTTGGCCAAGTATGGAGTGTCCGCCTAGTGTAAATTGGGCCATGTTCATAAAAGAGTCTATAGATAGGACCCTTGGGCTCATTCGTTATTCATTCCTCATTTAAGGCTCTTGGACTCTTTGCCCTTGGTGGAGTCTCTCACACACATGTACGGTGAGGGCATGGTGGTATGGACATCATGCCCTTGAGGGGATCATTGTGGACCCAATGGCTGGGTGGTGCGTCTGATGTCCTCCCTTTCTATGTTTGTGGATATGGCTTGTGTTTTGTTGTAAACAGGGAGGATCTTCGGACAGCGCAAAGAGGTGTTAACAGCCCTAAAGGGAGTCATCTTAATGATATAGCTAGACGACTTTATGGTCTCATATGCATGAGCTCAGCATGTGCAGACTTCCTTCCTCCCAATATTCTTCAAATTCACCCTGTTTTAATCTGACACACAAAAATTACTAAACTCAAATCTCAAGACCTGGTTCAAATCAGCATTGAGAGGACATGGATAGAGCCAGCTCCAAAGTTGGGTACAAAGATGGATTTCTATAGAGAGCATCTCTTCTATAGAGAGCATCTCTTCTAGCTATATGGATACAATATATCTCGCCAAGTACTATGCACCATAGACCAGATACATCCTCACATCAGTTAGAGATTAAGACTGCCATTATGAAGAACCAGCTGGGGCGAGTGTGTTGTCTATGCCAGATGGAGCCAGAGTCAAACTGCATTATATATGGCAATGCCCAGCATACTACAAGATATGCACCCAGTTCCACTGCCTTTTCTGAGAGGTTTTTAGACCATTCTCTTGGATATGAGATACTAAGATTGGACATATTTGGAATTTTTCTTGCTTGAGCTAGAGAGACATAGATACAGTATGCTGCAGCAACCAGAGCGACACACTCAGAGATATGTTACAGAATTCTTCAGGCCAGTCATCACAGAGCAATCAGGTAGCCAGATATCAAAGCAGGATCCAGAACTCACCTATATCAAAGATACATTCCTAGATCAGGTGGCTGAGATCAGGAGATCCAGGCATCCAAATTGCAGAGAGCATCCCCATAGTCTGTACCAATGGGGATTACAGAGGATTCAGGTCATTCTAACATACCATGCACAATGTTCAAACACGGTGCTGACCATGGCACACAGAAGATTCCTCAAAGCCTAATGTTGGATCCATTGTGAGCAAGGATTCCGTGTGCCTCATATCAACCCACATTTTAGCAGTGCTTCATTGTATCATTGGTAAGGACTTCTTGTGCCTTGTAACCCCCACATGATATTCGTATCATTGTATCATTTAGTGGATTAGCTCTCAACCATGCCATTTCAAGATTTCTTCTCCTCATAGCTGTTTGTAATTCTACACTTCTTCTAACTTCCTAGAAGTCCCTTTGCCTTTCCCACGGTTTTACTTTGTTGTCTAGATATTGTAGCAGATACATCATGTTGTAATGTTTTGGTTTCACATGTTATTTGGCCCTTTTTAAAGACATTGATACATCATTACCCCTCTCTCTCTCTCTCTCTCTCTCTCTCTCTCTCTCTCTCTCTCTCTCTCTCTCTCTCTCTCTCTCTCTCTCTCTCTCTCTCTCTCTCTCTCTCTCTCTCTCTCTCTCTCTCTCTCTCTCTCTCTCTCTCTCTCTCTCTCTCTCTCTCTCTCTCTCTCTCTCTCTCTCTCTCACACACACACACACACACACACCCACCAGGCACACTTCCAGGAGCCCCGCACAAAGAAATGGTTATTTGACACACTAGTCAGACCAGCTATGATGCATGCTGCGACAGTTTGGGCACCAGGCCTCACAGTCACCCAGTGGAGTGCGATCGGGAGGCCACAAGTACGTATGATCTCGTGACTATTTCGCCGGAAACGGTCAGTGCCACATGACATTATCAGGGCAGAGCTAGCTGCACCACCCATGGTAGTAGATGCACTATTCCAGACTATCTCCTTTATTCACAGGGTGAGGGAGCTCCCTACAGAAAGACACACACAGAGCTTTTGAGGCATCTATACAGATATCAGAGTCTGGATATGAGAGAGCTTGGTACACTCAGGTTAGAGCGTGGTTTAATACTCATGGACTTGATATGAATAGATTGCCGCCTTTTCAGTATGCCCCAGACTCACCTCACATCCACCTCTCTCATCGTGAGAGGAATGTTGTGCTCATACAGGATCTCTGGCAGCTCTACATTAATCAGACATGGCACACACCACACATGGGATCGAGACTATCGCACTACCGAGACCAGCTCTTAGACATACTAGCAGACGGTTTCATCCAGCGACCACGCTACATGGATACTTACATGCCTCATAGCTCGACGGTGGCGATTGGCCAGTTGAGAGTCTCATCACACCGACTAGAGATTGAGACGGGCAGAGCCGCAGACATTCCCAGAGAGGAGCTGATATGCAGGGTGTGCAGAGTAGAGATGGAGGATGAGGAGCACTTTGTACGCAGATGTAGCGCATATGCTGGCATCAGAGGCAGATACGAGACTGTTTGCAGGGCAGCCCACCATCCGAGAGATCATGGACTCTAGAGACCAGCGACAGCTCGGGCGATTCTTACTAGAGATACAGAGTCACAGAGATTCCCTACTCCAGCCTACTATAGCACTCCATACAGGAGGAAAACAGAGTCAGCTCACTGACTTTTTTATTCCACGACGTGCTGCAGCCCTCCCCCCCTCAGCCCACACACAGAGAGGGGTGACTCTTCAGCAGGCTCAGACTTCTCGAGCTAGGAGATGACCCCGTGCTATAGGATATCGAGCCCCGAGACTTCACCGACACCAGATTGCGGGAATCCAGGTTTGTGACCATCGCGCCATGGAGGAGAGACCATCCCAGATGATGGCCGATCCCGTTGCAGCCATCAGGGTGGCCCTGACTCCACCTCCATCTATGTATCACATCTTACACCCGCCCACTAGCACAGGATGAAGGATCTACAAACTATGTAGAGAGGAGGGGGAGTGAGGAGCATTTTGTATGTCGATGCAGAGCATACACTCATATTAGAGACACATATGAGACTTTGTCAAAGGACACCCCACCTTATGAGAGATTATGGACTCTCGAGATCAGAGACAGTTAGGACATTTCTTGATAGAGATCTAGCGGCATAGAGATGCACTTTTACCACTGACACACACAGCTATACAGGTGGAGAGGTGACAGCTACAACTCACTGATTTTTTCCAGAGGTCTACCGTCTACAGACCCCTCCCCACCTAATTCCCGAATCCCAGCGAGGAGTGACACTGCAGCAAGCTAAGGTGAGTCGAGCTAGACAGAGACCACGAGTCACAACGCTCAGAGGAGTGAGGCTATACCATCGCCAGATAGACGAGATTCGAGCCGACATTGCGAGGAGACTGAAGAGCGAGTAGCCCTGATGAGAACAGATCCTATAGCTTTTATACAGGTAGCTCTAGCACCAGCTCCACCTATGTATCACATCCTCCACCCCTCCATTACCACTCGATGGAGTTAGCAGACAAATGCATCTTCATGATTGTATTGTCCTAAGCATATAAACATGCATATACCCCAAAGATAGGGCTCCATCAGCCTTAGTATTTTACCACACACATTTGAGACTAGATTGTATTAGCTTTCACTATATTCGAGCTCTATATCGACAAGATTGAGGACTACATCCTACGAGCTTGCACTGAGGGTGGAGACCTAGCAAGTACACCATTACGCATTCTATTATATGCTCATGATATTGTATTGATTTCAAAATCCATTGAGGGTCTAGAGTGCCACTTGGGTGCCTTGGATGAGTTTTGTATACAGAGGGGAATTTGCCTGTAAACCTTGGCAAGACCAAGTTCGTGGTCTTCCACACCTCTCTTATGGTGCGGAATGCAGCATGGTTCTCGGGAGACGGTGGGCAGATAGAAGTGGTCACTTCATATGTCTACCTAGGTGTGACATTCACGAGCCTACTTGGTCCCTTCTATATGAGACAGGCAGCCACTAATAGGCTCATACGAGGATATGCAGCTTTGGCCATGGCAAAGAGGAGGTGTCATGAGGCACACTTCCAGGAGCCTCGTACAAAGGGATGGCTATTTGACATACTAGTCACACCACCTATGATGTATGCAGCGATAGTTTGGGATCCGAGTCTCACAGCCGCCCAATGGAGTGCGATTGAGAGGCAGCAAGTACGCATGATCTCACTGCTATTCCGTGGGAAATAGTCACTACAGCATGACATCATCAGGGCAGGCAAAGATGGCCACACCTCCCATGGTGGTAGAGGCACTATTCCACACTATATGTTTCATTCAGAGGATGAGAGAGCTCGGTATTCTCAAGTTAGGACATGGTTTGATGGACATGGATTGGATATGGACACACTTCCACCCTTCCAGTATGACCTAGACTCTCCCCACGTTCGCGCCTCACATAGTGAGAGGAACACTATGCTTAAACAGGATCTCTGGGAGCTATACACCAATCAGACGTGGTTCGCTTCCAGCCTTGGATCCGAACTATCACACTACCAAGACCCGTTCTTGGACTTCTAGTAGACGGGTTCATCCAGAGGCCACGCTACATAGACACATACATGCCTCATAGCTCGAGGGTAGCGATTGGCCAACCGAGAGTCTCATCATCTTACTAGAGAGATTAAGGCTTGCAGTGAAGCTGACACCCTCAAAGAGGAGAGGATTTGCCATATATGTGGAGTAGAAATAGAGGATGAGGAGCATTTTGTATGTCGATGAAGGGCATATGATGATATCAGGAGCAGATACGAGGCTCTATTCACAGGAAAGCCTACTCTTCATGAGATCCTGGCCCCTAGAGATCAGCATCAGTTAGGGTGATTCTTACTAGAGATACAGAGCCACAAAGGTGCCCTTCTCCAGCCCACCACAACAGCTCCGATCGGCGAGACAAACACACAACTCACTGACTTCTTTGCCCCACGACATGCACCGGCTCCCCCACCTACTATCACCCGGAGAGGGGTGACTCTTCGGCAGGTTGAGACCTCTCGCACTAGGAGACAGCCCCGAGCTAAAGGCAATCGAACACAAAGATTGCACAATCATCAGATTGTGGATATAGAGGCCCGTTACCATCGAGCCATCAAGGACAAAAAGGTCGAGATGTCCGATCCCACTGCAGTCTTTCACACAGCCCTGACCCCACCTCCACCTATGTACCACATATTACATCCATATATGAGCACTAGTTGGGGGTTTTGTGGCGCTTAGAGGCATTCTCATACTTGCATCACCCTCTTGCATATAGGCTACCATGGCGATAGCACTACATATACCCCCCCCCCTCATAGACTCTCCGGACGCACGTTTATGGAGACTCTGATTTTCTTTTTACCTAGTTTCACATCAGTTTTTATTTTCAGCATGCTCCATCTTTCCGTTTGATCAAAGACACAAACCATGTGGCATGTACATTGATTCTATCTCATAACTCGAGTTCGACCTTCTAATAGACGTTAAAAATCTCTCTCTCTCTCTCTCTCTCTCTCTCTCTCTCTCTCTCTCTCTCTCTCTCTCTCTCTCTCTCTCTCTCTCTCTCTCTCTCTCTCTCTCTCTCTCTCTCTCTCTCTCTCTCTCTCTCTCTCTCTAACCAAGGTGGTCCCCTTCATCAATCTAGGGTCTCCGGTCTTCATCACACCCAAAGGGACTCAGGCAAGGGTAAGCTATTTTGACATGTCAGATAAGATAGCTGTCATGAAGCAAGCAAAGTCACTACAAGGTACTAAAGTATGGATTGCAGATGAACTCACCCCACTCCAACTTAAAAATCGACCAACAGAGTTAACTAAAGTCAGAGAAGCCAGGAAGAATGGAAAGTGGGCAGTATACAGAGGCGGTCAAGCTATTATCAGAGATTTCCATACCCATACCACATAGGAAGAAACAGCTATCTCCCTCATTTGTAATATATATTGATGTAATTTTGAAACTCTTATGAGTCATAAGAGTGCTTTGGAAGCCACATCCCCCCCCCCTTTTATTTTGATTTTTCCCTTTTATTATAGCCCCTTGAGGGCTTCCCCCCAAGTGGAATGTAATGTTTTGATGTACCTGATCGGTCCCATAGGTCGACTTCGGCCTCCCGTGGACGTTAATATATCTTTCTTTCTTTCTCTCTCTCTCTCTCTCTCTCTCTCTCTCTCTCTCTCTCTCTCTCTCTCTCTCTCTCTCTCTCTCTCTCTCTCTCTCTCTCTCTCTCTCACACACACACACACACACACATATGTTTATTTGGTAGTCACATCTATAACTCCCTGTAGAAAAGAAAATGCTCACCCAATTTTGCAACTTGAGCTTCAGTCTTCCCTGTCAGAACACAGCGAGAAGAACGAAGCATGATGGGCATTCTTCCGATCACTACGCCACCCTAAGCTTTCAAACAAAGACATTAAATCCTTCTCAATTTGCAACAAAAACTAATGCTTAATATATACCTGCCCTTGCTTGCTTTTACGTGATACAATCTCCTTCCCCCTAGTGTATTCTATGTCTACACTTATCGGAGCTGCATACCTGCCCCAATGAGAGCAAAAAAATAATAATAAAATTAAAATATATATATATTGGGGGCTATAAAGAAATGATACCCTAAATTAATCAATGTCAATAACAAATGACTCATATACATGAAGGAATATGACAATACAAAACCAGCTTAGCAGGCTAACAAAAGAAACCAATAGAGCATACGTGATATCTCGTAAACGACATTGCTGTGGTGTGATGCTCTCCACCATGTAGTCCTGCTCTAGTGAAGGCTTGCCAACATAGATATCTAAGTACCTGCAATAACCAATACTCATTGACTGTCACACGTAGTACATGGCAATGGTCGGCTACCATTAATATAAAGGTACATAATAATATGACACATGTAGTTAGATTGACCTTAAAAATATGCATTGCCTGCAACGACATGCTCATCAAAGAATTCTATATAAAATGACCAATGAATGATCGACCAAAGCCAATGCATGTTGGAAATGATACGGCTACTATTAGTTTAAAACAAGATAAAAATAATGACGATAATGATTATGATGACAAAACCCATCCAAGGCTACAAGAAGCCATGCACTGGCTTCATTGGATTAAGGTTATTGAATTGTTTCAAGATTGTTTTCAATATATCTCACAAACGGACAACAAAAGAAAACCTTACTTGATGTAGTAATTCGGATCCACATCACTTGTAATCTTCTCATTAGCTTTTGCATGAATGATCTTCTTGATCTCACAATTCACGAAATAATTGAACGAATCAATATGCTGCTTCACAAGTCCTCTCACCTGCAGTGGAAGAAGCACGGTCAGTGAAAGTGACCCTTTTCTCATCATGAACAATACTTTTTGTATATTGGATAAACACAAGGAGCAATATCTTCGCTCAAACTATTACACGATTTTTTCTTCTTCATAAAATATCAAAGCATTGGCAGTGGACCTATCAATTTCTTTCACAGCATAAAAAATATATCTTTTCAAAGTTTCGCAGATTTAAAATTTTTTTCAAAACAATTTGGAACCACGAAAAGCAAAGAACGCACTTTAAGAAACGCTGGGAGAAGCTGAAATTTGTCAACTGCATTCTTGACAGGAGCCTCGAGCGCCTGGCCTTTCCCGGTCTTATGTTTCTTCAGCCAGGCAGGATCTTCCCTTACATCTACGTCATTGATAACCATGGCTCGTGCTCTTCCTGAAGAGGAAATCGCCCGCGTCGTCCAATTCGTAATATCTCAATTATGAAACCTTTAGCTGCTTAGCATCACGTGAGCTACACTTTCTTCAACAAAAAATAGCATTTCACGGCACCTTTTAGTGCTTTCGCAATGAAATCCACCAGCTTAGATTCAATTCAACCCGGGTACAACAGTCATATTTATATTGGGTACCACAATACACATACAAGCTGTAGTGAAAAGCATAGGAAACGTATTCATTTCGGGTGCAACACACTTGAACTCGTGGAAAATTGCGCCGCTATTCTGTAGCGAATAGAACGACGCATATTTGCGCTTCGCGAACTGAGTTTTTACATTTGGAAAGACATTATGTGAATTAATTACATTATGCCTTGGCAGCCCTTTCATTGTAATGGTAGCCCTTTCATTCTGATGGTAGCCCTTACATTGTAATGGTTATGGTAACCCTTTCATTGTAATGGTTCAAGAGAGTAAGTCTTGCTTGTGCGATATGGAGTCCATGATACTATGCCTTTCATTTATAAAGTTGTTCTTTCAATATATTCAAGTTCGGGGATTAGACTTCGGTCAAATTTTCTTTAATTTGAAAATATGTTTTTTTTTTTTTCTTTTTAGTTTTTGAGAGTTGAGAGTATATGCATGTCTAATCTTGGAGGGGAGCACTAGAAAGCAGTAAAAATGATATTGAGACATGTGGCACTACGAATAAGCATTTATGCTTGGGTATAGGTGAGCTATCCATTATAGGATACACAAAGTCTAACTATGCTAGTTGCGTAGACAACAAAATGTAATCTTCACAATACATTTTTCACTTCATTGGAGGTGTTTCTTGGAGGTATTGTCTTAAAGAATATACAATTGTTTCTATTACAAAACTAGAGTATGTTGCAACTAGTGAGGCATGTAAGGAGGAATTGTGGCTTTCTCGATTGGCCTATGAAATGAGCATCCCTTAGCATGTACCTATTTTACTCAATGACAAACAACATGTTATAAGAATCTAGTCTATCATGCAAAGACCAAGAAAATTGGGGTATGCTATCACTTCATTCATGATTGTTTAGCAGATGAGTGCATTTCGCTTGAGAATTTTCACGCTTAAGAAAGTGCAATAGATGCTTTGAATAAATATCTACCACATGCTAACTTTAGACATTGTTATGAGTCGTTTGATTCTTGCTTTCTGCATGTATAACGTGTAACATGGCTCTCATATGGGAGGTATAGTTCATATAATCATACTCGGATATTCTTTTTTGAGGCTTTATTTTTTATCCCTTATCTCAGATCATCCATATTAGACTTTAGTAGGAGACTGTCATCAATAGTGTCTATGTGAAAGCCTGGGTTGCCATTCTTCTTTATGTTCATCTAATAAAACATATAGTGGCTAGTCACCCACACATTATATTGAGACCACCTATTATGAAACTTGCATATTGCGAATTAGAGCTCTCTAGTCATCTATGTTTTTATGTAGGCTTGACACATAAAACTATAGAGGGCATATATTTTGTCACACAAAAGGACAGTTCACATTGTGAGGAGTGAAGAAGCCCCCCTTCAACAATAATAGAGGAACTTGTTGGATCCTCCACCAAGTACAAGAAACATTGATCCTCATATCTTCATTACAAAGAAATGTGATGACTACGGGAGTTCCAACAAAGAGAGCAACAAAGCACATAGTTCTAGCAACTAAATTTTTGACAACATAAATATTGCAACCCAAAAAGATACTATCAAGTTAATGGCTCAACTGGCTCAAATTGATTGTTGGATATTCATATTCAAGTAATAAAGTGAAAATTTTCTCAGAGATTCGTTCATGAGCTGCAGTGCACTAATATCATATACATGGCCATAGGTTCAATAGTCCATGTACGTGGCAACACTTATAGATACATCATGTCTAATATGAACAAGCTCCCAGATTAGTATAATCATGGAATACACCAAATATAGTAAGAAGATACATAACTTACACTCTCTCTAGGTTTCTTTGAACGAGCAAAGAAGAAAATTAACGAAAAGTAACTTCACGTGAGTAAACAGAGGGAGCAACAAGAATTGATTGTATAAGATTGTAATGAGGTTTGATGAATATATCTATAAAAGAGAAATTCGATATTGTGCCTCATTTCAAACTAGCAAGGAAAAATGTTGTACATTTTATTTTTTATTTTTTACTTGTATGGCATCTTAGCTTGTGTACACACATCCTTGAAGCTAACTTAGATAGATGAAGAGTTGATACTATGTCTTTATTTGAACTGGCAACGATGAAGCTTAACAAAAGGGTAACACTTTAAATTTCACATTTGTTTTGAAATTCCAACATGATCATGCATATATATATGAAACTTAAAACTAGCAAAATAGAATCTTAAAAAGTGGAGAACACTTTACATCTCACATTACCTACCTGAATGGAATTTCCCAACTTATGTGTAGGTGTCCACAAAACTGAATTGAGCAAATGAAGCTTTTCTAGAAAGTACACATGATGAAGAAAAAACGAAAACTTGTGCTCACAAATGAAACAAGCATGAGACTCGAAAAGTAAGTAGACCATAAATGAGAAGACTCATATATGGATTAAAGTGAGCATGCCAAGAGCATAGAGTGAGATCTTAAGCTTCTAAACAACTACAAAAGTGTGGAGATCCCCTCCTTATATAGATTTAGAGGAGACTCTCAAACCAAATGCTTGAGTAATATTGGAGGTAATGCCTTTGTGAACATATCCACTAGGTTTTCCTAAGAGGTAAACCACTCCAAAGTAATCTCTTGGGTTGAGATTTTCTCACAAATGATGTTATTATGAACCGTGAAGCTAAATAACCTTACATGTTGCAAAACATGATGCTTGGTACTCAACCTCTTTGGATGAAAGAGTGATTCTGAGCTACTTCTTACTTGCCCAAGGGATGGTTCCTGATCCAATCAAGAATACATAAGCAAAGGTGGAACAATGAGAATCTAGATTGCTAGCCTAATCAAAATTAAAGAAGTCAACAAGATGCATGCCCCTCTATACCAAAGACCATGATTTTTAGTGAGGGCTAAGTAGCACAATAGTTTCTCAATAACTTCCTGGTGTGTTTGATGAGGCTGATGGGAGAACTGACTGACCATGATTTTTAGTGAGGGCTAAGTAGCACAATAGTTTCTCAATAACTTCCAGGTGTGTTTGATGAGGCTGATGGGAGAACTGACTAAGAACACCATCTGCATATGAGATGTCATGTCTAGTGTTGGCTAAGTAGACTATAAATCCAAGAAGATTTTGATAGGCATGCCATAAGTGATCTTGTTTCTCTAAAGTTATCTCGATGTTGCTAATGTATTTCAATAGTGATCTATGTGAACACACTTAGGACCATCATGGCATCTCTTCTCTCTTTAAGAGGCTTTTTTCCCTTGGCTTGTATATATGCCTATAACCCTAACACACTACCTATCTTTGTAGACTCACTTAGTAATGCACTTAGTGTTATGATTCAGTCTTCTTCTTCTTTCTCATACTATTCATGTGCTTCCCTAGTCCTCAAACTCCAATAATTGGCATTATAGTAGGTCACCGCTTTCTTTAGGGAATTGTTGACACCCTTCCAATCATAGTCCTGAAATCAAATGAAAATTGGTAAGCATACTAGGGTCATTAGGAGTTCAAAACAACTTTATTGAGTGGCATCAAAATTTTGATTTGAGCTTATTTTGACATTTGAATGCATTATCACAATTACTATGCAAGCAATTTTGTCCTTTTCTACCAAAAATTTATGTAGTCTTTTCTTCATCAATACAAAGGCCTCACGATTTGTTATGAGTGTAATGGATCTTGTTTGGTTGTCTCTATTCAACTTTTGTGAGAAACTATCATTTTTTTGCATTAAGGTATAGTCATTGGCCATGGCTGAATTTGTATGTTCCTCAACAAAGATTGCATGGTTCTAACTATTCATTGTGAGAATGCATGATGCATCGTGCATTGGTAGCAAAATGCTTGTGGAATATTATGAAGGGTGTTGAAATATATCCTCTTGCACATGCAAATATTATGATATTAGGTGATGCAAATGGTGTCGAAGATGATGATCTTCAATTTCCTAGTTCTGTTGTGGTTCCTATTGCATCTACTACAGAGCAACTTTGTTGGGATTAAAGAGATGCATAAACACATGCATTGATAGCATAGCCTATAAAAAATGCCATTATCCATCACATTCACTCATGGAGAACATCCAAAGATGTGTGGGATACTCTTGTAACACCATAAGAGACAAGAAATGAGGCTTATGTTGCTTATCTTTGAAGAAATTTGGAGACTGAGCATATGAATGAAGAAGATTCAATGGATATGTTTTTTACAGAGATCAAGCATTTGAAAAAGCACTTGATTCTATGGATGAAATCTTGCTAGATAGTTCACTTGTGCAAGCTCTTCTTAATGGTCATCCTTACCATAGTTTTGCATCCAGTCTTTGTTTAATGATGACATGAAATGCAAATGCCTTAATGTTTGAGGAGTTAGTCTCTATTTTGTTACAAGAAGATCAATCTATACAAAACATGATCAATGGTATGTGTTTTAGATCAAGCTTTCTTAGCTAGCCAGAAGGCAAAAGTAAATGGATCTCATCTACGAGTAAGAAGAAGTCTATTAATGTTGCACAATCAAAGGAGGAACATAAAGATGACAAGAAAATAGAAAAGCAAAGATAGTTTTGAGAGTATTGTAAGGCAAATGATCATGTCATTAAGATTTTTATTAAACTGGTTGCAAAAAGAGGCAAAGAAGAAAGATGTTGGAATGGTTGTTGCAAAGGCCTCTACATGTAAAATTGAGTTTGCTAACCTTGTTCAAAATAAAGAATGAGCATTTACTACTCATTGCAGTTATGAAATTTCTTCTTATGAGCAATGTATGTTTGTAGTATCCTTCAACATTTGGTATTTTGATAGTGATTCAACCAAACATATTAACTCATAGCATAGTTTCTTCACTTCACTCGGTTCTACCCCTATAGGAACACTGTCACATGTGTGAAAAAATCCTCTTATCTTGTCATGGGAGTTGGAAAGATCATCCTTGTGATTATAGATGGTAGTAATCTCATACTTCCAGATGTCTTGTATGTGCCAAGGGTCAAGAAGAACCTATTATCAATATCAACACTGACCGAAATTGGATGATAAGTGTAAAGTTCATGATATCCTAGATGGTAATAATTCATTGCTTATGACATTTTACATCATGGGTTGTATAAAACTCATAGATTATGAAAAATCTTCGAATGATTCATCATGTGTTGTTCATGATTTTGAGGCTATTCGAGATGCAAAGTTTTGGCATGCATGTTTTTGTAATCTAAATTTTGGTAGTTTGCTTCACTTGTAGAAATTTGAAATGATTTCCTCTTTGCCCAAACTTGAGGCACCTTCTGAGCATGTATGTGAAGGCTATAATTTGGGTAAAATGAAGCATTCTTCCTTCTCCAAAGATGCTTCAGTTATAACTGCACATAAATTGCAGTTTGTTCATAGTGATGTCTACGATCCTATGCAAACACATTCATTTGGTAATTACCTATACTTTATGACTTTCATTGATGACTATTCTAGGCATGCATGGGTTTATTCTTGAAAGCAAAACTAAAAGTGTTTATGTGCTTTAAACAATTTTTGGTTATGGTTGAGAATCTCTTAGCATGTAAAATGGACACCTTCTATTATGATCAAGTGGAGGAGTATATGTATTATGAGTTTAATGCATGTATTGCTAAGTGTGGGATAAAACATCAGTGTATAAGGCCATATACACCTCAACAAAAGTGATTTGTTGAGAGGAAGAGTATGTCTATCAGAGAAATGACAAGGCATATGGTCAAAAGTCAGGCTTTACCATGTGGCTTATGATTTGAGATTATTGTGTGTGAAACATATGTAATTAATAGGTATCTCACCAAAAGCCTCGCCCTATCACTCCATATGAGGTTATAAGACATGTGTTAATCATCTACAACTTTTTGGTTTTTTGACATATGTGCTAGAACATAGAAAATTGGATGATAGGGTTGTGAAATGTATTTTCATTGGGTGCAATTGTAAAAGCAAAGGCTATCATCTATATCATGCACATACTAAACACATTTGTTATTCATGATGTCATTTTCATGGAAGATACAATTCAACCCTTGCTTTCATGTACCAAGGAAACAACAATGATATCAAAGGATGTGTATGACACTTATCTACCCCTTTTTATAGGTGAACAATCAAATGTTTCTCCGAATGAGGGAATTTTTCAGCCTCATAGGTTTCAAATGATGATGTATATCATTTTATTTCTAATGTGAATTCACCTGATACACTTATTAATGAGAGATCTGACATTGAGCAGAGAAAAGCTATGCCTAAATGGCTAATGAAAACTTTGAAAGATAGCAAGTTAGATGCACCTTTGTCATATTCTACTTGTTTGGGCTCTCGTAATGCTTCGTTGCATCATATTAGTATGCAATGTTTGTCTCTAGTCTTTTTGATGAGAATGAGTCTGTTTCTTTAAATGAAGCACAAGAAATAAAGAAATCGGATGGTTTCTATGCAATCAAAAGTCGATCTTCCATTATGAAAAATGGTACTTGGTCTCTATGTGAATTGCCTCATGAAAAAAAGGCCATTGGCATTAAGTTTGTATACAAGCTGAAATTTAAGCTTGATGAAACAGCTGATACGTATAAGCACTACAAGGAAATAGAGGTCGATGCGACATTCGTTACAAAAACAAAAAAGGAAACATCGCTTACATGACATATATACTCAAAACCGTCACATATGAGATGATGAAAATTTAAGCGAAAAAAAAAAGGTTGCAGTGCTGACGAACCTAAATTCCATTTACGCAATGCAATTTTGTCCATTATATATGCGGTAATGACTTTGAAACCATTTATGCCACATTACTTACCTAATGTCACAAAAATCATCGCATGCTAGTGACGATTTTTGCAACATAGGCAAATTCTGTGCGACCCAAAGAACATCCCCTATGTAACAATGGGGAAATAACCAAAAAAAAAAAAAGAATCAATCTCTCACGACGTTATTCTGCAAGGAGTACACAGGCGACCAATACGGAGAGAGAGAAAGATGCATACACACACATACATGCACATACATACATACTCATCACCCACATGCACACACACACACACACACATATATATATATATATATATATATATATATATATATATATATATATATATATATATATATATAAAGAGAGAAAGATGCATACACACACATACATGCACATACATACATACTCATCACCCACATGCACACACACACACACACACATATATATATATATATATATATATATATATATATATATATATATATATATATATATATATATATATATGTGTGTGTATGTAGGTATGCATGTATATGTGTGTATATATGTACGTGTATATATATACACACATATATGTATGTGTGTGTACATACAAATCATATACATACACATAGAAACACATGCATACACTAACAAACACATATACACATGCATGCACACATATATGCACACAACACATAAACATACTCACACATGCATACACATTCATGTATGCACACAGGCACATCACATACACATACACATGCACATCCACATGCACATCCGCATACACATACACATACATGTACATATACACATATACATACACATACACGCACACATACACATAATACACATACACATACACATACACAGACACGTACACATAGACTTACACATACACATACACATACACATACATATGCATACGCAAACACGAATATACACACAATACATGCACACATGTATATAAAAACATACACAACACACATACAAATACACATACACATGGATGCACATTGCACACACATCCACACATACATGCATGTGTGTGTGAGTGTATGTATAGATAAATATTGCATTTTATTCCACTACCACCTTTGTAACATAAAAATTTGAATGTGAGGCTGCTCTAAACTAATATCCACTTGATGAAAGAATAAATATGAGATGTACGTAATATCAAAAATCTGAATATAGGGCTGAATATAAGAGAGATCTAGGTACGAAATATAAACAGAAGTGTACCTAAGTGTGTATTTATACACACATATACTTGTGTTAGGGTTGTATATCATTAGGGTTAGGGTTATATATATGTAAAGCTAAAAAATTGGGTTAGGGTTTTAATTAAATTTTAGGGTTTTCATGATTAAGTGTTATACATCATTAGATATCTTTTGATGAGATATAGGAACATGTAGAATATTTTGATCATTTTTTAAAATTAGGGTTTGTTGGAGATTAGGGTTACACCTCTCAATGTGACATTGTTATTCCACACACACACACACACATTGTTTGTGTGTGTGTGTGTGTAAGAGTTATATATCATTAGATCTTGATGAAAACCATAAGAATATGTAAAACATTTTACCATTTTGATCGTTTTGATTTATTTTAAAAACTAGGTTTACAGCCTTCAATGTGATATTATTATTCATATATATATATATATATATATATATATATATATACACATGTGTGTGTGTGTGCATACTTGTGTTAAGGTTATATATCATTAGTGTTAGGGTTTTCAAAGACTTTTAGATCTCTGAGCCCACTTTTCAATGTATATTTGCAACAAAGATGAAGAGTGGTATGTGAAGGCCATTTTCAAGCGTATATTTACGATGAAGATGAAGAGTGTTAGAAGGACCTTTATGCCATGAATTATGAAGAATGATATAGGAGGATCACAAGTGGGAAACCAACTGATAATAATATGAATCTCAGTGTTGCCATTACTAAAGGAGAGAGGCCACATGCATGCATTATTTGTACAAATGCAAAAAAAGGGAAAGTTATGCTCTTGAGTCAATATGTCCATCCTACCTCAAACAATAAAAGCTTTTATAGATCATCAACATATTTCAATGTGAATAAAAGAGAAATCGAAGGATGTAGAGAATTTGGAAAGAAGAAGACAACACATACTATAAGAAATGATTGCATGGAGATCACAACTTGTGATCTTTGATTGAAGGTTCATATCTACATGAAGACACACACACAAACACAAACACACACATATATACATACATACATATACATGCACACACACACATACATACACACACACATATATATATATATATATATATATATATATATATATATATATATATATATATATATATATATATATATATATATATATATATATATATATATATATATATATATATATATATATATATTTGGTGTAAGATGCCACGTTGATTTTCCACCTGGAAAAAAAAAAAAAGATGTGTAGGTAATAATGAAACTTTATGTTTAGGATATTTTGATCATGTCTGCAAAATTTTGTAGCAATAAGTTTTTACATTCTCTCTCTAGAAAGTTGTCGCATGAAATTTGTATGTTAATTTCGAGCATGAAGATGAGGGAATCTGAAAAAGTGTTGTATGAGAGAAAGGTAGAGTATTCTTAGTAGAAAAACTTTACCTGATTGAATTTTTTGTAGTTCCTATGCTTTATGTCTCATTTGGTTCCATGAAGATAGGTTAATGAAGAGATTTTTCATGTTTTTTCATCTCTCTAGAATTTTCGATTTTGTAGGGCCCAAAAGTGATATCTGGAAGCAGATTTGGACCTGGGGCGTCTCTAACATTATTGTACAAATTTAAGAACTGAATATTTTTGTCTCTCATAAGCTCAAGCTGATTCCTCACTGTTTTTGAGTTACAGGGTTTTGAAAAGTGTCGTTTTCCAACACTTCAAAAAAAAAAAAAAAAAAAGAGAAGCCTTCATTCATTCATCTTATTCATGTTCGCGGATTTAGAAAACGCACATGGGTATATGGGTTATTTTTGGGTGATTGACGTGTGTGTGAGTGCGTTGCAGGGATTACCTCTATTTTTGCAGGTACGATTCTTGATGGTGGACATGAAAAGTAGATGCATGGGTGGTCCGGAAGTCTTGCATGAGACATGCGAAAAGACGCTATCTTGGAGCATGCAGATTCTAAAAGTGCGGGTCTAGGAAGGCGTGATTGGTGGTGCGCTGGCAAAAGGCGGAGATCCCAATAAGACGAAGACTGAGAGATAGAAAAGGATGATGGTCGTACAGTCATTATGATCGTTTTTCGGCTTCTTGAATTGCGATTGAGATTGAGATTGAGATTGTGATTATGATTGAGATTGGGATTGAGATTGTGATTGTGATTGAGATTGGGATTGAGATCAGCTCGGGGGTGGTCGGGTGGATGAGGCTTCATATTGAAGCAATCTGATAGATTTTGTAACGCAGATCAGAACTACTTGTAAATCTGCACAGATAATAAAATTCTCTCTCTTCTTGTTCTGCGTATACTCTGTTTGCCTTCTTTATATCTTGTGGTGTCGAAAACCCATTATTTTGTGTGAGATTGTGACTCAAGTTTAGGAGACTTGTTACATTTGGTATCAAATATTTTTCTATATTTGATCTATTATCCTTCAAGTCCTACACATGAATTTTCTTCCCCTATGTTATATATGACTTTATACCTTCTTTTAAAACCGATTCTCCAACTTTTCGTCAAGCTTCTGATGCAATACTATATGGATTGTATGTTGCTATAGTTTGTTCAATTCAAACTTTTGTTCTCCTTAATCTTGCAATCTACATTGTTAGGTATTATGAAAGCTATATTACTAAATGATTGTCTATATTACTATCTATAAATGCATATTTCAATTAAATGAGTAAAAATGAACCTAATCCAATCAATGGAGCATATTACTAGTAATAAAACTTATCTTCTTGGAGGCCATGATGGGTATTTATATTCATGGTTGTGTATTTTTTATATTCTTTATATTATATGAAATGGGATCACCAATGCAACTTCTTTATCAAGACTTAGATTGTATTTTGTTCTTTGCGCACTAATGGAATTTATGTATATTTTTTTGGTAGTGAAACTGAAAATTTGTGGTTCAACGCAATAAAAATGTATAATTATGACTAAGATGAATGGATGTTACGCTCTTTAGAGTCACAAAGTAGGGAACATTTTCTGGTGTGATTATTGTAGAGAGTACATGCATGAAAGCAAAATGAAAAGAAGAGTGTACTCACAAAATGAAAGAATGTGAGACTCAAAAGTGAGTAGATCATGAAATGTGAAAACTCACATGGATTAGGGTGAGCTTGTCAAGAGCACGGAGTAGGCTCCTCTAGCTTCTAACCAAGTAAAAATGGAGGGAGGGGACCTCCTTATATAGAGTTGAAGGAAGCTCTCCAAAATACATCATATGTGGGATAATTCCCCTTGAAGGAGAATGAATACATTGTTTTTGTATGCATTTATGTATGCATGAATGTATCATGTATGTATGTATGTATGAATCCAAGTATGTATGAAAATATGTATATATGCATGCATGTATGTATGTATGTATTTTATGTATGAATGCATGTATTTATGAGTGTATGTATTTATGCATGTATGTATGAATGTATATATATATATATATGTATGCATGTATGCAAGTTCATGAATCTATGTATGTATGTATGTATATACACACACATTATATATAATGTGTGTATATATGTATGATGAATGTAGGTATGTTATATGTATATTCATCTCTCTCTCTCTCTCTCTCTCTCTCTCTATATATATATATATATATATATATATATATATATATATATATATATATATATATATATATATATATATATATATATATATATGTGTGTGTGTGTGTGTGTGTGTGTGTGTGTATGTGTGTATGTGTGTGTGTATGTTCATTTATATATGCATGGAAAAAAAACTTTAGAATGTACAAGAAAAAATCAGAATGCACTTAGAATATTTAGCCATAATCTCTAGATGGTTAGCTTCTTTTATAAGATGAAACTGAAAGAAATAAAGTTGCAGAGAGAAAGAGACGCATAGATAGAGAAAGAGAGAGAGATATATAGAGAGGAAGACACACACACACACACATATATATATATATATATATATATATATATATATATATATATATAGAGAGAGAGAGAGAGAGAGAGAGAGAGAGAGAGAGAGAAAGAGAGAGAGATGGAAAGAGAAAGAGATTGTTCGCATAGATATGTTTGCTTGTTCTTGGATCAAGCATGTAGAATGATTGACCAAAGTACAATGTTTTTTTTTTAACTTTTTAATAGCACAACCATTACATACAGGATACGAGCACCATCATATAAATGATTTTCCCAAAATGTCGTATAAACAATACACATAAAACATTTCATATCCAACATCATTGCATACATGACATAATGATGCATATGCAACATCGCCACATATGCAACATTTTATATAATGAATATGCGAGGCAATTTAAATGTCTTATTAATGACTAAAGTCATATTGTTTTGGTCATTGAGATAAACACCATACCTACAATGATTACCACTGGATGCTTTTAATGACAATGTAAATTTTTGGATAATTCCGATGTTATGTTGCTTTGGTAGTCGTTACAAGGGGTCACTTGTAGTGAAGGCTAGGCAATAATTATGCTCAAGAGAAGGACATTTGTTTTGATTAGAACTTTGGTCCCAATTGTCAAATAACAATTGTTCATAGAATCTATGCATTTATAAACCATCATGGTTGGAATGTACATCATTCAAACATTAAAAATGCATTTCTTATGGTGATTTACATGAAGGTGTATGTATTTCAGCCCCATGGTTCTATGTAAAAAGTGCATGAAAACAAAGAACTCACGCTGAAAAAAGCATTGTATGGATTGAAGAAAGAACCACGTGATTGGTATGAAAAGAAACATGCTTACTTGCTAGCACATGGATTTGGGAATGGTCCAACAGAGAGCACCTTACATGTTAGTGTGTAGGTGATGTGCTTCTCATTAGTTTTGTATTTGTTGATGTCATGCCCCTAATGAGAAGTGTATTGATGAATTTAAGGCTGATTTGTATGCCTCTTTTGAGATGTTAGATTTGGGGATCTTACATCATTTTATGTGCATTCAATTTATCCAATTCAATGGGGGAAAATCATTGTGTCAAACAATATACATTGACATGTTATTGTAGTGTTTTGGCCTTGAAGTTTTCCACCCTATTTCTACTCCATGGAGACAAGTTTTTGGTTGAGTCTTGCTGATCTTGGAGAGGCATTTGATTTTATTCTCTATCAGTAGGCTATTGGACGCTTGATTTACTTATGCATAACTCGACCTGATATTTAGTTTGTTGTCTCTCTGATGAGCACATTTATACATAGTCTGGGTGTCAAGCATTGGCATGCCTTTGGCTTATGTGCCCACACATGATAAGATTGTTGAACTTTTCACAAAGGCTCCATCTGGGGAGAAGTTTGAAGTTTTTTGCAAAGCTTTGGGCTTACTTCCTTTCGTGGATTGATTTCATTCCACATAGCTTGAATCTTCCTTATACATGAGTGCTAGCTTCTTGTTCACTACATCACTCCCAAGGGAGATTTGTTGACATATTTCGATAGTGATGTGTGAACACACTTAGGAATGTGGAGAAACTTTTTCCCTCTTCTGGATGTTTTTTCACATGACTTGTATATACACCTATGACCCTAATTAACTATTTATCTTTGTACATTCAATTATTAATATAATCAATCTTGTGGTCCAATATTCTTCTTCTTCTTCATCTTGTTTTCATGCTTTTGTAGTCTCATAACTCAAGTAGATGCTTGGATCTTGTAAGTGTGGAAACCCAGTGACACTAGTGTATGTTATAATATTAAACCATGGGGTAGGAGCAAATGTTTCTTCATAGTTAATGTTGTTGGAGTTTGAGGTTTATGGAAGCACATGAACAACACAAGGAAGAAGAAGAAGCTTGGAGCACAACAAAGTACTGAATGTATTACCAAGTGAATGTACAAAGATTTGTCACCCATTATGGTTATAGGCATATATAGATGCCAGGGGAAAGAAACCTCTTCAATAGGGAAAAAGTGCCCTACCTGTCCTATTGCTCACACATATCACTACCCAAACATATCAACAAATCCCCCCTTGGAGTGATGCTATGAACAAGGAACTAAAACTGATGTATAAGGAAATTAAAGCTATGTGGAAAGAGATCAACCCACAAAAGTAAATAAGCCCAAATCTTTGAAAAAAGCTTCGAAGTTCTCCCTAGGGAGATCCTTTGTGAAAAGTCTACAACATTATCATGTGTGGGAACATAAGCAAAGCTGATAGCTCCAACATAGAGTCTCTTCCTGACATAATGATAGTGCACCTCAATGTGCTTTATGCGAGCATGGAACATAAGGTTCCTCGCCACTAGAGATGCACTTTGATTGTTAGTGAAGATGGTGGTGCTAGAAGACTAACCAACACCCAAATTAGCTAGAAGGCATATGAGCCAAACACACTCAATAATTGCTTTGAAAGATTCCATATATATCAACCTCACAACTGGAAGTGACCACAACTTGCTGCTTCTTGTTCAACCAAGATATGCATGAGCTACCAAGCATGAAGCAAAAACCACTAGTGGAGACATCAGTGTCATAACAACCAACCTAGTCTAAGTTAAAAAAAAGCATGTAAATGTGGTAGTAATGATCCCCGCTTGGGATAAAACAATCCAACTAGAAGGTTACCACTAAAATATCAGAAGATGCGCTCAAGCACCTACCAATTATTGACACTTGGACAATGTAGAGAGTACATGCATGAAAGCAAAATGAAAAGAAGAGTGTACTCACAAAAGAAAGAGTGTGAGAGACTTAAATTGACGAGAACAAGAAATGGGTAAACTCACATGGATTAGAAATGAGCTTGCCAAGACCATGGAGTAGGCTCATCAAGCTTCTAACCAAGTACAAATGGGGGGAGAGGCCCTCCTTATATAGATTTGGGATGGGCTCTCCAAAGTACATCTCATGTGGGATAATTCCCCTAAAAGGAGAATGAATACAATGGTAGAAGCAAATGGAAAGGTACCCAAATACAAAAGAGATACAATATAAAATGGAAATAAAATGGAAATGGAGTGTCTCTTAAATACAAGATGGAGATGCACTCATGTGGATACAAATGTAGATGATGTAGGAGCAATCATGTCGTCAACACCCTTTGCAACTCCATTTTGGAGCGGTTGAATGCTACAGAGGTCCACCAAGTGTCTCGCGGATGAAGTGGTATTGGATCTCGATGTGCTTTGTTCGAGCATGGAGCACTTGATTCTTGGTGATGGCCAAGACTGACTGGCTGTCTGTGTGGATGCATGTCGGAGTAACCTGCAACACACCAATGTCAGATAATAAACATCGAAGCCAAATGGCCTCACATGTTGCGAAGCTGGATGCTCGATACTCGACCTCAGTGGATAACATAGAAACTATAGGTTGCTTCTTACTTGCCCAAGAGATAGGTCCAAAGCCCAAACAAGAATATGTACCTAGAAGTGGACCATCGAGAATTAGAATCACCAACCCAATCTGAATCTGAATATGCGGCAACCTCAATGCCCCCTCTGTACCAAACACCATGATGTCGGGTGAGGGCAAGGTAGCGAAGTAGTCTTTGAGGAGCATCCCAATGATTCTGACGAGGCTGATGTGCAAACCGACTAAGTATACTAGCTGCATAGGCAATATCTGTTCTAGTGTTGGCGAGGTAGAGTAATGAGCCAATAAGCTGTCGATAAGTATGCATATCCACAAGTGATGATGAATCCTCCAGTGTGAGCTTGATGTTTGGATCAAGTGGTGTAGATAGTGAGCAACACTGTCCATGTTATATCTAGAAAGAAGATCAGAGCAATACTTCTTTTATGATAGGAATATGCCTTCTTTTGTTTGCCAAACTCCATACCCAAGAAGTAGTGAAGTAGTCCAAGATCTTTCATAGAGTACTCAAGGTGAAGTTGTGTAATGATGAATTGGATGTGTTCATCTGATCCTGTCAAGTTCAAGTCATCTACATAGAGGATGATGATGGTCACTAATGACTCGTTCTGATAGATGTATAAGTTTGCATCGACACTGCTTCTGTGAAATTCTTTATCTTCGAAGAACTTGTGAATCTTTTCATACCAGGCCCTAGGAGCTTGCTTAAGTCCGTAAAGTGCTTTGTGAAGCTTGTGGACTTGATCTTCCTTTCCTTTGATATTGAAACCTTTAGGTTGGTCAACATATACTTCTTCTTGAAGATCTCCATTGAGGAAAGCACTTTTGATGTCCAATTGGTAGATGGGCCACTTGAAATGTGCACTTAGTGAGAGAATAATCCTTATGGTGGTAAACCTTGCAGCAAGGGCAAAGGTTTCTTCATAGTCAATGCAATGTTGTTGCTTATATCCTTTGGCTAGTAGTCTTGCTTTGTACTTGTCTAATGTGCCATCTGCTTTGTACTTAACTTTATAGAGCCACTTAACTCCTATGAATTGATGATTTGTGGGCTTAGGTACAAGGGTCCAAGTCTTGTTCTTCTCAATTGCATCCATTTCAAGTTGCATAGCTTCTTCCCACTCAGGCTTGTCTTTGGATCTTTGGTTGAGTATCTTGATTAAAGATAACATCTTTTGAAATTGTCATAGAGTGGTTCTCAAGATCATATAGTCTATATGCTTTTGATTGTTCACTGTAGTTGATGAATATATGCTTCTTAGAATTGGACTGTAACTTCTTGTGATCTTCTTTTGGTATATGAACAAATGCGTCACTTCCAAATACTCAAAAGTAACTGACATTAGGCTTTCTGTCATAATAAGTTTCAAAGGGTGTCTTGTTGTGCAATGCACTAGTGAAGTCTTGATTGACTATGTGCACGACAGTGTTCACTACTTCTGCCCAAAACTTGTGGGGTAAATCTTTGTTGTGAAGCATGGTTCTTGCCATTTCCATCACACTTCGAATCTTTCTCTCAGCTACTCCATCCTGGGATGGAGTGTGCAGTTGGGTAACTTGTCATTTTATCCCATTCTGCTTTAAGAAATTATCAAAGTCACGATCGATAAATTCACCACCATCATCTGATCAAATAGTCTTAATTGTCTTTGATGCTTCATTCTCAAATGCTTGATCCATTCTCAAAATTTAGAGAAAGTGTTTGCCTTTGACTTCAAAAAATATACCCACATGCAACAGGAGTGGTCATCTACTAATAGAAATAAGTAGAGTGAACCACTAAGAGAAGTGTTGACACTCAAGGTCAAGCACAAGCATGGAAGCACATCAAGGAAGTGGACACACAAGAAGAAGGAGCATGAACAGAGCTCCAAGAAGCACATGTCAAATTTTCAGAAGAAATGCCTATAAAAATAGTGATTTTTATCACTAAAATCCATTGTAAATACCATTTTCCATTTTTGAAACATCATTTTGTTGAAGCCGAGGAGTCCTTTAGATTGAGGAGTATTAGAAGTATCATCCTACCAATTTTCATAAATTTTAGATTCCGTTTGAGCCCCTAAATAAGCCCTGGAACCTAATTTTTAACTAGGTCGGACACTAGGTCTGGATAGTGCCAAAACCACTCAAAAAACTATAAAAAGGGCTGGAGAGCTCATTTTTGAGGTTGACTTGTTGAATATTTGAGCATTGTAAGAGAGTTCTTCTGTAATTGAACGTCTTCCATTGTTCCACTCTTTGCTCTTACTTTGTGCGCATGTGTGTGTATGTGTGTGCATGCTTGCGTGCTTTCACTCATGCACTTGTACCATCACTTGCTCATGGTCTTCATACCGGTTCTCACATCTCTGTGGATAGACATTTATGAGGTGGATCTCCTCACGTTGGTACTAGCCATTGTGCTAGAGTGACACCAAATTTGGCATCGTTGTCGGGGAGAGACCTTGGAGGATGAGTGTGTGACGGTAAGACGTAGAGTAACGACATTGGAAGGTAAAAAAATCATAATTTTTCTATTCAATTTATGTTTTTTCCTCCACCATCAAGTATCGTGTATCGTCTTAAACCAAGTATCATATCACGTCTCTTGTGTACTGTGTATCATTTAGTTCAGATATCGTGTATCATGGCAAGGCAAGTATCGTGTATTGTTTGCTTCCAAGTACCGCTGATACTTCCTAAGTATCATGTATCACCTATTCTGAAGCAATCCCAAAGAGGTCATGTCTCCCTATTTTAACCCCCAAAACCCTGAACTGGCATAACTTTCTCATACAAAATCCGTTTGCTGTGATTTTGGGTTCATTGGAAAGCTCGTGGGACTAGGAAAGGATTTTGAGCAATACAAGAGAACCTTGGGATGAGAAGACAAGGCTTATGAACCTGAGATTTGGCAAACACTTAGACAAGGATAGACAAAGCATTAGATCATTCAAGGCTAGTGTCAACCATACAACTAAGTCTTGGGCACAACAATTAAGTGGTTATCCCTACGTGCTAAGTTTCGACACAAGTGATTCAGAAATGTTTTTTAGCACGGAGAGACCCACACGTACCTCAGGTAATGCTTATTTACAGACATTAGAAGGTCCATATAAGAACCAATTGGAGTATATCAGGGCCAACCAATTAGGTGCACACATCTATGAGGATGGCCTGAGGCGATCAGTGGTCCAACTCAAAAATCCAAGCCAACCTTTTGGACTTGAACACCCAGTGGTCAAGTTTGAAGAGGGGTCATACATTGATAAGGAAGGAACCATGTATGTAATGACCAATGTACCAAACAAGACAGATGAATTTGGAAATATCATTCCTTAGAACGACATAGGAGACCTAGAGCAAGGAGACCTAGGACAAGAACCCAAGACTCCCAGAGGTAAGTCAGTCTTGACTAGAGTAATAACTCCATATTGGATCCCTTAAGACAACGAAAGCATACAACTATTTGTGAATAGAGAAACAGAGGAAGCCTTTTGGAGATTCAAGCTAGTTCAACCTAGCCCAATAGTCACCATCTACAAGTTCAAGGATTCGGAGACACCAGGAAAAGCTGTCTATCTAGATAACACATTGGAGAAAATGTTCTTGGTAACAGAACATGATAGGCATGCATACACCTGGAAGAGAAAATTGATTTTCCCTCCACCAAGATATAATGTCCCCCATGGCCTCCAAGGAGCAGGATCATCCCAGGATCATGAAACCCATAGGGAAGACCCAGAGAGAGACTTGAGGTAAGCTTTGCACATACCGCGGATAGAGACCGATCAAGATTTGAAAATGAAAGAACTGAAAGGGAGAGACATAGAGTACATAGGCATCAAAGAGATGAACATGATTTTCCATTGCCTAGACCCCGAAAGCACCCAAGAACCCTTAGACCCTCTCAAGTGGTTAAGGCAATGAAGAACTACTTTGATGGGTCAGGAGATCCTTATGATCATGTGGCGGAGTTCAAACAAGTGTTAAGAGCTTAAGTGGAGGACTTGCTCACTCAGTTCGAGGCATTTGGTTTGACTCTCAAGGGCACTGCCTTAGCTTGGTTCCAACCCCTGAGCAATTACAATTATCAGAACATAGGTCAACTGCTAGAGGAATTCATTGTAGAATTTACCAAGAGTGGCATCAGGCATAATACATCATCCTTGATCCATAGCTTCAAGCAGACACCTCAAGAAACAGTGTGACTTGTAGGAAGATGGTTCAAACAATACATAGAAAGATGCCCTATTCCCAAGTTACCCACACAAGCCAAACAAGTGGCTTTGTTTTTAGATGGCGTGCTAAGCACCAAGTTGAGATCATATGTGTACTTGAAAGATCCTAGATCCATAGAAGAGTGTGTGCATATATGTACTGACATAGAAGACAATTTGGGTGAGGAGTTAGGACTATCAAAACTCTATAAGGATTCAGACAGTTCTACTAGTCATACTTCCAGAACCTCCACGGAGATAGATGAGATAGCTGAGCAAGTTGCCAAGAAGCTAGGAGTTCAAAACAAACAAGCACCAAGGGTCACCTCATCGAAGCAATGCTACAATTGTGGAGGAGACCACATGGCTAATGTTTGTCTGACGATGGCTCAACCCCACGAAAACTCTAATGCTTTGTATTGCACTATTGAGAGAAAATACACGAACCACATGGCTCAAGATTGTCCATACAATAGGCCGGCTATTAGACAGAATTATTAGCAACCTTATCCACAGGGTAGGTATGAGAATCAATACCAACAGCCATATTATAGGCCACAACAACAATATCAGGCACCATATAGGCCACAGCCAGTCCTAGGAAACCAACCACCAGCTCCTGCCAATGTGATTCCAGTTAAGTATGCAATAGCAGAGGAGAACCTTAATAGAGCATTGGTGCTAGTGATCTCTTTGATCTCAGAAAATGACTCTCATGCTCATAGTTCAGACTACTCCCATGAAGATAGTCCACATGGTTATTACACAGAGTCACCTGAGCCTAGTGAGAATTATTTGTATCAATATGAGGCACCACCTATGGAACAAAATTGGGAGCCATAATATTGCAATGTCATGTATACAAATCCTAACCCTAGGCCCCAATTGAGACAAGTAAGACCACAAGCCCCTAGAGGACCATGTTTTAGATGATAGGGTGACCATTTCATTCGTGAATGTCCCCACTCACCGGCTCCATGACAAGGACAAAACATCACAAGGTGTTGCTATTGCGACCACCTCCTTGTGGAAGCAATGGGGAAAACCCACATTAAGACCAACTAGAATGAAGCTTCAAATGGTGGACGACCATGTTGAAAGACCTCTAGGATTCCTCGAAGGGATAACTCTAGCCACTTTTGGTGTAGATTTTGAACACACATTTGCTATATGTGACTTTGAAAAACATAACGTCTATGAGATGATCCTAGGAAGGCCCTTCCTACGACAATTGCAACTAGTACAGGATTGGGGAACCAACTCCTTGTACTCACAACACTTAGGGGTCACCACCAAGGTCAATTTGAAGGATTACACCTTTAGAGATGTACCATCCCTATAGCGGAATCCTATGAACAAAGCGCAAGAAGATTCAATCTCTGTGCATTCTAGAACTTCTCCTGATCCATCTTGGATGCATGAAGATACTCACTTGTGGATGTGCAAGGTTGCAGAGGAAGAGTAAAAACGCCTAAAAGTGAGAGAAGAAGGAACTTCTCAAGAAGAAAGACTAGTTAGAGACCCAACCTACACATCGATGATCTTTCCAGATGAGGAATTTGAGCCTCATGGTTGGGCAGAAATCTTAGCCACCATGGACACTGCTGTCAATGAAGAACAGTGGACACCTCATTTCGATGAGGAGGGCTATGATATCTCTGTGTTCATGTGTCAACCCTTGTTGGAAGAGTATGACTCTAATGAGGTTATAGGAGAAGAGGACGATGATTGTTGCTCTAGTACAATGGTAAGCACCACGTTAAGAAGCTCCACCTCCTTAATGTCAATCCACGGAAGAGATAGGAGTGATATGAAGATCGTGAACGTGAGATGTAGTGAGAGTGAAGGTGAGAAGCATAGAGATGCACATACACATACACACACACAAAGAAGAGACAAGCAAGACACAATGGAAGGTTGAAAGTAGATTCTATTACTCAAGCACACTCTTACAAGCTCAAAATAGCTCCAAGCTCTTCTCTACTCATACAAGCTAACCTCAAAAATGATCTCTCTAGCTCTATTTATAGTTTTTTTGACTAGCTTTGATCGGTTTCACATCTAATGTCTAACATAGTTAAAAAATAGGTTCTAGGCACTATTTGAAGGTCTAAACGAGATCTAAAAATGGCCAAAATTGGTATGCTCATTCTACCTAAGCTCCTCAAGCTCGAGGAATCCTTGGCTTGCACAAAATGGAGCTATTAATTACAAAAGTGGGTGTTTCTATGATACATATGGTACAAGAGTGATGAAAATCACTGTTGGGAGTTTTATCAAATATATTTCTTAGAGAAAAATGACAACCTAGCTCCCCACTACATCGTCATGATCGACCGTCACATGCTTCCTCATCGTCTATGTCTTGGCTACTGCCAACACCCCCTCCCTCTCGCATATGTCATCCGCGACAGAACCTTGTTGTGGGGTCAACGTGATATAGTTCTGTAAGAGGTCATGAGCAAGGGTGTGCTCCGCAATGCGAATTCCTCGTGCAAGATCAGCTTCAAGTTTTTCCCAGTCTATGGGTTGAGGTTCATCAAGAGGCAGAAGTCGGTAGTGTGCAGAGTACACGAGTTGTTCATAGGCAAATAATTGAAGTAGGTGTGTTGTCCTGCTTATGAAAACCTCGGAATGATACTCCCAAAATCCGGTGGTAAACATCTCTTCAAAATTCATCTTATAACAAGTTGGTAAGTACTTGATTTGGCAGTGCCAAGCGTAGCACACCCGAAGCGATGGTGTCGTGCTCATATCATATGCTAAGTCTTGATTACCATGCTCAAATCCCGGGGTGTTAACATGCGGTGCTTTGACACGGTGGAAGATTTTAAATACAGTCTACATCATGTCAAATATTTTGACAGTCATATATGCAGCAACATCATCCATGCGCTGTAAGCGCGGGAGCCAATGGCGAACTGTGGCCATCATGTATCTGACTGTGGGTGGTCTGTGGGGTGGAGTGAAATACGGATAATTAAGCCAATCCTCACACTGCTTATTATTATGAACTTTGATCGCGAACGCTTTCCAAGACTGGCGGCTTGGCACAGGTCCCCAACATGGGTTATATTTTAAATGCAGAGGTGCGTTGACCCATGTGCTCATCATTTCATGATATTTTTGTAACAACTCCTGACGCCAAGTTGATTGAAAGATTTCACCACTTTGTGCCTCTGGTGGTAAGTCGTCAGACTCGAACTAAGTGGCATGTGATGGTTTCTTGCCTATCTACTTTTCAATTACCAATTGATGTTCTGCCATTAGCATGAAGTATAATTTATATTTAAGTTCATGGCCGGAGATATACCTTCGAGGGGCCAAGTGGGCAAAGTGAGGTGATTGTAAGATGCGTTCCTCTATCATAGCCACGGCATGCAATTATGCCTCCACCCATGCTGAGTGGGTCTTTCCAAGTTCTTCTACTGACTTCATCCATGCAGGTGTAGGGAGTTCAAAGGTCTCTTGGCCTTCAGTTGTGACATGTATGCCTGGGATGGATTGTGGTTCATAGGCCTCTTCATAAGTTTCCTCCACCGGGATAAACACAATTTCTTCATCATTTGGGAGTTCAGGTGGGGAATCAGGCCTGGGGGGCTCAGAGAAAACAACAATTTGTGCTTGAAGAGTAAGTACCTGAGTGCATAACATGTTGAGTTCCTCTATAATCTCTGGAGAGATGACTTCAGGAGCTGTTGGTGGTTGTTGTGCAGGTGTGTGCAACTGTAGCCTTTTATGCTCACCCTGGAGTTTTTGATATGCTTCATTCATATTGTCATAATCCTCTAAGAGTCTGGCATGATCTTCTAGTAATATCTGCATGGACTCCAGTGGTACTGCTTTAAAGCGGTTGGGACTCAGAGGTCATCCGGTTGATCGAAGGCTGCTTCAAGATTTTCTCTATTTTGTTCACGCATTTGTTCCTTGGCTACTTAAGGTGGCATCGTAATAGTCCCATATTTTGAGTGAGGGTCGCATTTCTGATTGTTTGAACCCACAATAGGTTGTCGATATCTTTAATGGCTTCCTTTGTCTTCTGTTTGCGTTGTAGTTCGAGGGTATGATAGGCCTTGCGTACCTCTTGATAGCGTGCATTAAGGGAGGCGTTCTCGATGGATAAAGAGTTTAATTGCACCTACAAATCTATAGTTTTTTGCTGGAGTGTTTGGTAGCAGGTCCTAAGAGATGCAAATTCATCTTGGATTTGTGTCATGCAAGAAAACATCTGGCGGAAGGTGGTGTCGATTGTGGGCGACAATATTAAGGGTGGAGTGAGTGGAGATGTTGTGGATGTGGGTGTTGATGCAAGGGGAAGGGGAAAGAGGGATGGGAAGGTGGATGCAATGGTGACCGTGGAGAAGTGTGACGTGCCTAAATGGAGTGGTGAAAGGGGTGAGGTGAGCAGTGGTGCGGTGGGTTGTGAGATGTCCATGTCACTGGATGTGGTGTCGAGTGCATTGACTGTGAAGAGTGGTGTGATAGTGGGTGTGTGAATGGGTGTGAATACCGGATTTACAAAGATTGACAAATAAATTACAGGTTGGGTTTCTTGTATTGCTTGGTGGAGAGGGGAGGAGAGAGGGAATACAGTGGGGTGGGGAGGTGAGACGGGTGAGAAGGTCATTGGAGGGGGTAACGGGAATATAGGCCTTGGAGGGATGGGGAAAGAAGGAAAGGATGGAGTGAGAAATGGATTTGTTGGAATGGTGGGAGCTAGAGGAGGTAGGGTAGGTTGGAGGGTTGCGGGAAGAGTTTGTGGGGTTGACACAACTAAGGCTTCTGTTACATCACTATTGATGAATGTGGACGGTATAGGAGAGGTAGGGTGAATAGGAGAAGCGGGAGGGGCGGGAGGTGAAAGAGGGGCAGGTGGTGTGGTGGGTACTTCGATGGTGGTGGTAGTTACAGTGGAAGGATGAGGTGGGGAGTCGATGACTATGGTCACTTCTTCAAAAGGGTCTTTTGGAATAAGTCGTGCTTCCTTGGTATGGTGTGAAGATTGGGCATCCGTTGGTATGTGAATATACTAACCCGGCTTGGATAGTAAATGAATTCATCGAGGGTCAAACTTCGGTAGTGGCTTTCTTTGCAGATATTGTAGTGCTTCATTAGTTCCAAATAATTTAACTAATTCTCTGTATCCTTGAATGAAAGCTTCTTTGAACCCTCATGTAGCAAGTTCCTGTTCTAGTATTGCTTGAATTTCTTCTTTTGAGAGTTGTCTGTGTTCCCAGATTGCCTGCATAGTGGGATATAATTTCTTGATTGCCAAATCATAGGCAATCGCTTCGAACGTGTCATCTCCGTTTGTACTTGTGTCACCTTGAGCTTCGGTTTGCTGTTCTTGTTCGTCATCCTGCACATCCTCTTGAGAATCATGGTTGTCCTGACTTGCTTCATCATCACCATCTTCATTGTCAGTTTCTGTCCTCTCTTCTTTTGAGTTGGAGACTACTTTCTCTTGTGGTTGATCAGGGGGTGTGGTAGGGTAACTGGGACGTTCATACTCTTGTGAGAAAATTTTCCCTTATGAAAATTGGAATTCACTTGAGAAGGCATCGTGCATTTCAAAGTCAAAGGTGGTGTTCGTTGGTTCTGCCTCCAAGTTGGGTATAGGGAAAGTGAAGGCTTCCACACCAATGGTGGTGGGAAGTTCTCTTGTTGTAATGGCGGGTTCTTGATTGGGGGTTGCTTGAGAGGTCACCGTACTGGTGGTACCTTCAGTGATAACAGGTCATGAAAGGCATATGCGGATGGGTTGTATAGGTGCAGGGGTTTCTATTGGTGAGTGTTCTGGGGACTACTGAGGTGACGGGGACTCTGGAACTTGCAAACAGGGCGCATCCTACGGGCAAATCATATGCCAAACACATGTAAACAATTCGAGTCAGAGTGCAACAACCATGGATGACATGTTTTCTTTCCCATCTCTACTGAGCTAAATACAACTTCTCGATAATCCAACTAGCCAGATCTATGGTTTGGGGCCCAATACAAGCTAAATATAATCTGAACCAGATACGCTTGTGAGGAATAGTGAAGTGATCCTGAGCTTGGAATGCAAAGTGTTGTAGACATATGCGTAATGGCTTAGAGAGTTCCGATGTAATGGTCGAAATGTCTTCCCATTTCACAACATCACCATGCTTCGTCGGCTCAGCCTTTCGCGTTCTGTCGGCGTGTGAGTCCCGTGGATCTTAATTGCTGCCTAAATCAGATCTTTTGAAAGATAAAACTTCTTGTACGGGGGGGTCATTTTCCAAGGATGGAAGAATGAAGGTTCTGGGCAAGTCCTTATACTCAGAGGCTGTAAGTGTGGTCACCAGGTAGTAGCACCTTTAAAAGTTAGGTTTGGGCAATGGATCACTGAAATATTCCGTAAAACCTGCTCTAGCCCAAACGTGCTTTAACTCTTCTGAATTTTGAAGTGACTCAAATTATCTAGAGAAAAATTGATACTTCCGCCACTTAATATTGTCAAAAGTCAACATGGCATAAAAAATAAAGTCTGCATTCGCTAAAGGTCCTGCTAGACTTTGGAACCAATGAGAATTACGGTGAACATTTTCGGTGTATCCCATAGGAGGATCATCAATTGACATTGTTCTTGGGAAGCCTTGAAACTTCGGCGGTTGTAACGTAGGATGTGGTTCTGCCAGTAAGTTGCCAAAATTGACTAGAGGTGCACTGGGGCCAGCTGCGGAAGGTCCTTTTGTCTGCACAATGAGTGATGCAAATGTGGAGGAGATCTACTACAAAAGATTAGCACATTATTATGAAAATTAATCATGATCCTAATATGGTGAGACCGCAATCCCTTTCGATAATTGATGTGTAACCCATGTAGCCGAGTGTTGTGAGGTGGTTTATGGAATGATTTTTGCAAAACTAATGCAGGTCACTAGACACCTACATGCTTTAGATAGTGCATACATTGCTTGATAAGATGTTATTACAAGTGATGTTGGGTTAGCGGTTGAGTTTATACAAAGTTCAGTTGTGAAAGAATTATTACAAGGGGGTTGGTTATTCAGGATGGGGGTAATGTTATACAACGGATCATGAGAAGGCTTCTAGATACATTTCAATATCCATCTGAGTGGGTGGTAGGCCTCTGCTGAGGGACAAAAGGTGATATTGCATGTTGTGGTGTTGAGGGGTGAAGAGATTTATGAGGGGTATATGTTACATGGCTTGAGTCTTGGGCTATAATACACTGCTTGGGTACCCATATCTGCGTGGGTGTGGGTCGGTTGGTTAAGTACTGCTTGGCAATCCAAATCCGTCAAAGCTTCATCGAGGTAGAAGAAGGTCAATGGGGTGTTGAATATGCCTCTGATTCTGCTGAAACTTCATCTTATCTTTGTCTGCATTGTTGAAAACTTCGGTGCTTTCTGTCCTTTTGGCACCCATACTTGTCTCGTTCCGCTTGCCTTGTGATGCTAATATTGCTGCTTTCTTTGTGTCACCTGGTATGGTCGTTAGTTTGGGTTCCTAAGTCGTGGTTGACTCCTTTGTGGTTGAGGGTGATAGGTCGGGTTGACACTCTCGTTTGGAAAAGGGAGGTCTAACACTTGCGAAACGTGCCCATTAGGAAGTGCGACATTCTGTACCATAGATCTAGGCCACTGATGCAGTCCACCTGACCGCTAATGTAACCCACGTGACTGCTGATGCAAGACCAAGGGAAGATCTCCTGACATCCTTTTGTCTGGAAACTATCCATCAACAAGCTCTCATGGGTTGACTTTGGAAGGAGCATGCTTAGCCGAGGGATCTGGCGGAAGGTCTTTCGGTCCCCTGTTGCATGTAGTTCATATGGTCGAAGGTTACATACCTCAGTCGGAGTGTTGTTAGGGAAGTCAAGCAGTATCACTCTCTGTTGGTCTAAGGTTCCAATCTGCAAGGAGCCTTGTCTAACATTTAGGTCCACTGAGTGATCGTATAGCCAATCTTGGCCAAGGATTAGGGGTTCTATCAGGTCATCGTCATGGCACACTAGGAGCTTCACTGTCATGGTCACTTCGTGTATAAGGATAGGAAGGTCCACCTCACCCATGCAAGGGGTTTCCATGCCTCCTAGCCCTATGAGGTATGCCTCAATTGGCCGCATTTCTATTCCTGAGTCCTTACAGTGGGACCATCTAATCGCACTAGTCACAACACCTGAATCAATTAAAGCCCTGAGCTCGTGGCGAGGGTTGCCGTGCTCTAGCCTGATTGTAATGAATGGTCTCCTATCCACTACGCTAGGATGAGTAAGTGACTTTGCTTAACACATGGCCATGGGGTATCTGGGTGTTGTTTCCAGATGGTTATAATGTTCTCTCCCTAGTCCCTGTCTTCTTATCTTCATGCGCTTAATGCGTTCTATAGCTTCTACCTGAGCTTCAGTGCATATTCTTTTTTCTTCCTCCTTATGCTTCTTTACCAGCATGAGTCTTCTAAGCATATCCTCAGTAAGAGGTTCTTGATATAGCTTCACTCTACAACCACTAATGTAATTAGGCATTATCTCTCCTTCTAGGGTGAATAATTGCATTGCTCCACTTGTCGAGAGTCTGTTAATGATCACAGGTCCATAACCTTGCTTTTCTAATTTTCGTGCATGTTGTTTTAGCATATACACTAGGACCAAATCTCCTTCTTTTAAGCCTTTGTCTTTCACATGTGCATCGAAATAGGCTTTCTATCGCTTCTTTGCTACATATATACCTACTGTTGCTTTCAGCGTGGTTTCTCCTAATCATTCCAAATCCATTATTCTTGATGATAATTCATGGCTGGTCCACTGATGTTCTTGTGCAACCTTAAGGGTGCGTATCAAGAAGTCCAAAGGAAGCACAACATTCTGAACAAAAACCATCTAAAAGGGAGTTGCATTGAGTACGGTCTTGTAGGCCACTCGATATGCCCAAATAGTGCGGTGTAACTATTTGTCCCAATCTAAACATTTGTTGTTCACGAGTTTTGTCAGTACGTTACAAAGGATCTTGTTAGTACTTTCTGCTTGACCATTGGCCTGAGGATGATATGGTGCAGATTTCTTGTGAACCACCATAAAATCCTGTAACAAATATTCAATGACGTGGTTTAGAAAGTGAGTTCCTCTGTCGACTCTATACATAGTCCATATCTTGTAAAAACATTTTCAAATAAGAATTTTGCAGTCGTGTGTGCATCATTATTTTTTGTGGCCTTGGCCTCTACCCATTTGGTAAGATACTCTGTTGCTACAACAATGTATTCAGCATGAGTACCTTTTGCAGGGGGGTTAATGGGTCCTACAAAGTCTATACCCCACTTGGAAAATGCACGTCCTCCCATCATGGGTTTCAGTGGCATTTCATTTCTGCGAGTAGGAAATTGAGTTCTTTGGCACACATCACATCTCTTAACATAGGTATGTGCATCCATGTGAAGAGTGGGCCACCATAATCCTGCGAACAATATGGCTTTGATTATCCTATCGGGGCCAAAATGACCTCCTGCTTCACCTTGGTGTGCAGTCTCTAATATGCTCAAATAATCCCTTTCATAAGCACATTGTCTTAGGTATCCATCTCTTACTCTTTTGTATAGGTTGTCACCAATAAGTGAATAGTCTTGAGCTTCATACTCTAGACTGCGTGGTCATGCTAAAGTCATTCCTTGAGGGAATGTTTTCTTCCTCAAGTACGTCACTAAAGGTTCACTCCATTATGGTGTGAGAGACATGTGATATAACATGGCATGCTGTACCGGTGGTCTTTCACAACAGACAGGGCATTCTCTACATATCTTGAGACATCTGCTTCCATAGAAGGCCAATATACTCCTAGTCTATGCAGATTTTGCAATGTACGATGTTTTGAAGTTTGCGTATTCTGATTCATCTACACAACAAGCAAGAATCTTCTGATTATCCTGTTTATATATACTTCCTGCTATTATTTGATATCTTTGAGACTTGGTAATCTGTCCTTCTTTGATCCTTATCCTAGGATTCTTGGGTCCAATTGTGAGAATAGGGACAATAGGGTTTGCCCATTCTGGTACTATCTCAAGGTTAAACATGTATGCATCGGGTAGTTCGTCTGCTATTCCTTGAGGAGCTTCTCCCGAAGTTAATCTTGAGAGATGGTCAGCTCTAAGATGGGTTTTTCTCCTGACTACTACTTCAAAGTTGTACTCCATGAGCAATAGAAACTAGCGTATTAATCGTCCTATGTTACAAGGCTTATTGACTAAGTACAGTAATGCTTGATGATCCGTGAAGAACTTGAACTTATTTGTCAATGTCTGAATTTCTTTACTGTGTAGATCATTCCTACTCCTTCTCGTTCCATTGTGGTGTAATTTCTTTTTGCTGCATTCAATTGCCTACTTGCATAAGTCATAGGGAGATCTACATTACCTTCATTCGTAGGTTGTGCCAAAACATCCTATGGTGTAGTTGGATGCATCCACATGTACATGGAATGGCTTGCTCCAATCTGGGATTGTCAATATTGGTGCTAAGCACAAGTATCGTTTAAGTTCATTGAATGAATTCTCACATTCATCTGTCCATTCAAAATTGGTCAAAAGAGAGTACAGGGGCTTGGCTATGATAGCATACATGCATATGAATCGTCTGTAATAACCACAATGACCCATGAAGGCATGTACCTCTCTTACGTTATTTGGCCTAGGTAGGTCTACAATTACTTTCACCTTTTCTTTGTTTGTCAAAATTCTGTTCTTTGACACAATGTGTCCTAGAATTTTGCCTTGCCTGACCATGAAAATGCACTTTTTTGGGTTCAGACAAACTTGATACTCTCGACATTTGTCAAATACTTGCCTTAGTTATGGGATATGAGTCTGCATCATATTCGAATGAGTACATATGTCATCAACATAAACTTCCAAGTTCTTGTGTAAGTATTCCTTAAAAACATGACACATTAGTCATTGGAAAGTGGCGGGTGCATTTGTTAGCCCAAATGGCATCACACGAAAGGCAAATATGCCCCATTCTGTGGCAAAAGCCATCTTATGTTGATCTTCTGGAGCAATGGCTACTTGATTATAGCCTGAGAAACCATCAAGAAAGCTGTAAACTTCCTTGCCCGCAACTCTTTCCAATAAGTGTTCCGTGATAGGAAGAGGATAATTGTCTCTAATCGTGGTGGCATTAACTTTTTTAAGGTTCACACACACATGCAATTTTCCATTTTTCTTGGGCACAACCACAATGGGGGATACCCATTCGGTATGCTCAATTTCGTAAATGAATCCTGCTTCTATCAAGCGATCTATTTCTTCTTTAATCTTAGCATCGTAGTTATCATTGTACGTGTATGGTTTCTATTTTGTAGGTTTGGCATCTAGAGTCATAGGGATTCTATGGGAACAAATATCTAGGTCTACTCCTTTCAAGTCTTTGTAACTCCAAGCGAACACATCTCTATATTCACACAATAAGGCAATTAACTCTTCTTCTTCTTCTTTCGTCAAATCATGCCCTATGTGTGTACGTTTTTCTTCTCCTTCTTCTATGGTAACTATGATTTTTTTGCCTTTCTCTCGATTATCATATACTTCTCCAATGTCGGCTTTCCTTTTAGGCATTTGTACCATGATTTTTCTATCTTCTATTTCATACTTCTTGAAGTTCTTGGGTACTTCCATGAGTGGTTCTTCTTCTTCTATCTTAGGTGATTTCTTTCTCTTCTTTTGCTTGCTCTCTGTATCTTTTATGGATGGCTCAAGTTGTTCCATTTGACTTTCCTTTTCTTCCTTAAGGGGTTTGGCTTCTACAAAATAAAGATATTCCTCTTCTGTGGAACAGAAGGGTTCCATGATGATGGGTTCTAGGTCCTTGTCACTACTCTTGTCCGGTTCTTGGGTCACTTCCATGCATTCTTCTAGGATAAAGTCTTCCTCGATAGGTTCAATCATAAAAATGGAAATGTCAATGAGGGGTCCATCATTCATTGCTATGTCCATCATAGGTAAGATTTCTACCTGACCGCGAGGCTCAAATTCGTCGTCTAGAAATACTATAGGTGCATAAGTTGGGTCTTGGAGGGTTCCTGGATGTTGTTCTGAACCTAAGGTCCTGGCTTCTAATCGTTCTTCCTCTTGTTTTGCTATCTTACACATCCATAGATGAGTACCCTTGTGCAACCATGAGGGGTCTGATTCCACTGATTGTACCGACTTTGTTTCTTCTTGTGTCCTATGGATGGTATTCCATTGTATTGGGGGTACATCTCGATGGGAATAGTCTTTAAGATTGACTTTAGTAGTCAATCCTAAATGTTACAAGTACAAAGAATTAGTTCCCCAATCTTGTACGGTTTGCAATTGACACATGAATGGTCGTCATAAAATCATCTCGTAAGCATGCTGTTTCCCAAAATCACAAATGGCGAAAGTATGTTCAAACTCCACACCACAAGTGGTAAGAGATATGCTTTCCAGTAAACCCAATGGCTTCTCTATATGTCCGTCAGCCATTTGTAGCTTCATCCTAGTGGGTCTTAATGCTGGCTTAGCCCAACGTTTCCATAAAGCAGTGGTAATGATGGCTACTCCGGCTCCCGAATCTAAGATGGTTTTGGTGGTGTAGCCTTGGTGGGCTATTGGAAGATAAGTGTTACCTTCCTCTGCCTCGCTCACATCTCCAATTTGTTCCACTGGTATCTCTGGTACCTGGAAGATAGGTTGTCTTCAACCTCTGTATTTGGTACTTGAGACAGGAATGGTGCATTCGTCTCCCATGTCTCAGGAACAATAGGGTTCCCTTGCAATTTCTTCTTCTCGTTGTTCTTGATCAAGTATTCTAACCTCTCAAGTAGTCCTTGAAAGTGTAATTCGGGTTTTGCCATATTATTCCAATTAATATAATGAGAGGCTTCGAACATAGCTTATGCTAATTCTACCATCTTCATGCAAAGTTTAGTCCTCTCAATTTCTAGGACTGCTTGTGGATAGTTCTTACTCATTTCAGCTATCTGCGGTACTTCTTTTAATCTTGTTTGATATGCATGAAACATCATGTCTAGATCTTTTGGTATGGGTTCAACTAGAACTGATCCTAATTTTTGAGCTAGGTTCTCCTGATTAGATTCTTGAGAAGTCAATTTTTATGATTTTGGATCTCGATTCCTTAAGACTTCCTTCCAACTCAGTTATCTTTTTACTCCACTTCCTCTTCTGCTATGGGTTAAGCTAGCACAAAACATCATGTTTAGATCTTCTGGTATGGGTTCAGCTAGAACTGATCCTAATTTCTGAGCTAGGTTCTCCTGATTAGATTCTTGAGAAGTCAATTTGAGGATTTTGGCTCTCGATTCCTTGAGACTTCCTTCCAATGCAGTCATCTTTTTACTCCACTTCATCTTAATTATTTCCCTGGAATCTTTCCAAGACTTCCTCTTTTTGTTACTAGACTCTCCAACTTCACTAGTTCCGGCTACTTTTTCAAGATTAAGCTGTTGATTCTGTAAGAGCGCCTGGGCTCTTGTTATGGCTTGGATAGGCACGCACGTAGGGGTTGGATCCATCTGCATTATGTACAATACCTATCACGTTAATGGGTGTTACCTTTGAAGCATTAGTAGGGTTCTTAGGACAATCTTTGATGACATGCTCTTTACCACACTCGGGACAAAAACCTTGTATGTTATACTATTGTGACTGTCATGCTATTGGAGGATGTGGATAATACTTCATGAAATGATCTCCTTGGCACCTAAAGCATGGTCCTCTAGGGCCCTGTGGTCTTTAGTATCTTAATTAGGGCCATGGATTAGGGTTCCTATACATGACATTAGCATAGTCGGGCTCCCAACTAGGTTCCAATGGTGGACTATCGTATTGATATGTTTCCACATGTTCTGGTGACTCCGTATAGTATGCAGGTGGACTATCTACATGGGTTGAGTCAAAACTATTAGAATTAGGGTCACTTTCAGTGATCAGGGGTGAAGAAGGCACTAAAGCCCTATTGCGGTTCTCTTTTGCAACAACATATTTGATTGAGATGACATTAGATGGTGGGGGCGGCTACTGAGCTAAAACAGGTTGAGGTCTCTGTTGAGCTTGATAAGGATAGTTCTGAGGAGGCCTATAGTAATGAGGCTGAGCATTGTATTGCCCTTGATACCTCCCTAGTTGGGGCTATGCTTGCGGATAGTTTTATCGTACAAATTGTTTGTTATATGGGCAGTCCTGGGCAGTGTGATTTGTGTATCGTCTCTCAATCGTACAGTATTGGCCACTAGGGTTGGCTTGCGGTTGTGTTTCATTGGGACACACATTTGCCATATGATCACCACCATAGGTGTAACAATGCTTGCTTGTTGTTAACCTAGGCATCTGTTTGCTAGAAACTCCTAGTTTATGGGCCACTTTTTTTGCTAGGTCTTCTATCGAGCTAGAGAGTTTTGAGGATGCTAGAGATGAACAATCTGAGTCCTTACAGACCTTTGAGAGTTCCAACTCATCTCCTAAATTGTCCTCAATGTCTATACAAATTCTTACACATTGATCTAGTGTTTTGGGTTCCTTCAAGTATACATAGGAGTGTAGTTTAGAGCTCAAGAGGCCATCTAAAAACAATGACACTTGCTTGGCCTGTGAGGGTAACTCTTGCATTGAACATCTCTCAACATATTGTCTAAACCTACGTCCTGCAAGTTTGACTGTTTCCTGATGGGTCCGTTTGAAGCTGTGAATCAACGTTGAAGTATCATGTCTGATTCCACTTTTAGAGAATTCCGTGATGAATGACTCTAACAAGTGATGAGTATCTCTAAATTGCCTTTGTTGCAATGGTTGGAACCAAGTTAAAGCTGTGTTCTTTAACGTTAGTCCAAATGCATTGTATTGCGTGAATATGTCTTCTACTTGCTCTGCTCATAGCACTTGCTTAAATTCTGCAACATGGTCATAGGGATCTCGTGTCCCATCAAAGTAGTTCTTCATTGACTTTACTAATTGAGTGGGTCTTAGTACCCTTGGGTGTTCACGTGGTCTAGGTAGAGAAAACAATCTCTACCAACTGGTATCTTAGGTTCCCTTTGCCTTTCCAATCTATCGGTGTCCATGGTTGGTCTATCTCTCCCTATGGGATGAGTGAAACTTACTTCTAGTTTCCCTTTGTTCTTCTCTCTTTCAGTACCATGGGGTAAGGATGTTCCAGCACCATGATGGCTCGTGTTTACATTTGTTTGTGATGGGGGGAATACTAACTCGCCTTTCCATGTGTATACAAGTCTTGCATGGTCCGACAATACAAATACTCATTCTGAAGTATCATCCAGGTATACAACCTTTCCAGGTGTATCTGGGTCCTTGAATTTGTAAATCATGATGGAGCCTACCTCACTAGGTTGTTCCGTTCGGTATCTCCAAAATGCTTCATCAGTTTCCTTATTTAGAAATAATTCTATGCTTCTATTGTCGTGAGGGATCCATTCTGGGTTTAGTACACTTGTTAGTACATATTTCCCTCTAGGTGTCTTGGGTTTGTCTCCTAGTGGCTCTTTTCCTTGGGTTCTTGCATCCTTATCGAGACTTACTATACCAAAACTCTCGAATTTCACCACTGGATGTTCCAATCCAACGGGTTGGTCAGGATTGTGCAATTGCACCACTGATCTTCGCAAACCATCCTCGTAGATGTAGGCACCTAGGTGGTTGGTTCAGACATATTCTAATTGAGTTCTACAAGGTCCTTCGGTTCTTTCCAAATATTCTACGTTTAACCCTCCTTCTGGTCTTTCTGTGCTAAAAGCCATTTTCGATTCATTGGTATCTGAGCCCAACTCGTAAGGGTAACTATTCAATTGTTGTGCCCATGAACGTGCAGTAGTTCCTACACTTGCTTCTGATGATCTAAAGCTTTGTCGATCAGACTTACCTATATGCTTGCCCGATCTAAGGTTCATGAATTTACTTCTTGAATCACTCAATACACACTCTGATTGTTAATGTTTCTTTGTTCTTAATTGCTTGTTTCGTTTTTAGTTCCTTTAACTTCTTGTCTTGTCTCAACGTTTACGTCAGGAGTCGACTTTCTATTGTACTTTTGAGTTCTCGTTCCATCTGACCTAAATTCTTTCCTTTAGGGTTTTCCGTATCGCACACTTTTATCTTAGCCTTGGACTTGAAAAATTTAAGTCTCTTGGACTTGATGCGTTCCTATCGTCATCCTAATTTAATCCACAATGATAGACGTTTAGCATAAGCTAATAAATGACTGAGGGGGTTGAGTATTCTTCCAACCTCGAGTCAGCTTCTTTGATTGCTCTGCTGCCCAAGAAGTCGCACTTCCCAAGCCTTGCGTTCTTCACTGCCTTGTTTTGATTGCCCTTGGATAGGTCTTGCTAGACCTGTCAAAATCCAATGTTTATACCACTTCTTAAATTGATGATCAAGCACTTTGATATATACACCTTTAAGGGTCCCTTCTCCTTTGGCCAAATTTCCCAAACATCCCCTTTCTTTTCTAGTCCCACCAATGGGTCAACCTCAAACTTGATGGCCCCCCGATCTACCTTGATGATGATCTCACACCCATGCAAGTAGCACACTGCCATGCATGCATGCCGAGAGTACACCAAGCTCACAAAGAAGGAAAGAAGGCTTCATACAGAGATTGTCGTGTCATCATTGATGGCAAGGCCATCCCATAGGGATTCACGGCTTGTGAGACACTTGAGGAAATACACCTTGCAGTTTGGAACTGCAATGGAGATCTATGGATACACCCAGAGAGGTTTGAAGAGGTGCACAAAGGCAAAGACATCATTATGCTCATAGAGACACATGAGAGCCCGGATCGGGGCCTACCTCGAGTCCATGGTTTCCAGTGGGAGTCCACATACAGAGAGTGTACATGTTGGCACACCACTAGAGGATTAGGAGTAGCCATACTCTTCAGAGATGGACTTCAGAGCAGGATACAGATAGTCACACGTGATTCACAGGCCGGATATCTTTGGATTCGACTCCAGCTCTCACAGGAGCGGATCATCTTCATAGTGTTATGCTACTTTGCTCCTTCTAGCTCATGGTTCGCTATCATAGATCAAGAGGTGAACTCACCATACACTTGCTTGTCAGAAGAGATTACAAAGTACTCTACATTAGGGGAAGTCTTCCTTATGGGAGACCTCAATGCCAGGACAAGCAATGATCAGTGTGAGATATTTGACCCAGAAGACCCACAGATACTACATACCATAGAGGATGAGTCTATAGCTCGAGCTTCAGCTAACTCTACACACACTCATTATGGCACTCACTTAATCAGACTAGGCTCCCAACATAGTCTTGTTGTCTATAACGAGATGGCTTAGTGGCCTACCTCAGAAGGATTGACATGCATACCACACTCAGTCAGAGATGGTGGGTGAAGTACAATAGATTACGTCATGGGATCTAGAGAGGCCATCCACCTACTTACCTCATTCACCATCCCACCCATACCCATTGGGGATGATCACACATACCTTGCGCTCTCCCTCAAGGGAGACACCCCTACATGCACACCTGCAACACGCATCCCACACACCACCATCCACTTCACACATGAGCTAGCTCACATATATGCGGCTCAAGTTGAGAAGGGTCTTCTCTTGCTTCATCTTGACACTCCACTATCCCTAATCACCTCACAGATAGCATCAGTCCTTCAGACATCATCCATCAGCTCCTTCCCACACACCATCCATTCTGGTCACACACCTCCTCCCGGGACTATGCCACAACATCGTTGGTATGATGAGGAATGCAGAGATCTTTATTGCAGACTACGAGATCAGCGAGCATTGGGAGAGATCGCAGAGAGAGAGAGAGAGGCAAAGGGATGTATGAAGATTCTCACACGGCGGAAGAGGCGAGCCTTTAAGGAGGCACAGGAGCTTGAGCTATACCATCTCTTTATGAGTATGGACAGTGCTGCAACATGGCATACCCTACGAGAGCCACACCTGACCACACCTACTGGGGACCTACACACGTGGCATGATTATGCTGAGAGATTATATGAGGTACCTGGGCAGCCTCCCATTCCCCAACCACTTGAGCCTCACCCTACTAGTTCTTCTCTCTTCACAACAAAGGTGGTTGAGAGGGCCATAGAATGACTGCAACATGGACATTCGACAGACCACATGGGATTGCAAAGCAAGCATCTAATATATGCAGCCTCCACTATAGCCCTGTTGATTGCATATGTCTTCAACCAGGCTATAGGGGAGGGCTTCCCAGAGGAGTGGACTAAGCACACCATTGTGCCTTTCCACAAATCTGGCGACACCCTGGACCCAATAAACTACAGGACCATCATGATTGGCCACACCATGGACAAAATACACGGTGCCATACTTGAGGCAGAGCTCAGCTCATATGTAGAGACTAAGGGGCTACGAGCACGAGGCCAGGCAGGTTTTCGATGAGGTTTCTCTAGTATTGATCACATATTCATTTTGTGCTGCCTCATTGATGGGGCAAGGGTGAGGAAGAAGAGACTATATTGCTGCTTTGTGGACTTCCACAAATTTTTTGATACAGTGCCATGAGTGAGGCTCTTCCAACGCCTCCAAAGCTTGGGAGTACCATCAGGGATGATTTGGGCCATTTATGAACTCTATGAGGAGGTGACTGGGAGGGTACAATGTCCAGGAGGTATGTCTGAGGCCATTTCTAGCACCATCGGTGTTAAGCAAGGCTGCCCACTCTCTCCCACTCTATTCGGTCTCTACATTGATGAGATTGAGGACTACATTCTCTGAGCTGCATGAGAGGGTGCATACCTCATAGGTACACATGTCCACATTTTATTATATGCCGATGACATTGTCTTGATTTCAAAGTCACCCGAAGGATTACAACGCCACCTGGATGCCTTGGATGAGTTTTGTACACAGAGGGGCTTGACAATAAACTTTGGCAAGATGAAGGTCATGATCTTCCACACCTCCCCCATGGTGAGGAATGGAGCAAGATTCAGAGCTGGCGGTGGACAGATTGAGGTGGTCACTTCCTATGTCTACATCGGAGTCACATTCACGAGCTTGCTTGGCCCCTTCAACATGAGACATGCAACCACCAATAGACTCACACGAGGATATGCAGCTTTAGCCATGTTAGAGTGGAGATGTCACCAGGCACACTTCGAGGAGCCCCACATGAAGGGGTGTCTATTTGACACACTAGTCAGACCAACTATGATGTATGGTGTGACAGTCTAGGCCCCAGGCCTCACAGTCACCTAGTGGAGTGCGATCGAGAGGCCACATGTACATATGATCTCGTGACTATTTCACAGGAAATAGTCGGTACCACATGACATCATTAGGGTAGAGCTAGCTGCACCACCCATGGTAGTAGATGCACTATTCTAGACTATTTGCTTTATTCAGAGGATGAGGGATCTCCCTACAGACAGACTCACACACAGAGCTTTTGAGGCATCTATACAAATATCAGAGTCACGATATGAGAGAGCTTGGTATACTCAGGTTAGAGTCTGGTTTGATAGTCATGGACTTGATATGGATAGATTGTTTCCTTTTCAATATGACCTAGGCTCACCTCACATCCATCTCTCTCGTCGTGAGAGGAATGTTGTGCTCAGATAGGATCTATGGCAGCTGTACATTAGTCAGACATATCACACACCACACATGGGATCGAGACTATCACACTACCAAGGCTAGTTCTTAGACATACTAGCAGATGGTTTCATCCAACGACCACGCTACATGGATACTTACATGCCTCATAGATCGAGGGTAAAGATTGGTCAGTTGAGAGTCTCATCACACCAACTAGAGATTGAGACGGACAGAGCCCTAGACATTCCCAGAGAGGAGCGGATATGTAGAGTATGCAGAGTAGAATTGGAGGATGAGGAGCATTTTGTATGCAGATGTAGCACATATGATGGCATAAGAGGCAGATATGAGACTTTGTTTATAGGGCAGCCCACTCCCCGAGAGATCATGGGCTCTAGAGCCTAGTGACAGCTCGGGCGATTCTTACTAGAGATACAGGGTCACAGAGATTCCCTACTCCAGCCTACTCTAGCAGCCCATAGAGGAGGGAGACAGAGTCAGTTCATTGAATTCTTTATTGCGCGACGTGCTGCATCCCTTCCCCCCTTAGCCCACACACCGAGAGGGGTGACTCTTTAGTAGGCTCAGACTTCTCGAGCTAGGAGACGACCCCATGCGATAGGATATCAAGCCCCAAGACTTCACTGACACCAAATTGTAGGGATCCAGGCTCGTGACCATCGTGCCATGGAGGAGAGACGATCCCAGATGATGGATGATCCCATCGCAACCATCAGGGTGGCCTTGAATCCACTTCCACCTATGTATCACATCTTACACCTACCCACTAGCACATGATGGAGCTAGTTAGTCATTTCAGATGCATTCTCATGCGCGTTGTACTACCCTTTCGCATATAGACTATCTTAGATATCTTGCTCCATACACCCCCCCACTTTCATGGGTATCTCCACATGCATACTACAGAGATCTATATCAGATCTACATATATCTCCACATGCATACTACAGAGATCTATATCAGCTTTACCAGTTTTTTTCAGCACTTTTATCTTTTCTGATTGCCAGAAGATTTACCCATGTACAACAATTTGTCTCATAGGCCGAGTTCGGCCTCCTAATAGACATAAAAACACACACACACACACACTCTCTCTCTCTCTCTCTCTCTCTCTCTCTCTCTCTCTCCCTCCCCCTCTCCCCCCCATCGCTGCTCTATGCTCTACATCCCGCCATTGCTTTATGCCCGCTCCATCCCATCGTCGTAGCCTTCGTGGCCAAAACCCTAAAGCAGCCCCCTTGGTGCACCTTCTCCATCTCAAATCTGCCCACCTACTCCATCCCGTCGCCTCTATGCCTATTCCATTGCATCATCGCTCCTTTTGATCCCACCCAAAAACCCTAAAGAAGCCCCTCTACTCTCCCTTTGCCCCTTCTCATCGCCATATCCCCCAATCCCCCCCTCCCCCCGATGCATCACCCAGCCCACGGAGCCTCCATCCCAATGATTTGCTTTGCACCCCGACCTCCACTACCTCCCAACCATGTGCAAATCGAACCTAGATTTCAAGGGTTTTTTCAGCATATGATCCTCTCCTTTCTCAAAAAAAAGAAGAGCATTAAACAAAGAAGATGGCCAAATCAGAGGACCTAATTAAAATGGAGGACAAATTTAATGTTATCATCAAAGATAACAAGAGGATGATGGACTCAAGGGGCAAACCCACATACACGCCCATGACATGTTCCCCACACACCACCATCCACTTCACACATGAGCTTGCTCACATATACTCAGCCCAAGTTGAAGAAAAGCTTCTCTTCATCCTAACATCCCACTACACATACTCACCTCACACATAGCAACCATGCTCCAAACATCCTCCATCGGTTCATTCCTGCACACCACCCATTCTCGTCGCACACGTTACCCTGGGACCATGCCACAGAAACCTTGGTATGATGATGAGTGAAGGAGTCTCTATCGTCCACTACGAGCTCAGCAAGCACTAGGAGAGATCACAGAGATGGAGGCTAGAAGACATATGCTGACCCTCACATGCCGAAAGAGATCGATCTTCTAGGAGGCATAGGAGCTTGAGCTATATCGCCTATTTATGAGCAGGGATTGCATTGTTGCATGGCGCACTCTACAAAAGCCACGATTGACCACACCTGTTAGAGATCCATAGATTTGGCATTAGTATGCTGAGAGACTATATGAGATACCTGGACACCCTCCCATTCCCACCCGGACTCTATCCTAGTTGTTCCTCTTTCTTCATAGTAGAGATGATCAAGAGGACCACTGAGCGGCTACAACATGGGCGTTCAACTTATCGCACAGGACTGTAGAGTGAGCACCTCATATATACTTCCTCCACTATAGCTCCATTGATTGTACATGTCTTCAATTGGGCTATAGGAGAGGGCTTCCCAGAGGAGTGGATGAAGAACACCATTGTACCCATCCACAAATCTGAATCACCCTAGACCTAGGGAACTAAAGGACTATCATGATTGGTCACACCATGGCCAAGCTTTATGGGGCAGTTCTTGAGGCACAGCTCAGTTCATATGCGGAGATGGAGGGGCTACGGGCATGTGGTCATGAAGGTTTCCCCTATTGATCACATCTTCATTTTGCGTTGCCTCATTGATGGGGCAAAGGTGCACAAGAAGAGATTATATTGTTGTGTCGAAGATTTCTGCAAAGCCTTCGATATTGTGCTATGGGAGAAGCTTTTGCGACCTCTCCAAAGCTTGAGGACCACCTAAAGATGATTTGGGCCATCTAAACACTCTATGAGCAGGTGATTGGGAGGATTCGATGCCCGCGGGATTATTAGAAGCCTTTGCTAGCCCGGTTGATGTTAAGCAAGGCTACCCACTCTCTCCCACTCTATTCAGGCTCTATATCGACAAGATTGAGGACTACATCCTACGAGCAGGCGGTGAGGGTGGAGACCTAGCAGGTCCACTTGTACGCATTCTATTATATGCTCATGATATTGTATTGATTTCAAAATCCATTGATGGTCTAGAGCGCCACTTGGGTGCCTTGGGTGAGTTTTGTATATAGAAGGGATTGCCTATAAACCTTGGCAAGACCAAGTTCATGGTCTTCCACACCTCTCTTATGGTGCGGAATGCAGCACGGTTTTCTCGGGAGAGGGTGGACAGATAGAGGTGGTCACTTCATATGTCTACCTAGGGGGACATTCACGAGCCTACTTGCTCCCTTCTATATGATACATGCAGCCACTAATAGGCTCATACCAGGATATGAAACTTTGGCCATGTTAGAGAGGAGATGTCATGAGGCACAGTTCCAGGAGCCTCATACGAAGGGATGGCTATTTGACATACTAGTCTATCGAACACAAAGATTGCACAATCATCAGATTGCGGATATAGAGGCCCATTACCATCGAGCCATCAAGGACAGAAAGGTCGAGATGATGTTTGATCCCACTGCCATGTTCCAGGCAGCCCTGACCCCACCTCCACCTATGTACCACATATTACATCCATATATGAGTTGGGGCTTTTGTGGCGCTTAGAGGCATTCTCATACTTGTTTCACCGTCTTGCATATAGACTAGTTTCGCATCAGTTTTTATTTTCAGCACACTCCATCTTTCCGTTTGATCAAAGACACAAACTATGTACATTGATTCTGTCTCATAAGTCGAGTTCAGCCTTCTAATAGACGTTAAAAATCTCTCTCTCTCTCTCTCTCACACACACACACAAACACACACGTTTATTTGGTAGTCACATCTATAGCTCCTTGTAGAAAACAAAATGCTCAGCCAATTTTGCAACTTGGGCTTCAGTCTTCCCTGTCAGAACACAGTGAGAAGAACGAAGCATGATGGGCATTCTTCCGATCACTACGCCACCCTACATTTTCAAACAAAGACATTAAAGCCTTCTGAATTTGCAATAAAAACTAATGCTTAATATATACATGCCCTTCCTTGCTTTTCCGCGATACACTCTCCTTCCCCCTAGTGTATTCTTATATGTCTACACTTATCGGAGCTGCATACCTGCCCCAATGAGAGCCAAAAAAATAGTAATAAAATTAAAAAATATAGATTGGGGGCTACAAAGAAATGATACCCTAGATTAATCAATGTAAATAACAAATGACTCATATACATGAAGGAATATGACAATACAAAACTAGCTCAGCAGGCTAACAAAAGAAACCAATAGAGCATACGTGATATCTCGTAAACGACATTGCTGTGGTGTGATGCTCTCCACCATGTAGTCCTGCTCTAGTGAAGGCTTGCCAACATAGATATCTAAGTACCTGCAATAACCAATACTCATTGACTGTCACACGTAGTATGTTTGCCCTGAAAAGATAGAAATTGTTTGCATGGCAAAATACTAACCAAAGACTTCCATATAAAGGACCAATGAAATGAGCAGATAAAGGCAATGCAGTTTGGCAATGGTCGGCTACCATTACTATAAAGGTACATAATAATATGACACATGTAGTTAGATTGACCTGAAAAATATGCATTGCCTGCAACGATATGCTCATCAAAGAATTCCATATAAAATGACCAATGAATGATCGACCAAAGCCAATGCATGTTGGCAATGATACGGCTACTATTAGTTTAAAACAAGATAAAAATAATGACGGTAATGCTAACGATGATAAAACCCATCCAAGGCTACAAGAAGCCATGCACTGGCTTCATTGGATTAAGGTTATTGAATTGTTTCAAGATTGTTTTCAATATATCTTACAAACGGACAACAAAAGAAAACCTTACTTGATGTAGTAATTCGGATCCACATCACTTGTAATCTTCTCATTAGCTTTTGCATGAATGATCTTCTTGATCTCAAAATTCACGAAGTAATTGAACGAATCAATATGCTGCTTCACAAGTTCTCTCACCTGCAGTGGAAGGAGCACGGGCCAAGTGACCCTTTTCTCATCATGAACAATACTTTTTGTATATTGGATAAACACAAGGAGCTATATCTTCGCTCGAACTATTTACACGATTTTTCCTTCTTCATAAAGTATCAAAGCATGGGCAGTGGACCTATGAATTTCTTTCACAGAATAAAGAATATATCTTTTCAAAGTTTCCAACCACGCAGATTTAAATTATTTTCAAAATAATTTGGAACCACGAAAAGCGAAAGAATGCACTTTAAGAAACGCTGGGAGAAGCTGAAACTTGTCAACTGCATTCTTGACAGGAGCGTCCAGCGTCTGGCCTTTCCCCGTCTTATGTTTCTTCAGCCAGGCAGGATCTTCCCTTACATCTACGTCATTGATAACCATGGCTCGTGCTCTTCCTGAAGAGGAAATCGTCCGCGTCGTCCAATTCGTAATATCTCAATTATGAAACCTTTAGCTGCTTAGCATCACGTGAGCTACAATTTCTTCAACTTAAAATAGCATTCCACGGAATCTTTTGGTGCTTTCGCAATGAAATCCACCAGCTTCGATTCAATTCAACCCTGATACAACAGTCATATGTGTATTGGAGACCACATACACGTACAAGCTGTAGTGAAAAGCATAGGAATCGTATTCATTTCGGGTGCAACACACTTGAACTCATGCTAAATTGCGCCGCTATTCTGTAGTGAATAGAAAGACGGATGTTTGCGCTTCGCGAACTGAGTTTTTACGTTTGGAAATAGATTTTGTGAGTTCATTACATTATGCGTTGGCAGTCCTTTCCTTGTAATGGTTCACGACAGTAACTCTTCCTTGTGATAGGGAGTCCCATGGATATGATATTATGTCTTTCATTTGTATATTTGTTCTTTCAACCTATTCAATTCCGGGGATTAAACTTCAGTCAATTTTTCTTTAATTCAAAAAAATGTTTTTTTTCTTTTTTTTTTTTGAACAACACGAATTGAAAACACACTCACACACAGAACATGTGGTACACAAGACTTAGAGATATGCTCTGTATAGCTGAGGCATCTGACCTCGGGCATGACTTAAACTTTGGCCATTTGTTTAGGAGAACAAGGCGCAATCATTAAACCATGCCCGCTAGATAATTTGTTTGCATGGTGTCCAAGTTAAGCAAGGTGCTTCGGGGGTGGGGGTGGACGTTCAATTTCCACGTGTTTGAGCACACTCATTGCCATTGGGGAAAGTTGATAAATGGTCTTTGGGCTAGGGTTTTGGGGGTCTTTCATGAGTGGTCTTTGTGCAAGGTTTGACTTCGTAGAAATCAATCTCACTCTATTGGGTCTTAGGGCCCTCCCTACGTAAGCTCTACCTTAATAGGCTTTCGAGCTCTATTATCTTGGTCATACCAAGTTAATTTCAATTAAGTCCAAGGAAATTCAGCCATGGCTGAACTTTCTTTCAAAAAAAATAGTTTTTTTTTTTTACTCTAGCATATCATCAGGCCTATTTAGAAATCAACGGACACTTTAGACCCAAGGAAGTAAAAGATCATCATAATGAGCATATATTGACGAATTTACATAAATTAACACAACACTAAGCTTAGTTTTGATGTTTACAAAAGGGACTTCATCTCCTACTCAAGGAAGCTTAAACATCCTTTTTCCATCATTGATCAAATATGTTGATTCTATTTCGTTTAATTTATCAAGCAAATGCATGGATTGATCATTTATATTAATTCAAGAAGCAAATATATAGAAAAAAATGTTAAATTGTTACTTTGTGAAATATGAGAATGTTTTTCCTTTTTTAGGAGTTGGATCTTCAATCTACCGTTTTTATAGGGTTGAAATTTAAAAGAACAATGTAGATACCATAGGGATATTTTTTATCCCTCATTTTCAAGGGTTCACTTCAAGCAAATCAGTGGATCTTGGACTCTGGATTGAAATTGTGGATCTTGGACTCTAAACTTTCAATCTAAAAGTCCAAGTTACTATCACTACACCACACCCCCTCAACAAAAAATTGTAAGCGTTGCAACCCCTTGAAAGCACCTCTTCACACAGTACTCTAAAATTTATGATGATGTGGGTATGCCGAGGGAAGCACAATTTATCACATCTTTTGTTATTTCAATGGATCACAGCTCATTTGTTATTGATATTTTTCTTACCAATGGAAATCGTATATATCATTACTCCCATCTATACACTCACAAAACACACATAAATCACGCAATGTGGTTTGAGAAACTTGTCTTATCAATGGCAATCGTATTTATCCCTCCTCCCATCTATACATTCACACAACGCACAACGTGTGTTGAAATTTGTCTTGTACATGGCAATCCAGCCCCAGGCGGGACTTGAACCTTGGCCATCGAGCCCCGAGAATTCTGAGGCATCCAGCCTTGGGCGGGACTTGAACCCTGGCCATTTGCCTAGGAGTACAAGACACATCCGCTAAACCACACCCACTGGATAGCTCATTTGTTATTGATATTTTTCTTACCAATGAAAATCGTATATATCATTACTCCCGTCTATACACTCACACAACACACATAAATCAAGCAATGTGGTTTGAGAGACTCGTCTTATCAATGGCAATCGTATCTATCCCTCCTGCCATCTATACATTCACACAACGCACATAAATCACAGAATGTGTGTTGAAATTTGTCTTATACATGGCAATCGCATTTATCCCTACTCCAATCTATTCACTCACACAACATACATCGTCACATAATCTTCGCAGGAGATGGTTGAACTTCACCGTAAGATATAAGATTAGGAAACAATTCTCAATCAAGACTTTTTGGAACAAGTGGTTACTTCATCGTATTCCTAGTGAGAAGGTCGTGAGTTCAATTCACATATAAAATTATTCATCATGTCTAGTAAAAAATATCCCTTTTTTTTAAGGAGTTCACCTTCGACCTACTTTCCTTATAGGTTTGAAATCACTACACCACACCCCCTCAACAAACATGTCTTTGTTGCAAGCCTTGAAAGCACCTCTTTGCAGGACTCTAGAATTTATGATGATGTGGGTACGTCGAAGGAAGCACAGCTTATCGCATTTTTTGTTATGTCAAAGGGATCACATCTTATGAGATCTTTTGTTATTGACATTTTTCTTATCCATGGAAATTGTATTTATCAACTCCCATCTATACACTCACACAACATACATAAATCACACAATGTGGATTCATAAATCACACAATGTGGATTGAGATTTGTCTTATCAATGGCAATCGTATTTATCCTATCTACTCCCATCTATACACATGTATCACACAATGTGGATTGAGATTTGTCGGCAATCGTATTTATCCCTACTCCAATCTATTCACTCACATAACACACATAAATCACACAATGTGGATGATCGAATATAGAGATGCTCATCATGTCAAGTGAAAAATATCCCTTTTTCTTTTTAGGAACTCATCTTAGGCCTACTTTCCTTATAGGCTTGAAATTTAAAAGAAGGAATCATATACGGGAGGGACCCCTTTATCCCCCACATTCAAGTGTTGACATCTAGCAAATCTATGGTTCTTGAACCCAAGACCTTTCATCTAGAGGCTCAAGGTACCAGTACGTCACATGCCCATCAAGCAAAAGTAGAGATAAACATGTGCAAAAATTTGGAGAAGAAGATGGAGAAGTTGAAGTTGAAGAAGATCCAATCGAGTTATGAGAGATTTTGGGAACAAGTCTTATTGATAAGTGAGTTTTAGGTCATTTGGGCATGTTCACACATGGCCAATGATCAAAAGTCATAAAAATAATGTAATTGCCTATAACTCCCCTAATTTGGGGTCCAAAAAATATAACAAAAATATGTCTTGAAAGCTCTTGAAGGAAGATTTCACTTCAAAGCGTCAAAATATACAAAAGGAGAATCCTTGGGGTCTTTATCCCCAACGTCTTCTTCATCATCACTAGTATATACAAAACATTAGAATTGTGAATTTACCACCTGTTGTTAACTCTAGTGTGACTTCTCCAACACTAATTACATCCACATCAGGACTTGGATTTTAATCCAAGTAGCACATCAATTGGATTGTGCTACGTATCTATTGCAAGATCAACAAGAGAAGTTATTTCATAAGGCTATAAATGTTATATACTTAAACCATATTTTCTCAATATTAAGTAGAAGAAGCAGGTTGTGCATCGGTATCCATTCAAGGTATAGACTGATTGCAATTGAGGAATTTAGGGAGAAAGCTAATTGAATGGATTGATTATAGCCCCCTATAGATATTTTTGTTAGGATCCCTTTCAGAGAAGTTGAAGCACAGGTTGCATTCATGCCTGATGTTAGTGGGAGTTTCAAAAGTCTGAGCATATTGATGAACACTTCATGTTTTTGAAGGAGGCAAAAGAAACACCAATGGGGCATATATTGTAAAGGATATTGTAATGAAAAATGGTTGCTAAGAATCCAGTTTGATCATTATTTGAAGATTTATTTGTTTCAGTATATTGAAATAGGGTAGTGGTGCTATCGATTCACGAGGCTTATGTTTTTACGAAGTAGAGTTTTGATCTTCAACACACAAGTAATGGGGTGAAAGGAAAGATAGGGCTACGATGGAAAGTACCTCAACTCAAGGATAAATCAAGTGAAAACCCCAGTGGACATGTTTATTCTTTTGAATCATAGTATCGCCTCTTGGAGTATCTACAAGATCCAAAATGAATCCATTGATTTTCAGCCTACTTTGTATGATGAAGGTTGTTGGGTGGTTGGCACAGTTTAAAGTGAAATTTCTTTTAGATTATAATTTAGTTATTTTCTGTCTTCAACCAAAGGTTCCAACCAATCAAAACATAGAATAACACAGAAATTGAAACCTTTGATCACTCAAAAGTAATGTGAAAAGAATGACTTGTTTACTTATATTGCTTATTTTTTATTGAATCTATAACACATCAAAGACAAAGATCACGCCCTAAAACGAGTTGTTAAACACTTTCTTTCTTCATGGGATGAATGACAAGATATCCATTCGGTTAGTTTTCATATGTATTACCTAAGTACCATTGATACAAGTGATTGAGGTAGAAGATATTATAGATAGATCCATCAAGCTATCAAGGCACAACATAAGCTATGTGTTCAGATGGTGGGAGTTACTTAGCTTAAAGGAGCCACCTTGGTCCTTTAAGTGGCATTTTGTTGGGGATCGAGACCCCAAGGACTCTCCTTTTGAGCTTTCTAGACATATTTTTGTTATATTTTTTGGACCCCGAATTGGGGAGTTATAGGCAATAACATTATTTTTCTGAATTTTGGTCATTGGCTATGTATGAACATGTTCAAATGACCTAAAAGTCACTTATAAATAAGTCTTGGTCCCAAATCTCTCATAATTTGATTGGGACTTCTTCAACTTCGGGTTCTCCATCTTCTTCTCCAAATTTATGGGTAGGTTTCTCCCTCTACTCTCTCTCTCCTCATGCAACAGCCCAATCCCTTAACGTTTGGAGCAATCAAGCACACCATCATGAAGCTCTTCATCACCTCTTTCATGATGATAAGGTCTTCATAGACTGACCCCCTATGAAATCAGGGGCCACACGACCTATGAGGCAACACCACATCAGGAATCACCACTCAATGGAGTCGTCACCTCTCAAGGCATAAGTTTGGAACTACAATAGAGCATTTCAGACATGACTAGATTGATTGGAGGTGATCCTTGACACTCATGACTTTGCATGCATCATAGAGACCCATGAAAGCACACAGAGAGGCCTCCCTCGCATTGTAGATTTTCATTGGGAATCTGCAAGGACAACGACGAGAGAGAGTAGAGCAAGAGGGTCGAGGGCATCGCCATCTTATTTAGATGAGATAGAGGGTGGGATCCATGGGTAGTGATGAGGAGGCATGATACATGTTGGTCCCATGGAGATAGCACCGGGGACCTAGGTTTATATTGTTATCTCCTACTTCCTACTTCCCACCACACGGATATCGATATGTTGGACATGAACGCGAGGAGTCAACTCAAGATAAAGATTCACCCTACACAGTATTTTCGGAGGAGATACTACATTACAACAACCTAGGTGAAGTCTTTCTTATGGGGGAACTCAATGTCCGCACCTAGTCATGCTAGTGCGAGTCCTATGACATGGAGCACCCACAGATCATGAGGGGCAGAGGTCATGATGAGACGGGACCAGTAGAGTATCAATGGATATGGGTTAGAGCATCACTCGATATAGAAGAAATTTGTGACATCTACTTGAGCTGGACAAGAGACACCATCTCGTTATACATAACGGGATACGCCGTTGCCCAAACTTGGGTGGACTTACTTGCTTCCCTCATGAGAGGGGGCGAGAGCATGGCCGACTATGTTCTGGGTACCATCTCCTGCGCGTCACTTATTACCTCACTTAGTATTGGACTATCCCCACTTTGTGTTGACCATACGTTTATCACGTTCACACTTTCATCTCCTATCCCACTACACCCTCTTCCAATCATTGAGCAACACAAATACATTTCATATACGAGCTCTCACATGTCTATGCACACCACTTACACTCTCGCCTACTTTCCCTTGATCCACTCTCACCCTTGGACACACTCACATCACATATCAACACCATCCTACATGACTCAACTCTACAAACCTTGCCACACTTCACACACACACATCCACCATGCACGGATCCATACCCCAAAACTATTGGTTTGATACCGACTACGAGGAGTTAAGGAAACCATTACGGATCTTGGAGTACCAAGGGGATATCATACATAGATATGCACGATGCCGCATGCAAAGCCTTACCCATCACAAAAGGCAAGAATGTAAGAAGAGACACTACTAGGATATCTATCACTTGCTCATGAGTCGGGATAGTGTAATGGCATGGCGATAGTTGAGAGAGAGGAGATGACAAACACCCATTCGAGATTTGAGCACTTGGCATAGCTATGCACAAAGTCTATATCAGATCTTGGACAAGCCGCCCATTCCCAGGCCACAGAGCTCATGCCCCACAACCTTCGACTTCTTCACATCAGCTATGGTGAGCCACGCCATTACCCATTTACAACATGGAAGGGCCCACAACCAGTTCGATATACATGCGGACCATCTCATATATGGGAGCACGAGTCTATCACCACTCTCTACCCACCTTTTCAACTGTGCATTGGTTGAAGGGTGTCGGGACTCATGGACCGAGCACACCATTGTGCTCATCCATAAGTCTGGTGATACTATGGATCAAGCCACATATAGGATGATCATGATTCACCCCACGCTGGCCAAGTTATATGGGACAATGATGGAGATAGATTCAAGCACCTTCGTCGAGGGGATGGGTATGACAACTTTTGGACATGCAAGATTCTGACAAGATTTCTCTACCATAGACCACATCTTCACTGCTCGACTAAGGAAGAGGAGATTATATTCTTGCTTTGTGGACTTCTTCAAAGCCTTTGATATGTTTCCCAAGGAGCGGCTCTTTAGATGCCTACTCAATCTCGAAGTCTCAAAAGGGATAATTTCGACTATCTACGCATTATGTGAGCAAGTCTTGGCCACAGTTCATTTTCTAGGCAAGCTCTTGAACCCTCTTGCTAGCACCATTGGGTCGAAGCAAGGCTTCCCTCTCTCATCCACACTATTTTCTCTCTACATTGATGAGATAATGGACTTCATACGAACACATGGCAATGATGATGTCGAGATACAAGGGACCATTGTCCACATTTTTTTATCTGTTGATGATATTGCCCTCATTCAAATTCGGGAGAAGGTTTACATCACCTACATGGCCTATACAACTTCTGCACCCATAAAGGTTTATCTCTAAACCTTGACAAAACCAAGGTTCTAATATCCCGTACATCAGCACAGGTGACGAGAGTTTTTTGAGTGTAGTGAGTGGTCCTATAGAGGTGGTTGAATCATACGTATATCTGGAAGTGAATTTTACACCAGCCTCTAGGGTGTTCTCTATGTCTTAGAGGGCCCGTGACTACACCACCCATGGTTATGCGACACTAGCTTTGATGGAAAGGCAGTGTCACCAAGCACATTTTTAGGAGCCCCACACCAAAGGGTGGCTATTTTCATTACCGCAACCCTCATGTATGGAGCATCCATTTGGGGGTCAGGGCTCATCACCTCAGCATGGATAGCCATGAAACAACCACACATACTTATGATTGCCAAACTCATTCGTAGCAAAACCTGAGTATCCCATGACATTATCAGGAAAGATCTTGTTACACCACCAATGCTTATCAAGGCACTTTTCCAAATAGTATGCCTATTACACAGGGTCTGGTGCAAGGTCAAAGAGCGCATGGCCTATACGACCTTCCATGCATCACGAGACATGGCTCTAGCATGTGATACATCCTCATGGTATGTGCAAATACGGGATTGGTTGGCCCACAATTGAACTAACATAGACACACTATCACTAGTACAGTATGATATTGTTGTATAATTACATGGGTCTAAGGGGTAGAACCCTTGGGTTTCTAGGTGTGAAACCCTTTGGATTTATGGTTTATTTACCCCTTTTAGATGGGTCTTGAACCTTAGGGTTAATTCTCTGAGGTTGAGTACCTTAGGCTTGATTGGAATCTTCTCCTAGCCACTTGGTTTGTACGTGAGAGCTTGGAGAGTCTTCTTTTAGAAGCCATGTGATTTCATGTGATTTCCTAAGCTTGGAAACCATGTGAACACCTTAGGACCCATGTGATGGAAGGTACACATGTCCTCTTGAGAGGGAATTACCCCCTTGCTCTTGGAGCTATATATTGGAGGGGTTGGTTGGGTGGAAATGCATCTCTCTCTCCTAGTGTGACCTTGGCTAGTTAGTCTTCTTAGTTGATTAGTTGTTCAATTGTGGAAGCTATGGAGTTTTTCCACAACAGTGGCATCAGAGCCAGGTTTCATTAGGATATAGAATTCATTTTGCCTTCCTTAGTTTGCGTGAGTAGGTGCTACCGATCGCGTGCATTTGCTCTCTTTCGAGTAAGTAACTGCCATCAATGGAAGTCCAGATTCTCTTCTCCAGAGATGCAAAATGGCCAGCGGGTGACCCCCTCAGGAGGCCACACCAGCCACCCGAAGGGCGGCCAAGCTCCCTTCATAAGGACGAGTTGCTTGTTGCATATGAGAGGGGGTAGAACTTACGAATACGCACCGCAAAGACTTCTCTCTTCAAAATTGGAAAGAAAAAGCGCAACGTTGTCCTTTTATAGACCCTAATGGGAGTTGAGCACTTGTATATGGGATATATCAATAGCCTGAGCGCAGATGCACATATGGTTAAAGAGAATCCCATCTCATCAGTGAAGCACGCAGCTTATAGAACCACACGGCCCTATATTCAAAGAAGTACATGTGCAAAAGGAGGCGCTACTGCCGGTTATCTCTCTATTAGAGATTCAAAAAGATAAGTTTATATATATTTTTTTATTTCATGTTACATATTGCATATGGTTTTACATGCTATTATGTGACTCATATGAGCTATTTATTCATTAAGTGTGAATAAACCCACTAATGCGTAGTTTCATTATAAGCATGGGAGAAACTATGGAATGGAGTTCCATGGGACAAAATTCAAAGGCATGATAAACTCTTGGCAAAGATAATGGAAAGAACAAGGTTAGAGAGTAAGTTATTTTCTTCTCTCACAAATTCCATGAAATTTTATACATGAATGAGTCGATATTTTATGCATAAATCTCTTTTGCATGAAGAGTGGCTTTACATACTAGTACATATAGTTGTGAGGGCATGGTTAATCTTTTTGAAAAGTTCCTTTGCCAAGGATAATGGAGGCATGTACATGACATCCATTAACTATGCATATAGATTTCACCCCTTAAAATGCATGCATAAATGCATGATTACAAAGGTAAATCCACACATATGGGCACACAAGTAAGTATCAAAATGCCCAAGAAGGACTTCAATGAAGCAAAAAATGGGATGGCCCAAGCCTACTTCATCACCATGGGAACACTCAAATAAAATCAAGGGATGGACTAAGCTTAATTTCCAGCTAAGTATTTACATCTTTTTTGTTCCTTACAAACCATAGAACATATTGTGCATGTCATGGTAGACATGTTGCATAGATTCAGATGGCCTAGTTGCTTGGTCACCTATATAGTTAGTCATGGAAACAATTTGCATTATCCATCAAAATCATATGGTTTTGGAAAGAAATTTGTTTGTGCATAGATATGGTCATAATTTTGAAGTATGCATTATGGCAACTTATATGCACAAGAAGAAACATGCCTGGAAATTTTGCACCATCCATTGGACAAACAAAGTTCCAATTTGGAACTTTTGCATGCTTTAAGGAGGGGTTCAACTTTTGAACCTTATGCATGCTACACCTTTTCCAATAAAGGTGTAAACGTTTAGCAAGCACTATGCACATGGAACATATTACATGGGTTTTGTTGTAATAAACCCTAAATACCATCTACTTCAAATTGAAGATCTCATTGGCAAAGCAATTATTCATCTTTCAGATCACTCGTTATGTCAAAAGATAATATCTAGTTGAGTATAAACTAGCTCTATTATCAAGTGACATAAAATGATCTTGTAGAATACATTTCAACAAAGGAATCATTGAAAGACCAATCTTTGACATTAAATCTTGTCAAGTTGCAACTACAATTGAGACTTGCTAAGTTGAAAATCATTGTAGCATAGGCAATACATATGCTCTGTAGTGGAAATGACACTTACAAGTCCAAGAAGTAAGAGATCTTACTTGATTAGAAGAAGGTTTGATCCCAAAATTCAAGCTAAAGTTACCTTTACTTAAGTGGAAGTGTAAGTCGGATGGTATGGGGCGTCTAGGTTTACATTAATACTTAAGTAGATTTGGTGGTATGGGACATCGAATTTATGGGTAGTCCCAACTTGAAACTTTGGGATATTTTTTCAACAAACTTGGACGAAAGTTAAAAGCTCTAAGTTCTTTTAACCAGAGGGAACAATAAAAGATTGAAAATAAAATATTTCAAATACTTTTGAAAGAGCACAATTTTCAATTTACTCTCAGGTAGTTTTCGAGGACGAAAACTCTTAAGGAGGGAAGAAAGTCCCCAAGAACTTGTATCTTATGCCTCGAAAAGACCAAATAGGGTATTGCAAGGTAAAAGACATGCAAAAAATAGATAAAGTTGAAGTACTTCCTCGTATTCTAGTACTTTATATATCTTTCATTACATCTTCCAACTAAATGAAGTTCTCAAAGATTGGGAATTCTCAAAGAATCCCAATGTAAGATAAGACTTGCATACACCATGAGGATTGTATAAATCCTAAGGGGGTTAGGAAAAGAGGTTGGATGAGATATTAAGGATAAACCTAAAGGTAGCTAGATGCTTTATGGGGATAACATAACATACATTATGGATCCCAATAACATAGACCTAAGGAAAATGACTTCCTTTATGAAGCATAATGGCTAGATCCCCAAGTAAAACCCATGGATAAAGCATTGAACATGAAGGGATCTATTGGAGAAAGACCTATTCTTATCTCTTATTTTGGCAAAAGAAGAGAAGAAAAGACAAAAGATCCAAGTAGGATAAAGATCAAGTCAAACTTAAAGTTTGATAAGATAAGTCACACCACATTAAATGGTTAACCAAACATTTTGAGTATGATTAGTAGTGGTGTATCTAAGCACCTTAGTCCTTGCTCTCATAATTTGGTACCATAGTATGAAGGGCATTTAAAAGGACAGAAAAGGTGAGAAGGTATAGAGACATAGTTATGTGGATTGGATGAAGAACCCATTGGTATGGTACAGTGGGGACTGATTCCCATTGAGTACTTTTTCTTGATGGCCATAAGAAAAAGGGACTCATGATCCAATTGAATATGTCAGGAAGATAATGTATAGGAATAGATATCTTCTTCACTTAGCCTCTCAAAGGGGTGAAGAAATATTCTAACAAGATACGAAAGGATCTGATCTATCTCTCATTGAGAGTTAGAAATAAAGAGAGGATCAAATTTTTTGAGTTTGAAGGTAAACTCCAAAGGATGACTTAAAGTTCAAGGAACATAAAAATATGACTTAAAGTATGACTTAAAATTCAAGGAACATAAAAATGGTCTTAGACCAAACTTGAAAGAAGGCTCAGAAAGATCATCTTTCTGATACTTGATAATTCAAGTTAACCGAAGAATATGAAAGATCTAGTTACGATGTCAACATAGGACATCTTTAATAGATCTAGAATATAAGGGAGAGAACTCTGGAAGGATCAAGAAGACCTTTAAGGTTTGAGATCCAACTAAACATCAGTAAGAATTAAGCAGTGAAGAAATGATTGGAATAATCTATTTCTATTTATGACCTTAAAGATAACACGATCTTTTACACTATGAGTTCCCATCTTGGGACATAATTATAAAGATCTTAATCTTTTTGGGAGAACAAGTAAAATAGGTTTCAATCAATAGTTGGATTAATCCCTATGGATTCTAGTCCCTTAAAGTGGATTCTCAAAAACTACATAAAGTTTTGAAAGAACATTGAATCCACTTTTGGTAAGCTATTCAAATTCTCTCTAAAGATAAAAAGGATGTTATATCCTCATAAAAACCAAATAATCCACCTTTACCATTCTATTGGTTAGGTAGGGATTATATAATGAAATTCCCCTTTATTTAGATTTATTGGAGGTGAATTGCAAACAAGAAAATCCACCCATTTCACTAAAAGAGTGTGATTTGGGTAGGGGTTATGAAAGATTCATCTTCCTTTTAGAACAAGTTGGAGTCTAACTTAAGAGATGAACCTGATAAAGAAACCTTAAGAAGCATTCATCTATTTTGCAAGGTTCATGCACTAGTGGTGCAAAGAGACGGACCAAGGTAGCAATTTAGCTTAAGTCACTTTGACTCCACCTTATCCACATGTTTGAGCTTTAGAGACCCAGATGACACATGGCTTAAACAAAGGAAATAGGCAGGGATATTCTCTTCCACCCTTTTCATTCTTTCCATAATTTGCATCCAACTCAGTTCTTTTTTGTATGCAAACTAGATGGAACTTTGAATAATTGGGGTAGGGAATTAGACCACACATGGATTCTCCTCTTTTAAGATTCAGTCGGGATAGAATTCCCCTTTTGCATTAAGAGGCAGACTTAGAGAGATGAAAGCCATGATGCTTGAGATTGATCATGGAGCACTGGGGAATACCCCAAGGTATATATCTCCACTCATTTTCAAGGACGAAAATGCTTTTTTAAGGGGGGGAGAATGTTGTATAATTACATGGGTCTAAGGGGTAGAACCCTTGGGTTTCTAGGTTTGAAACGCTTTAGATTTATGGTTTATTTACCCCTTTTATATGGGTCTTGAACCTTAGGGTTAATTCTCTAAGGTTGGGTACCTTAGGCTTGATTGGAAGCTTCTCTTAGCCACTTGGTTTGTACGTGAGAGCTTGGAGAGTCTTCTTTTAGAAGCCATGTGATTTCATGTGATTTCCTAAGCTTGGAAACCATGTGAACACCTTAGGACCCATGTGATGGAAGGTACACATGTCCTCTTGAGAGGGACTTACCCCCTTGCTCTTGGAGCTATATATTGGAGGGGTTGGTTGGGTGGAAACGCATCTCTGTCTCCTAGTGTGACCTTGGCTAGTTAGTCTTCTTACTTGATTAGTTGTTCAATTGTGGAGGCTATGGAGTTTTTCCACAACAGATACCCAGGCCCCCACCTACTCGCTCTCCCACCATGAGAGGAATAGGGTCATCCACAAGGAGAATCGGCATGCATACATATAGAGAATATTGGTCATGATAAGGGAAATAATACACATACACATACACATACACATACACATACACATACACATACACATACACATACACATACACATACACATACACATACACATACACATACACATACACATACACATACACATACACATACACATACACATACACATACACATACACATACACATACACATACACATACACATACACATACACATACACATACACATACACATACACATACACATACACATACACATACACATACACATACACATACACATACACATACACATACACATACACATACACATACACATACACATACACATACACATACACACACTACACATACACACACACATACACATACACATACACATACACATACACATACACATACACATACACATACACATACATACACATACACATACACATACACATACACATACACATACACATACACATACACATACACACATACACATACACATACACATACACATACACATACACATACACATACACATACACATACACATACACATACACATACACATACACATACACATACACATACACATACACATACCATACACATACACATACACATACACATACACATACACATACACATACACATACACATACACATACACATACACATACACATACACATACACATACACATACACATACACATACACATACACATACACATACACATACACATACACATACACATACACATACACATACACATACACATACACATACACATACACATACACATACACATACACATACACATACACATACACATACACATACACATACACATACACATACACATACACATACATATGCATATGCAAACACAGATATACACACAATACATGCACACATGTATATAAAAACATACACAACATGCAGACATATACACATACACATGGATGCACATTGCACACACATCCACACATGCATGTATGTGTGTGTGAGTGTATGTATAGATAAATATTGCATTTTATTCCACTACCACCTTTGTAATATAAAAATCTGAATGTGAGGCTGCTCTAAACTAATATCTACTTGATGAAATAATAAATATGAAATGCATGTAATATCAAAAATCTGAATATAGGGCTGAATATAAGAGAGATCTAGGTATGAAATATAAACATAAGTGTACCTAAGTGTGTATTTATACACACATATACTTGTGTTAGGGTTATATATCATTAGGGTTAGGGTTATATATATGTAAAGCTAAAAAATTGGGTTAGGGTTTTAATGAAAATTTAGGCCTTTCATGATTAAGTGTTATATATCATTAGATATCTCTTGATGAGATATAGGAACATGTAGAATATTTTTGACCATTTGGAATATTTTGATCATTTTTGAAAATTAGGGTTTGTTGGAGATTAGGGTTACATCTCTCAATGTGACATTGTTATTCCACACACACACATTGTGTATGTGTAAGAGTTATATATCATTAGATAGATCTTGATGAAAACCATAAGAATATGTAAAACATATTTTACCATTTTGATTGTTTTGATTATCTTTCAAAACTAGGTTTACAACCTTCAATGTGATATTATTATTCCAAAACACACACACACACACACACAATGTGTTAGGCTTTTCAAAAAGACTTTTAGATATCTGAGCCCACTTTTTAGTGTATATTTGCAACAAAGATGAAGAGTGGTTTGTGAAGGCCACTTTCGAGCATATATTTACGATGAAGATGAAGAGTGTCAGAAGGACCTTTATGCCATGAATTATGAAGAATGATATAGGAGGATCACAAGTAGGAAACCAACTGATAATAATATTAATCTCAGTGTTGCCATTACTAAAGGAGAGAGGCCACATGCATGCATTATTTGTACAAATGCAAAAAAAGGGAAAGTTATGCTCTTGAGTCAATATGTCCATCCTACCTCAAACAATAAAAGCTGTTATAGGTCATCAACATATTTCAATGTGAATAAAAGAGAAATCGAAGGATGTAGAGAATTTGGAAAGAAGAAGGCAAAACATACTATAAGAAATGATTGCATGGAGATCACAAATTTTGATCTTTGATTGAAGGTTCATATCTACATGAAGACACACACACACACAAACACACACATACATACATACATATATACATACATATACATACATACATGCATATATATATATATATATATATATATATATATATATATATATATATATATATATATATATATATATATATATATATATATATATATATATATATAAGATCTTTGGTATCAAATATTTTTCTATATTTGATCTATTATCCTTCAAGTCCTACGCATGAATTTGGTTCTCATATATGACTTTATACCTTCTTTTAAAAATGATTCTCCAACTTTGTAGACAAAGTCATGGACTTTTAGCTTTTCGTCAAGCTTCTGATGCAATACTATATGGATTGTATGTTGCTATAGTTTGTTCAATTCAAACTTTTGTTCTCCTTAATCTTGCAATCTACATTGTTAGGTATTATGAAAGCTCTATTATTGAATGATTGTCTATATTACTATCTATAAATGTATATTTCAATTAAATGAGTAAAAATGAACATATTACTAGTAATAAAACTTATCTTCTTGGAGGCCATGATGGGTGTTCATGGTTGTGTATTTTTTATATTCTTTATACTAGATGAAATGGGATCACCAATACAACTTCTTTATCAAGACTTAGATTGTATTTTGTTCTTTGTGCACTAATGGAATTTATGTATATTTTTTTTGGTAATGAAACTAAAAATTTGTGGTTCAATGCAATAAAAATGTACAATTCTGACTGATATGAATGGATGTTACGCTCTTTAGAGTCACAAAGTAGGGAACATTTGCTGATGTAATTATTGTAGAGAGTACATGCATGGAAGCAAAATGAAAAGAAGAGTGTACTCACAAAATGAAAGAATGTGAGAGTCAAAAGTGAGTAGATCATGAAATGTGAAACTCACATGGATTAGGGTGAGCTTACCAAGAGCATGGAGTAGGCTCCTCAAGCTTCTAACCAAGTACAAATGGGGGGAGGGGCCCTCGTTATATAGAGTTGAAGGAAGCTCTCCAAAATACATCATATGTGGGATAATTCCCTTTGAAGGAGAATGAATACAGTGTTTTTGTATGCATCTATGTATGCATGAATGTATCATGTATGTATGAATCCAAGTATCTATGAAAATATGTATATATGCATGCATGCATGTATGTATGTATGTATGTATGTATGTATTTTATGTATGGATGTATGTATTTATGAGTGTATGTATGAATGTATATATATATGTATGTATGTATGTATGTGTACGTATGTAGATATGCATGAAGAAATGTATGTATATATGCATGTATGTATGTATGAATCTATGTATGCATGAATGTATGTATGATGAATGTAGGTATGTTATATGTATGTATGTGTATATATATATATATATATATATATATATATATATATATATATATATATATATATATATATATATATATATATATATATATATATATATATATATATATATATATATATATATATATGTGTGTGTGTGTGTGTGTGTGTCTATGTGTGTGTATGTTAATTTATGTATGCATTATTAAAAAACTTTAGAATGTACAAGAAAAAATCAGAATGTACTTAGAATATTTAGCCATAATCTATGTACTTAGAATATTTAGCCATAATATCTAGATGGTTAGCTTCTTTTATCAAATGAAAATGAAAGAAATAAAGCTGCAGAGAGAAAGAGACACATAGATAGAGAAAGAGAGAGATATATATAGAGAGGAAGCACACACACACATACACACACACACACACACACACACACACACACACACACACACATATATATATATATATATATATATATATATATATATATATATATATATATATATATATATATATATATATATATATATATATATATATATATATATATATATATATATATATATATACACACACACACACACACACACACACATATATATATATATATATATATATATATATATATATATATATATATATATAGAGAGAGAGAGAGAGAGAGAGAGAGAGAGAGAGAGAGAGAGAGAGGAAAAGAGAGAGAGAGATGTAGAGAGAAAGAGATTGTTCGCATAGATATGTTTGCTTGTTCTTGGATCAAGAATGTAGAATGATTGACCAAAGTACAATGTTGTTTTTTACTTTTTAATAGCACAACCATTATATACAGGATACGAGCACCACCATATAAATGATTTTCCCAAAATGTCATATAAACAATACACATAATACATTTCATATCCAACATCATTGCATACATGACATAATGATGCATATGCAACATCGCCACATATGCAACATTTTATATAATGAATATGCGAGGCAATTTAAATGTCTTATTAATGACTAAAGTTATATTGTTTTGGTCATTGAGATAAACACCATACCTACAATGATTCCCACTGGATGCTTTTAATGACAATGTGATTTTTTGGATAATTCCGATGTTATGTTGCTTTGGTAGTCGTTATAAGGGGTCACTTGTAGTGAAGGCTAGACAACAATTATGCTCAAGAGAAGTGCATTTGTTTTGATTAGAACTTTGGTCCCAATTGTCAAATAACAATTGTTCATAGAATCTATGCATTTACAACCCATCATGGTTGGAATGTACATCATTCGAACATTAAAAATGCATTTCTTATGGTGATTTACATGAAGGTGTATGTATTTCAGCCCCATGGTTCTAGGTAAAAAGGGCATGAAAACAAAGAACTCAGGTTGAAAAAAGCATTGTATGGATTGAAGAAAGAACCACGTGATTGGTATGAAAAGATACATGCTTACTTGCTAGCACATGGATTTGGGAATGGTCCAACAGAGAGCACCTTACATGTTAGTGTGTAGGTGATGTGCTTCGCATCATTTTTGTATTTGTTGATGTCATGCCCTAATGAGAAGTGTATTGATGAATTTAAGGCTGATTTGTATGCCCCTTTTGAGATGGTAGGTTTGGGGCTCTTGCATCATTTTATGTGCATTCAATTTATGCAATTCGATGGGGGGGGAAATCATTGTGTCAAACAATATACATTGACATGTTATTGTGGTGTTTTGGCCTTGAAGTTTTCCACCCTATTTCTGCTCCATGGAGACAAGTTTTTGATTGAGTCTTGATGATCTTGAAGAGGTATTTGATTTTATTCTCTATTAGTAGTCTATTGGATGCTTGATTTACTTATGCATAACTTGGCCTGATATTTAGTTTGTTGTCTCTGTGATGAGCACATTTATACATAGTCTAGGTGTCAAGCATTGGCATGCCATTAAGTATATCTTTCGCTACTTGAATGGTGCTTGACTACCTGGGTTGTTATATCCTAAAAATGTGGTTCTTACTTCCAAATTTACATGCTTTTTCTAGCTCATATTGGATTGGTTGCTATGAAACTTCTGTGCCCACAAGGGGTTTTTGCTACATTCTTGATAGATCATGCATATCTTGGTTGAGCAAGAGACAACTTACTATGGCCACTTCTAGTTGTGAGGTTGAGTATAGGGCATCTTTCACAATTATTCTTGGGTGTGTCTGGCTAAATGCCTCTTGGTTTATTTGGGTATTGGTCAATCTTTTGCCCCCACTATCTTTACTGAAAACCAGAGCACATTGGTAGTTACAAGGAACCCTATGTTCCTTGCTCACACAAATCACATTGAGTTGCACTACCATTATGTCATGAGAAGCTATCTACTGGAGAAATTAGTGTTCTTTACATGCCCACACAAGATAATGTTGCAAACCTTAAAAAAAAACCTATGGCTAGGGAGAATTTGGAAATTTTGGGCTTACTTTCTTTTGTGGATATATTTCATTCAATATGGCTTGTCACTTCCTGTAGAGCCCTAACCGGTTGAAACTAAAGGTGCAAAGTATTTTTCCTCTTAAGGTTCAAAGGATAAATTTAAAATCTTAAGGTGCAAAAGTAAAGAATTAAAAGGAAAGGTGAAGGTGGAAGGCCGCGTACGCAAAGGTAGAAATGGGCCACCCAATCAAAAAATTTTATTTTGAAAGTCACTCTTGTTCTAAAGTCACTACAGGACAAAGTAGCGAGTCGTTGAGGACCAGTTCAAAAAGACAATCTTGGGACATTGAAAGGACACCAAGATTGTATTGCAGTTAGAGTGCGCGAACCGGCGGGCCTCAACAAAAGAAGGACAAAGGCTATTCTTGGGGACATTGAGGGCGAGGAGCAAGAGAGAGCTTCAGAGAAAGCGAGAGAGGAAGCAAGAAGAGCCTCCAGTGTGCGACGACATTCAAGAGTGCAAGAGGTGTCAAGAGGAAAGTGTGCAGAGAAGGCGGGTTGGATTCTAAGAGTTCCAAGGTCTATTGCGCGTGCGCCGTGATACCAATTCCTTAGCTTGGCGGAAGCTTAGTGCAAGGTGTGCACAAGGGAAGCGGGAAGCAGGTGAAGAATTGGTGCACGAGAGGCCGCTGCTAGAGGGCTTGAGATAATTGGTCTTCAGTAATTGATATTGATATTCTCTGAATTGGTATTTAGTCATTGATTAGATTGTGCGCAGTCATTGTAATTGTTGAAGGATAATCAATATTCAAGGTTTCCAAGGGTATTCCCTTGCAGAAGTTCTCACTATTATTCCATTTTATCATTTCCTTTTTCTCCTACAAACCCTCAAACTCCTTCTTGTCCACGAATCCCCAACAATTTTGGCACGCACGGTGGGACTTCCAAGGAGCTTTGAGCATAGGAGATTATATATTGCCATTGGAGGACAATATTCCAGTGTCGACAACATTACTCCAGTGGGCCAAAAGGTACATACTTTTATCAAGTGTCTCATTTTAAGTGGACTATGAATAGCTCATGACCGCGACCCGGTCACAAACCTTGAGAATCAAGTGCAAGCAGACAAGAAGAAAGACGAACAGAAGATCATCGAGTCCACTTTCATCGACTTCATCGGTAGGAAGCATGGCAGGACAGGTGGACCTAGAAATCTTGCTCTCCAGATTAAACATAAAATTTCCCTCCTTTAGGGGTTTAGCCCAGGAGGACCCAGATGAGCACATTCGACGATTTCTTGCATTATGTAAGACTAGAGGGCTAATGGGTAGGGAAGATGCTTTCTTGATACTCTTCCCCGCCACATTGGAAGGTCTGGCAGACAAGTGGTTTAGCCAGTTTGCTGAAAATCACTTTACCTCTTGGGATTTGATGAAAGAGGCCTTTAAGAATCAATTTCAGCATGGCAACACGGCTGAGATCATTATAGAAGAATTGGAAAACTTAAAGTTGGGTCCAGGAGAGAAGTTCCCCGAATTCGTGACCAGGGCCAAAGCATTAATGGCTAAACTACCGGATCCACCACACGACTTCTTTGTCAAGAAGTGGTTAGCCAAACCCTTACCTGTGGTCACCCAATGCAAAATAAAAGAGTTAGTGCTACCTACTGCCTCTGTTGAGGAATTCATCAATACGGCCACCCGCTTGGAACAGATAAGGCACCAGTATGGTGCAACTTCTTCCCAACCATCATATGGTTCAGAACTGGAGGACCCAGTGAGCCAGTTAAGAAGGGAACTGGAAGGCTTGAAAAGGAATAAGCCCTATACAGAGGAGGAGACTACTGTAGCTCAACTGAGAAGAGAGATTGAAGCCCTCAAACTCCAAAAGGAAGAGGAAGCCCAAGCAGAGGAACTAGCTCAGCTGAGGCAGGAGTTGCAAGAACTAAAAGGAGGCGGCATTAAGAACGGACTATGGTGCTCCATGTGCAACAAGCAAGGACACATAGTGAGTGAATGTCCTTTGCTAAATGTGACTTGTCAATTATGCAGGAAGATTGGGCATGAGGCCCATGAATGCCAATCAAGGGGAATGCCGACAACGACATACTGGACACAAGGCGGGCTCTTGCCACCAGCAAATGTAATGGCAGCAACAACAAACCAAGGTAATAACTATAATCTTAGACCGAGAACTAACCTTGCAAATGGGCCTAGAAGGCCAATTATTTGCTTCAGATGTGGAGAATGTGGGCACTACCAATCTAGGTGCACCCTTCCGGAAAATGCACCTCCTTGCAGGAATTGTCCAGAGGCCAGAGATCACTATACAAACTGTTGTCCTAAGAATCAAGCCTCTACTTCCGGACCCCATCTCCAAATGATCTCTGTATTCAAGGAGGAGATATTACCTCAGGTGAATGAACCCTCACCATCCACTAGAGTGGTACAATTAGAAGAACTCGAATCTTTTGCAGTACAGACAAGAAGCAAGGGAACGGCAAAAGTGGTAGAAAATCAAGAATTGATAATTAAGGAATTGAACAAAGACAGAGTTGCAATTGAAGACAAAGATACTACAGGTGCAGACACAAACCACAATGAATGTCTCACAGGCACCAGCGATGCCATTGGGCATGCCTTCAAGAGGGCTCAAGAAGAGTTTGGCAAAGCAAATGAAGCTCACTTTCTTAAAGAGTCAGAGGCTTCAAAACTACTCAAGTCAATTAAGAAGGAGGTTAGTATTTTTGATTTAATAAAGATGGATGGGAAATTCAGGTCAGAATTATTGCAGATAATTGATGAGGCTTCTACGACAAGCTTAGTGGCTAAGACTGCTATCTTACATCAAGGGATAATTAGGGGGGAAGCACCCCTTACAGATTATAAAAGCCCTCGGCTTACAATATCAATCAAGGGCCATGAATTTCAAGGTGTTATTGTAGATGGTGGTTCTGGCATTAATTTGATGCCTGAACATACCATGAAAAGGATTGGACTCCACCCTTCAAGACCTGCAAATTTCACGGTTACTTTGGTAGATCAGAGCAAAGTAAGGCCCTTAGGGGTAATCCCAAAAGTTCCACTTGAAGTACAAGGTAATCTATTTATCCTGGATTTTGTGGTTTTAAGATTGCCCCAGGTTGAAGGAGGATTTCCTCTCTTAATTGGAAGACCTTGGCTGAGGCATGCCAGCGTCATTCATGATTGGGGTAAGGACACCATGTGGGTACAAAAGAAAGGGCAGGAGCTAACACAAATTCATTTAGAAGAAGGCCCAGACAATCAAGGAAACACTAGTATGATGCAAACAGTGAGCATTTGCATGGAAACAGAAGCGGAGGATCAACCCCAAATAGATTTTGAGGAAGAAGAGGATATTTTAAGTTGGCTTCATGCCGGCAACTCTTCTTCTTGTTTTGGAATTTTTCTTGATAATCCTGGTACAATTGGAGGCTATGATGAAGACAAAGGAAAGGTCCTGGTTGATGGATTGGGAGAGCCCATCACTGACCACAGAAGGGGCAGGAAGATACCCCTCAAATACAAATTAGAGGAGGATGTATCAACATCAGATAACGAAGTTTCCAAAGCTAAAAACAAGGTAAAAAATTCTGAGGTTGAATGTTCTTTCCCAATTCAAGAAATCCTTGCAGGACAAGGAGGAAAACATCGAAGTCCAAAATACACCTGCTTATGAAGCAATGCACGAAAAGCTAGTAGAAGAAGACAACGAAGCAGGTGCACAAGAAGATAATCTGGTAACAAGAAATCCGGTCCAAGAAGTACATTTATGCACCCAAAACAATAATCAACCAGTGCTAGTGGCCACTTGGTTGTGGAGCCACCCACAGCTCCTGGAAAAGGTAAAATCATTCTTGACCCAGTATGCAGATGTTTTTGCCTGGCATTATAAAGACTTAGAAGGAGTACCTGCATCTTATGGAGAGCACAGAATTCCTCTGGTTGAGGGAGCCAGACCCATCAGAGGAAGGAGTTATAGACTTAATCCAAAGTATGCCGAAGCTGTCTATGTGGAAATCCAAAAGATGGAAGATGCAAGAATCATCATTCCTGTGGAACACTCAGAGTGGCTCTCGCCTATGGTCATAGTACCAAAGAAGAATACTAATAAAATCAGAATTTGTGTGGACTTTAGAGCTCTCAACAAGGTGACCATTCCAGACGGGTTCCCTATGCCTTTTGCAGAACAGGTCATTGAAGAAGTGGCTGGGCATGCACTATATAGTTTTATGGATGGCTTCAGTGGCTATAATCAAATATCAATACACCCAGAGGATCGTGAAAAGACTGCTTTTATCACACCGTGGGGAACGTATGTGTATGTAAAAATGCCATTTGGGCTCAGAAATGCTCCAGCCACATTTAACAGAACGGTCAATCTCATTTTTGGCCCCTTATTGCTGGAATCACTTAGAATCTTCATGGATGATTTCTCTTCATTTTCAGGATCTCACAAGGAAACTCATCTAGATTGTTTGGACCAGCACCTGAGGCAGCTGCAGGATATTTTCCAAAGATGCAGAGAAACTAAGTTGAAGCTCAATCCAAATAAATGTCATTTCCTTGTGACAGAAGGAACCCTTTTAGGACATGTGGTATCCGCTAAAGGTATGGCCCCAGATCCTGACAAAATTCTCTCTATATTAAAGTTACCTAAACCTAAAACTCCTAAAGAGATCCAGAGTTTTTTGGGGCATACCGGTTATCATAGAAGGTTTATAAAAATGTATGCAGAGATAGCTAGACCTCTGACTAGACTCACAGGTAAAGAAGTACCTTTCAAATGGGAAGAAGAGGAGGAAAAAGCATATCAGACATTAAGGTCACGGTTAGTGTGTGCTCCTATCTTGGTCACACCGGAGTGGTCAAAAATCTTTCATATACATGTCGATGCCAGTGCATATGCAGTGGGAGCAGTTCTGACTCAACCCAGTGAAGAATTTAAAATGGACAGGCCAATTCAATATGCCAGTAGAATCTTGACGAAGGCTGAAAGGAATTACAGTACTACCGAAAGGGAAGCACTAGCAATGGTCTTTGCAGTTCAAAAATTCCGCCATTACTTATTGGGGGTAAAATTTATTATTATATCAGATCACCAACCTCTCAAGTACTTACTCAACAAACCACATGCTACTGGTAGAATATGGAGGTGGTTACTGTTATTCCAAGAGTTCGATTTCTCGGTAATCCATAAGCCAGGAAGAGAGAATGTGATGGCGGATCACTTGTCCAGAATAAATAGGAGGGATCAAACCAGTGGTATCAATGATGATTTCCCTGATGCACACTTGTTTGCTATACAAGCTAAAGGATGGTATGATGATATCAAACAGTTCATTAATACGGGATCGTATCCAGAAAGTGCTAATGCTGTACTTAGGAAGAGACTGCTTATCAAGAGTAGACCATATACTTTCATTGAGGGTAAACTCTACAGACAGGGCAAGGATGACAGGATTAGGAAATGTTTAGAGGAAGATGAAGTGAGGGAAATACTGCAATTTGCACATGAAGGAACAGGTGGTGGGCACCTTCCAGGGCATATCATGAGCCAGAGAATACTAGATGCTGGTCTATGGTGGCCTACACTCTTTAGGGATGCAGATGATTGGAGAAAAACATGTGATGTGTGCCAGAGGTGTGGACCTAAACCCACCAAGCAAAGACATTACCCTTTGGTAGTTTCCACCTCTTGGCAGCCCTTTGAGAAGTGGGGATTAGACTTTGTTGGGCCTATATACCCTGCGGCACTTCCAAAAAGGGAAAAGTACTTACTGATAGCCACGGACTACGCAACAAAATGGGCTGAAGCTATTGCATCAACGGATTGCTCTGCACAAACAGTGGCTGACTTTTTGTATTGTAATATCATTTGCAGATTTGGATGCCCGCTTGAAATCCGTACCGATCAGGGTACTCATTTTGTTAACAAAATACTGTAGGAAATTTCCAACAGGTATCGCATTTTACACAGGACTTCTTGTGCATACTACCCACGAGCTAATGGACAAGCCGAGTCAACGAACAAAGTATTAATTTCAATGTTACGAAAAGAATGCATGTTGCAGCCGACCTCTTGGGGACGGGCCTATCTGGGTACATTATGGGCATACAGACTGGCCTATAAAGAGACTGGGTATTCTCCCTTTCAATTAGTTTATGGCTTGGTTCCTATTGAACCATTTGAATTCATCAGAGGCTCTATAAGAACAGAAAGACTAGAGAAAAATGGGATGGAAGTTCCAGCACGACTGACTGCTTTGCATAAACTGGAAGAATCGAGAATTTTAGCCTCCAAACAGTTAGAGAAGCTTCAATTACACAGGAAGGAGACTCATGACAAAAATCTATGGCAAAACAATTTGAAGCCTGGAGATTTAGCTCTGCTACACAGACCACAAATTTCTACTCAAACAAAAGGAAAATGGATACCTCACACGGAAGGCCCTTTTCGCATCACGAAGATACTACAATGGGGTGCTGTGCAATTGGAAACACTGGATGGGGACACCCTACCCTTGGTAAACATCTCCCGACTCAAGGGGTACCACCTAAAGCCATAAACAGTGCATTTTCATTTCTTTGGTTTCATTAGTGTTTTGGATTGCTTTAATAAAAACAATTAATAAGCAAAATGCTCACGCAAGTTTTTTTTTTGGAACGCAAATTTTGTTATGTTGCTCATTTCATCAATAAAAATCAAGTTTATTTCATTGGTGAATAAATTAGGCGCCAATTTTTTGATTGGCCCTTACTTCTGCAAATGACTATCATTACCACCCTCTCTTTTGTTTATCTTTTGGATGGATGAGATTAGAACTTGCATCTCCTCTCTTTTGAGCACACTTTTGGGTTAAACCATCCATTCCTCTGAGGCAGTCTTTCTTTCCTCCTTGCTATATAAGGTGCCTTCTCCTTCCTTATTGCTCCCCTCAGCATCCGCAATTTTGTATCCTCATCAACGCTCTGGCCAGGTTCAACTGTCCATGATAGTGCACTTTGATCTGTCGTGCATCCGACGTGGAAGAGAGAAGCCGTGGAAGAAAGAAGACGCAATCCTTCCCCCTCCACCTCCCTCCAACTTTTCCCAAAACCTCCACTACCACCTCTCAATCCCCCGCTCCTTCACTCCCTCTCCCTCTTCCACCATCCTCCCCCTCATCCTACACCTCAACCCCCCCCTCCACTGGCAGCCCTCACCACCCCCCCTCCCAACCCCACTCGGCCCCCCCTCCTACCCCCCCCTTCCCCCCTCCAACCCCCCTCAACAACCCTCCCACCCCACCCCACCCCCGACTACCCTACCCATCTCCACCTCTCCCCCTCGCGATCCCCCCGCCCCAACCTCCTCAGCGCCCCGCTCCGCCCCCCTCAACATCCTCCCACCCCACCCCACCCCCGACTACCCTCCCCATCTCCACCTCTCCCCATCGCGATCCCCCCGCCACAACCTCCTCAGCGCCCCTCTCCGCCCCCCCTCAACACACCTCCACCCCCCCCTCCCAACCCCGTTCGGCCCCCCTCCTACCCCCCTCCCCCCCCTCCAACCCCCTCAACACCCCCCCCAATCCCTCCCCTCGACCCCGCGCGCCCCCCCTCAGCCTACCACCCCCCCTCACACCTCAAACCCCCTCAACACCCCTCCCACCCCACCCCACCCCCGACTACCCCGCCCTACTCCACCTCTCCCCATCGCGACCCCCCCCCCCCCCGCCCCCAACCTCCTCAGCGCCCCGCTCCGCCCCCCTCAACACCCTCCCACCCCACCCCACCCCCGACTACCCTCCCCATCTCCACCTCTCCCCATCGCGATCCCCCCCCCCCGCCCCCAACCTCCTCAGCGCCCCTCTCCGCCCCCCCTCAACACACCTCCACCCCCCCCTCCCAACCCCGTTCGGCCCCCCTCCTACCCCCCTCCCCCCCCTCCAACCCCCTCAACACCCCCCCCAATCCCTCCCCTCGACCCCGCGCGCCCCCCCTCAGCCTACAACCCCCCCTCACACCTCAAACCCCCTCAACACCCCTCCCACCCCACCCCACCCCCGACTACCCCGCCCTACTCCACCTCTCCCCATCGCGACCCCCCCCCGCCCCTAACCTCCTCAGCGCCCCGCTCCGCCCCCCTCAACACCCTCCCACCCCACCCCACCCCCGACTACCCTCCCCATCTCCACCTCTCCCCATCGCGATCCCCCCCCGCCCCCAACCTCCTCAGCGCCCCTCTCCGCCCCCCCTCAACACACCTCCACCCCCCCCTCCCAACCCCGCTCGGCCCCCTCCTACCCCCCTCCCCCCCCCTCCAACCCCCTCAACACCCCTCCCAATCCCTCCCCTCGACCCCGCGCGCCCCCCCTCAGCCTACCACCCCCCTCACACCTCAAACCCCCTCAACACCCCTCCCACCCCACCCCACCCCCGACTACCCCGCCCTACTCCACCTCTCCCCATCGCGACCCCCCCCCCCCCGCCCCCAACCTCCTCAGCGCCCCGATCCGCCCCCCTCAACACCCTCCCACCCCACCCCACCCCCGACTACCCTCCCCATCTCCACCTCTCCCCATCGCGATCCCCCCCCGCCCCCAACCTCCTCAGCGACCCGCTCCGCCCCCCTCAACACCCTCCCACCCCACCCCACCCCCGACTACCCTCCCCATCTCCACCTCTCCCCATCGCGATCCCCCCGCCCCAACCTCCTCAGCGCCCCTCTCTGCCCCCCCTCAGCACACCTCCACCCCCCCTCCCAACCCCGCTCGGCCCCCCTCCTACCCTCCCTCCCCCCCCTCCAACCCCCTCAACACCCCTCCCCATCCCTCCCCTCGACCCCGCGCGCCCCCCCTCAGCCTACCACCCCCCTCACACCTCAAACCCCCTCAACACCCCTCCCACCCCACCCCACCCCCGACTACCCCGCCCTACTCCACCTCTCCCCATCGCGACCCCCCCCGCCCCCAACCTCCTCAGCGCCCCGCTCCGCCCCCCTCAACACCCTCCCACCCCACCCCACCCCCGACTACCCTCCCCATCTCCACCTCTCCCCATCGCGATCCCCCCCCGCCCCCAACCTCCTCAGCGCCCCTCTCCGCCCCCCCCTCAACACACCTCCACCCCCCCCCTCCCAACCCCGCTCGGCCCCCCTCCTACCCTCCCTCCCCCCCCTCCAACCCCCTCAACACCCCTCCCCATCCCTCCCCTCGACCCCGCGCGCCCCCCCTCAGCCTACCACCCCCCTCACACCTCAAACCCCCTCAACACCCCTCCCACCCCACCCCACCCCCGACTACCCCGCCCTACTCCACCTCTCCCCATCGCGACCCCCCCCCCCCCGCCCCCAACCTCCTCAGCGCCCCGCTCCGCCCCCCTCAACACCCTCCCACCCCACCCCACCCCCGACTACCCTCCCCATCTCCACCTCTCCCCATCGCGATCCCCCCCCGCCCCCAACCTCCTCAGCGCCCCTCTCCGCCCCCCCCCTCAACACACCTCCACCCCCCCCTCCCAACCCCGCTCGGCCCCCCTCCTACCCCCCTCCCCCCCCTCCAACCCCCTCAACACCCCTCCCCATCCCTCCCCTCGACCCCGCGCGCCCCCCCTCAGCCTACCACCCCCCTCACACCTCAAACCCCCTCAACACCCCTCCCACCCCACCCCACCCCCGACTACCCCGCCCTACTCCACCTCTCCCCATCGCGACCCCCCCCCGCCCCCAACCTCCTCAGCGCCCCGCTCCGCCCCCCTCAACACCCTCCCGCCCCACCCCACCCCCGACTACCCTCCCCATCTCCACCTCTCCCCATCGCGATCCCCCCGCCCCAACCTCCTCAGCGCCCCTCTCCGCCCCCCCTCAACACACCTCCACCCCCCCCTCCCAACCCCGCTCGGCCCCCCTCCTACCCTACCCCCCCCCCCTCCAACACCCTCACTCACTTCCCCACCCTCCCCTCTACACCCCGCATCCTACCCCCCCCTCCCCCCTCCAACACCCTCGCCCACCTTCCCCACCCTCCCCTCGGCGCCCCCTCCTCCAACCACCTCCAAACCTCTCGCTCCGCCTCAAACCCCTCCCACCCCCCTCCACCACCGACTACCCCACCGCCAACTACCTCCATGGCTGAACCCCCCGCTCCGGGTGCGCATTCCGATCCTCCATCCCAGCTGCCTCCAAACCTTCACAATCCATCCTCTCTCACCTCCGCGATTCCCTCTGACCATCCCAATCCACCTCCTCCTTCATCGGCAGAACAATCTGTTCAAGCGACTCCAACAGCTCCTATGGCCCTGGATCTTCCCATTTATTCCATACACTCTGATTCCACCGACCTTTATTCCCCACCTCCCCTTCCGCACCCTTCTTCTCCTTCCCAATCTTTGTCTCATTCATCCCAACCATCTTCCCCTACCGGGGATTATATGCGCCTGTTTCTCCCTCCTGACTTAAACCTGCAAATCCGAATGCATCTATCCCTACGTACCATTGCCCTTCGTCAAATGTTTTCCATTGAGGATCTTCAGCAGGCGGGCTTGTGGGGCTTGGCTAATGTTTTCTTCAATAACCCCGCCAATTTTACCCAGGTTTATGAAGCTATCCGCCTCTTCCCTCATTTTAGAACCGGCACTCTCTTCGTCCCAGACATTGCCGCCAGTATTGGGTCTCCCCTAATAAATTTTCGTGCTCCCCCTTTCCTATACTCTGGACTGTCCGCCTCAGCCACTATTGCCTTTTGTAACACACATTTTCAAAGTAATGCTAGGTTTTCGCTCCGCATGACCACCCTTCTCAATGCGTTCATCTTTTTCTTCTTACTACGCAGCCAAACCTCTTCCCTTCCCTGGTCAGATATTCGTATCGCCGATCCGCTTTTCTGCTTTCTCCATAGCCGTCCTTACCCTTACGCAACCCTCATTTATAGTTCCTTGACTTTGCGCTCCCGTCGACTCCGCGGGGCTATCTCTAGAGGCTCTCATGCATTTTCCATCTATTCTGCACCCTTCTTAGCTTGGCTATATCACATTCCCGCACATTCTGCACACAATGCTGCTTATCTCCCTTCCCAACCTGGACCGTCCATTGCTCCATCTCCCTCCCCCCCTCTAATCTCAATTGACTCAGCTTCCGCATCGACACCCGCATCCGCAACCCCTGATGTACACTCCTTCCCTCCCCAATCTTCTTCGCCTATCCCTCCTGCATCCACCACCTCTCCATTCATGACTAATCCCCCTGATGTAACCTCCTTCCCTCCCCAATCTTCTTCACCTATTCCTCCTGCATCCACCACCTCTCCATTCATGACTAATCCCACTGATGTAACCTCCTTCCCTGCCCAATCTTCTCCACCTATCCCTCCTGCATCTACCATCTCTCCATTCGTGACTAATCCCCCTGATGTAACCTCCTTCCCTGCCCAATCTTCTTCACCTATCCCTCCTGCATCTACCATCTCTCCATTCGTGACTAATCCCCCTGATGTAACCTCCTTCCCTGCCCAATCTTCTTCACCTATCCCTCCTGCATCTACCATCTCTCCATTCATGCCTACCCCCCCTCACGTTCCCTACTTCACTACCCAATCTTCTTCCCCTTTCCCTCCTAAATCTACCCCTTCTCCATCAATGCCTACCCCTCCCATTATCCCTAGACCTCCCCTCTCTTCAACTTTCACGCCACTCATTCAAACACAGCTCAACCCTCAAAACCCCACCTGTATGCCCCCCATTCACCCGGATTACACGTCTCCCTCTATCAGTAACATCCCGGGCAGTCGATCGCTTCCTTCCCCCAATCCTTCACTTCCCACTCCATCTGCCACTCCAACCCTTCATCCTCCTCCGCCGTATATTCCCCCTCCCCCTCCCCCTCCTGTTCCACCGGCCAATCCCACTCCGCATTTTGACCTACCATCAACCCCTTCATTTTTGCAATTACTCCAGGACGCGAGTGTAGTCGCTATCGGCAATGCTCAAGCATCCCAGATTTCCTTGGATTCGGTTTCCGCAGCAGCTTCGGTTCATCAACAGTATATCTCCACAATAGAAAACATCAATCGCATGGCCACCTCTCAATGGCACTCCCTCAACGAAACGGCGCGATTGCTTAAAGAAGAGAGAGATCATTATCGCGATATGGCCGACTCTGCGATGAAAGCCTTAGAAGATCTTCAGAATCGCTCCAACTTAGGGCTTTGTGCTAATGCTGCATGCCGACGTATCCGCCGGGAGAGGGATCATTTTAGGCAATGCCTTAGTTCGCTACAGCTTACGATCGAACAAGCTTCTGCTCCTTTGCCCCCTTCTCCATCAACCTCGGCTGACAATCTCAATCAACCTCCACAATAAATTGCCATCCTCAGTCTAAATAAATTGCTCATCCACAGTCATAATATTTGCTCTTAGATTCCAGTATCGCTTTGTCAATAATTACCTCATCCTTTTGATTTCTAATATTTCTTGTAGGGTGCATTATATTTTTCTTCTTAACTCAATAATATACACACCCTTTACCTTTTTTCTTGCCTCCGTTGTTTTCATCTCTGTGTCTTTGCAATTTCTCAGTTGGTATCGCTGTTGTCTCTCCGGGACGGAGAGATCTTTAGGTGGTGGGCATCTGTAGAGCCCTAACCGGTTGAAACTAAAGGTGCAAAGTATTTTTCCTCTTAAGGTTCAAAGGATAAATTTAAAATCTTAAGGTGCAAAAGTAAAGAATTAAAAGGAAAGGTGAAGGTGGAAGGCCGCGTATGCAAAGGTAGAAATGGGCCACCCAATCAAAAAATTTTATTTTGAAAGTCACTCTTGTTCTAAAGTCACTACAGGACAAAGTAGCGAGTCGTTGAGGACCAGTTCAAAAAGACAATCTTGGGACATTGAAAGGACACCAAGATTGTATTGCAGTTAGAGTGCGCGAACCGGCGGGCCTCAACAAAAGAAGGACAAAGGCTATTCTTGGGGACATTGAGGGCGAGGAGCAAGAGAGAGCTTCAGAGAAAGCGAGAGAGGAAGCAAGAAGAGCCTCCAGTGTGCGACGACATTCAAGAGTGCAAGAGGTGTCAAGAGGAAAGTGTGCAGAGAAGGCGGGTTGGATTCTAAGAGTTCCAAGGTCTATTGCGCGTGCGCCGTGATACCAATTCCTTAGCTTGGCGGAAGCTTAGTGCAAGGTGTGCACAAGGGAAGCGGGAAGCAGGTGAAGAATTGGTGCACGAGAGGCCGCTGCTAGAGGGCTTGAGATAATTGGTCTTCAGTAATTGATATTGATATTCTCTGAATTGGTATTTAGTCATTGATTAGATTGTGCGCAGTCATTGTAATTGTTGAAGGATAATCAATATTCAAGGTTTCCAAGGGTATTCCCTTGCAGAAGTTCTCACTGTTATTCCATTTTATCATTTCCTTTTTCTCCTACAAACCCTCAAACTCCTTCTTGTCCACGAATCCCCAACACTTCCTTATACTTGAATGCCAACTTCTTGTCCACTACATCACTCTCAAGGGCAATTTGTTGACATATTTCAATAGTGATGTATGTGAACACACATAAGATCATCAAGGAATTTTTTTCCCTCTTCAAGAAGCTTTTTCCCTCGACTTTTATATATGTCTAAAAACCTAACATGCTTCTTATCTTTGTACATTCACGTAGTAATAGAGTCAATGTCGTGCTCAAAGCTTCTTCTTCCTCGGGCTGTTAATCTGCTTTTGTAGTGCTCAAATTCCGTCACTTAGAGTGCAGTGATAGTTGGGAAGAACCCTATGTTTCATGCTCACACCAAGCATATTGAGGTGCACCATCATTCTGTTAGGGAGAGACTCTTATATGAAGAGATCAATTTGGCTTATGTGCCCACACATGATAAGATTGCTGAACTTTTCACAAAGGCTCCATCTGGGGACACGTTTGAAGTTTTTTGAAATCTTTGGGCTTACTTCCTTTCGTGGATTGATTTCATTCCACATAGCTTGAAGCTTCCTTATACATGAGTGCTAGCTTCTTGTTCACTACATCACTCCCAGGGGAGATTTGTTGACATATTTCGATAGTGATGTGTGAACACACTTAGGAATGTGGAGAAACTTTTTCCCTCTTCTGGATGTTTTTCACATACTTGTACATACACCTATGACCCTAATGAACTATTTATCTTTGTACATTCAATTAGTAATATACTCAATGTTGTGGTCCAAGATTCTTCTTCTTCTTCATCTTGTTTGCATGATTTTGTAGTCCCATAACTCAAGTAGATGTTTGGATCTTATAAGTGTGGAAACCGAGTGACAATAGTGAATGTTATAATATTAAACCATGGGATAGGAGCAAATGTTTCTTCATAGTTGATGCTGTTGGAGTTTGAGGTTTATGGAAGCACATGAACATTACAAGGAAGAAGAAGAAGCTTGGAGCACAACAAAGTACTGAATGCATTACCAAGTGAGTGTACAAAGATTTTTCACCCATTATGGTTATAGGCATATATACATGCCAGGGGAAAGAAACCTCTCAAATAGGGAAAAAGTGCCCTACCCGTCCTATTGCTCACACATATCACTACCCAAATATATTAACAAATCCCCCCTTGGAGTGATGCTCTGAACAAGGAACTAGCACTGATGTATAAGGAAATTACAAGCTATGTGGAAAGAGATCAACCCACAAAAGTAAAAAAGCCCAAATCTTTGCAAAAAGCTTCGAAATTCTCCCTAGGGAGATCCTTTGTGAAAAGTCTACATCATTATCCTGTGTGGGAACATAGCCAAGCTGATATCTCCAACATAGAGTCTCTCCCTGACATAATGATAGTGCACCTCAATGTGCTTTATGTGAGCATGGAACATAAGGTTCCTCGCCACTAGAGATGCACTCTGACTGTCAGTGAATATGGTGGTGCCAGAGGACAAACCAACACCCAAATTAGCTAAAAGGCATTTGAGCCAAACACACTCAATAATCGCTTTGAAAGTTTCCATATATATCAACCTCACAACTAGAAGTGACCACAACTTGTTGCTTCTTGCTCAACCAAGATATGCATGAGCTACCAAGCATGAAGCAAAAACCACTAGTGGAGACATAAGTGTCATAACAACCAGCCTAGTCTTAGTAAAAAAAAGCATGTAAATGTGGTGGGAATGATCCCCTCTTGGGATAAAACAATCCAAATAGCAGGTTACCACTAAAATATTAGAATATGCACTTAAGCACCTACCAATTATTGACACCTGGACAATGTAGAGAGTACATGCATGAAAGCAAAATGAAAAGAAGAGTGTACTCACAAAAGAAAGAGTGTGAGAGGCTTAAATTGAGTAGACCAAGAAATGGGTAAACTCACCTGGATCAGAAATGAGCTTGCAAAGAGCATGGAGTAGGATCCTCAAGCTTCTAAACAAGTACAAATGGGGTGAGAGGCCCTCCTTATATAGATTTGGGAGGTCTATCCAAAGTACATCTCATGTGGGATAATTCCCCTCAAAGGAGAATGAATACAATGGTAGAAGCAAATGGCAAGGTACCCAAATACAAAAGAGATACAATATAAAATGGAAATCGAATGCCTTCTAGATACAAGATGGAGATGCACTCATGCAGATACAAATGTAGATGATGTAGGAGCAATCATGTCGTCAAAACCCCCTCTACAACTCCATTTTGGAGTGGCTGAATGCTTGAGAGGTCCACCAAGTGCTGGAGCGGGATTGGAGGTAGCGCCTTCATGAACATGTCCACCAGGTTCTCCTGAGAGGTACACTGCTCCAGAGTAATCTCCTGAGAGACAAACTTATCACGGATGAAGTGGTATTGGATCTCGATGTGCTTTATCTAAGCATGGAACACTTGATTCTTAGTGATGGCCAAGACTGACTGGCTATCTGTGTGGATGCGTGTCGGAGTAACCTGCAACACACCAATGTCAGTTAATGAACATCGAAGCCAAATGGCCTCACATGTTGCGAAGCTGGATGCTCGTTACTCGACCTCAGTGGATGACAAAGCAACTATAGGTTGCTTCTTACTTGCCCAAGAGATAGAACCTAAGCCCAAGCAAGAATATGTACCCAAAAGCGGACCATCGAGAATCAGGATCACCAGCCCAATCTGAATCTGAATATGTGGCGAGATCAATGCCCCCTCTGTACCAAAGACCATGATGTTGGGTGAGGGAAAGGTACCAAAGTATTCTTTGAAGAGCATCCTAATGATTTTGACGAGGTTGATGTGCAAACTGACTAAGTATACGAGCTGCATAGGCAGTATCTAGTCTAGTGTTGGCAAGGTAGAATAATGAGCCAACAAGTTGTTGACAAATATGAACATCCACAAGTGATGATGAATCCTCCAGTGTGAGCTTGATGTTTGGATCAAGTGGTGTAGATACTAATCGACACTGTCCATGTTATATATGGATAGAAGATCAGAGCAATACTTCTTTTGTTATAGGAATATGCCTTCTTTTGTTTGCCAAACTACATACCAAAGAAGTAGTGAAGTAGTCCAAGATCTATCATAGAATACTCAAGGTGAAGCTCTTTGATGACGAATTGGATGCGTTCTTCATCTGATCATGTCAAGTTCAAGTCATCTACATAAAGGATGATGATGGCCACTAAGGACTCATTCTGATAGATGTATAAGTTTGCATCGGCACTGCTTCTTTGAAATCCTTTATCTTTGAAGAACTTGTGAATCTTTTCATACCAGGCCCTAAGAGCTTGCTTAAGTCCATAAAGTGCTTTGTGGACCTTTAGACTTGATCTTCCTTTCCTTTGATCTTGAAAACTTCAAGTTGGTCAACATATACTTCTTCTTGAAGATCTCCATTGAGGAAAGCACTTTTGATGTCCAATTGGTAGATGGGCCACTTGAAATGTGCACTTAGGGCTAGAATATTCCTTATGGTGGTAAAACTTGCAATAGGGGCAAAGGTTTCTTCACAGTCAACACCATGTTGTTGCTTATATCCTTTGGCTACTAGTCTTGCTTTGTACTTATCTAATGTGCCATCTGATTTGTACTTAACTTTTTAGATCTTAACTCCTATGACTTGATGATTTGTGGGCTTAGGTACAAGGGTCCAACTTCTTTGTTCTTCTCAATTGCATCCATTTCCATTTGCATAGCTTCTTCCCACTCAGGCTGGCCTTGAGCTTCTTTGTAGTTTGAAGGCTCTAGAACTTTTTGAATCTGATGCATTTATGCATAATTGACATATAGACAAACAGATAGAAATATAGACGGATCGATTGATAGATAGATAGGTAGACAGACAGACAGACAGATAGATAGATAGATAGATAGATAGATAGATAGATAGATAGATAGATAGATAGATAGATAGATAGATAGATAGATAGATAGATAGATAGATAGATAGATGTTGGGAAAGATGGATGGATGCTCCAAGAGACTGAGTAGGTACTGCTAAGCCTGCTTTTTACCAGCCCTCTTTTGCTTCAGATTTGATAACTAGACCTCCTTAGCTTTCCAATGACACCATAAAATACCCTATGTACTTTGGAAATAATGTGTGTAATGATTGAATCAAAACAGATAACTTTGGAAGTCACAAATTCAAGAAAACCTTCTATTTATGTCTTGATATCTGCTGGGTATTTTGCTCGGTATGACCAGCACAATAGGAATTGGAAAAATTCCTTTTAGGGGTATTAACTAGCTTAGTAAGCTACCTATTCCCAGTGGAATGATGTAAGATAATAAACTATGCTAAGAGAAATCAATTTAGCAAGTTAAGCTATACCCTCGACTTTTTAGGACTGTAGCAGAAAATGACTAGAGATCACCTCGACGCAGATTTCTCCAAAATGGCTGAATAGAATGTCTTCAAACTTTGACAGTATGTAGATTACTTCAAGCTAAATCCAACAAGGTTTAAATCGCTGAATTTGGTGAAGAATTGACCGAGAGATGCCCTTGACAAATTGACAGACTTTTGAGTAGACTAATAGAGAACTCAGAGTTGGACAATGTGAATGTATGTATTAATGAACATTTGTATACAACTCCATTGGCATGAATATCATTGCCAAATGGTGTAGAGAGGTGTGGGCTAGAATGTAGACCTCACACACACTAAAAAATTAGTAATGCGAGGCTCGGGAGTGCTCTCTCTTACCCGCGACTTTTCATGTCCATTTTTATAAGAGATGGGTAAAAATTTGAATTCAAATTCGAACTTTTGGCTTCCTATGATCAAGCTCCTAAATGCTTGGAGATATTCTTTCAATCAAACAACTAATTTTCCACGAATCCTTTTGGTAGGTGATTACAAGAGATTCCAAGTCAATTTGCCTTTTACATTGAGGTAAAGTGGTAATTAATTACTAGCATATGTTCCTATGCTTCTTCATGTATGTGTAGACTTCAACGCATCCTTTGAGCCAAATGTGTAGGCTTGTAATTTACACCAACAGCTCCCCCTCAAGCCAAACATTTTGGCTTAAGTCTTCATCTTCAATCTTCAAGTATATACTGTAATCCAATCATGGATTTGAACCTGCAAAGTTTGGTTCCATCCAAAGCTTTAGTCAACAAATCTGCACATTGCATGTTGGTTGATACATAGGTTAGTTGAATGTCCTTGCTTATCAATTTCTCTCTCACATAATGGTAATGGACCTCTATGTGTTTGGTCCTAGCATGATAAATAGGATTAGCTGCAAGGTGAAGAGAACTTGTATTATCTCCAAAGATAATTGGTGACCTAGTATATAATCCCAATTCTGTATACAGAAGCTTAATCCATATTGCTTCTTGTGTGGCATTAGCCAGCCCTCTATACTCTGCCTCTGTGGAAGACAAAGCAACAGTAGGTTGCTTCTTTGAAGACCATGAAATTGGTTTGTCACCTGCAAAAGAAATATATCCAGAAGTGCGCCTCCTATCATCCTTGCATCCTGCCCAATCTGCATCTGAATAAATTTTGATATCAATATCTGAAGTGTAAGGGAAATACAAACCATGGTTCTGTGTACCCTTGAGATACTTCAGGATTCTCTTGGCAGCCTCTAAGTGAGGTATCCTTGGCTTGTGCATAAATTGACTTAGCACACTAACTCCATATGCAATATCTATCCTTGTTAAGGTAGCATAGTTCAAGCTACCCACCATACTTTGATAGCCTGTAATGTCATTGACTTCATCACCTTCATGGGCACTTAGTTTTAGGTTTACCTCCATTGGAGTGCTTGCTACTTTGGCATCCTGCAAGTGAAACTTCTTCAACATGTCCTGTATATACTTTTTCTGAGTGATGTATATCCCCGAATTAGTGTAGACTAATTCAAGTCCCAAAAAAATACTTCAATAGACCAAGATCAATGATCTTGAACTCCATCATTTGACTTTTGATATATGTGATTCCGTTGACATCATTACCTATAATGATGATGTCATCAACATAAACACAAAGGTATATTACCTCTGAATTACTTCTCTTGATGAACAGAGAAGTATCTGCCTTGCTCATGAAAAATCCTTGGTCTTGGAGATATGTAGTTAACCTGTAATTCCATGCCCTAGGTGCCTGCTTCAATCCATATAAAGCCTTTTTCAATTTGCAAACATATGTTACCTTCTTAGGGTCCTCATAGCCAGGAGGTTGTGACATATATACCTCCTCTGAAATCCATCCATTCAAGAAAGCATTCTTGACATCCAATTGGTACATATTCCAATTTTTTGATGCAGCCACACTTACCAACACTCTGATGTTTGGCATCTTGGCCACAGGTGAGAATGTCTCCTCATAGTCAATGCCTTGGGTTTGTGCAAAACCCTTGGCTACCAATCTGGCTTTGTACCTATTAATTGTGCCATCATAATTTCTTTTAAGCTTATAGATCCATCTGGATCCTATTACCTTCATTGAGTCCTTCTTAGGTACTAACTCCCATGTGTCACTCTCCTTGAGTGCTTCAATCTCCTCATTCATAGCTTCTTTCCATTCTGATTTGGTTATTGCTTCTTCATATGACCATGGTTCTTCATTTGACAAATCTTTGGCAAGATAAACAGAATGTTTAGTAACAAGAGATGTATCATACCCATATCTGATAGGTTTCTTGCTTTCTCTTTGTGATCTTCTAAATGGTTGAGTTGAAGATTCAGGTATGTCTTCAAGCTTCTTCATCTTCATTTTGCCTTTGGACTTCCATGCTTTAAATTCTTCAAGGTTGATAGTATCTTCATCATCTGAACTTGAGGCTTCATTCTGAGTAGGTTCCTCCTTTGTAAGAATTGGAAATTCATCTTCCAAATCATAGGGTAATTTGACCTTCCTGCATTCATTCTCATACCAAGAATCATTTTCATCAAAGACAACTCTGCTTACCATGAATCCCTTATTGATGGGATTATAAAACCTGTAACCTTTTTAATTTAAATCATACCCAATAAAGATGCATTTTTCAGCCTTTGGGTCTAGCTTACCTCTTATCTGAGAAGGAATGTGTACATATGCTACACATCCAAATATTTTGCAATTGTCAAGTGAGGGTCTCTTACCATGCTATGCTTCATAGGGTGTCATTCCATCAAGAGACTTAGATGGTAACCTGTTTATGAGGTAAGTGGCAGTGGAAACACTCTCTACCCATAGATAGTTAGGTAACCTTTTCTCATTAAGCATAGATCTAGCTGTCTCAACAATTAATCTATTTCTTCTCTTAGCTACCCCATTCTGTTCAGGAGAATACCTTGTGGTTATCTCTCTTTTGATGCCTCTATCCTGCAAGAAGTTTTCAAATTCATTGGAGAAGTACTCACCTCCTCCATCTGACCTTAGCCTCTTCGAATTCCTTCCTGTCTGATTTTCAACTAATGCAAGATACTTTTTAAAGCAATTAAATACCTCATCCTTGTGCTTCATAAAGTACAATACAGTCCATCTGCTATAATCATCAATGAAGGATACATAGTACCTTGAACCTGAGACTGAGGGGTCTTTGCTTGGTCCCCATACATCTGTGTGGACAAGCTCTAGGTAGTCTTCATGCATGTATCCTTTCCTTGAGAAGGGTAGCCTGTGAGACTTCCCAAATTGACAAGCACCACACTTATAAATCATATGTTGCTTGGATACATTAGGTATCCCAAGCACACATCGGTCCCTGCACATTTGTTTCAAGGTTCTTTCTCCTATGTGCCCTAACCTTTTGTGCCACATCTCAAGCTCTGAAAGTGTCTGATCTTTATAACTGTATAGTGCAATATTCTTTGTATCTTCTAACTCGAATGTGAAAAGTCTACTTGATTTTTCTCCTTTAGCAATCCTGTTGAACCCATGTCTTGGATCCTCCACATATGCTCCATATTGGTTGAATCTGACCTGCAAACCTTTCTCCACAATCTGACCAACACTCATCAAATTTTTGGTAATGGTTGGTGCATAGAGTACCCTGCTCAACAAATTCTGATTTCCATCACAAGTCTTAACATTTCCAACTTTAACTATAGAATGCTTTGTGTCATCACCTGTTTGGACTTGATGCTTACCTTTTGGTTCCTCAAGATCAGAGAGTAATGCTACATTGCCAGCCACATGATTTGAACATCCTGAGTCAATGTAGAATAGGTGGTCATCATTTGTACCTGATTTTGAAGTCATGTTCATGATTAGAAGAGAGTCATCTTGCTCCTCTGTATAGTTGTTGTAATCCTTCCTGGATTTGAATCCTCCTTGGTAGTTGCCATTGTAATTATTGTTGTAGTTGTTGTTGTAGTTATTGTTGTAGCCTTGGTGATGGTTGAATCTACCTTTTGACTGTGAGTAGCCACCTCTTTGATATCCTCTTCCTCTCTGATTCTTGTAATTCCTGAAACACTCATCTGTAGTATGATTTGATATACCACAAATGTTGCATGGTGAGGAGTTATAAGATCTCCCCCTACCTGGCTTACCTCCTCTGCCCCTTCCTCTTGATGATCTACCTCTCCCTGCATAGCTGGCTTGGGAGGTAGAACCTTCATCTTCCAATTTCTTGCTTTTGCCTTTATCTTTAGACTTCTTATCAGTATATAGGGCAGAAGAGTTATTACCTTTGGATGTATCTCCATTTTTGTTGAGCTTTGCTTCATGAGTAAACAATTGTCCCATGAGAGTTGTAAGATCTGGAGTGTGCATGTCCATGTAAAGATCCATAGCTGTGGTGAAGATTTCCCATTTGTCATCAGCCTTGATCCCATTGATCACTTGCCTTACAATCTGTTCTTCTTCAATCTCTTCTCCTATGCTTGCTAACTGATCTGCTACATCTTTAATCTTGGTCACAAATTCTGAAACAGCTTGCTTAGGTTGTTTCCATAATGTTGTGAATTCAATCCACAACTGATTTTTCCTAGCCCTTGTGTTGGAGGAAAAATATGATGACAAGGTTTCCCAAGTCTCTTGGGATGTCTTACAATTTCTAATGTGTCGCAAAAGAAAATCAGATATAGAGTTGAGTAAATAAGACCTTGCCAATGCATCCTTAGCACACCATGTGTTGAGCCGTTCATGCTCTTCCTTGGTTGGTAATCCTCTTGTTTTGAATGAGGGCAATTCCTCATCTCCTGAGATGTATCCATAGAGACTCCTTCCTTGTAGGTAGGTCTTCATCCTTAGAGACCATGCTTGATAGTTGTTCCTGTCCAATTTATCAATGAATTAAGGAAAAACATCTCCCATTTTACCTTAGTTTGCTCTGATACCACTCTTGGGAAAGATGGATGGATGCTCTAAGAGACTGAGTAGGTACTGCTAAGCTTGCTTTGATAACTAGACCTCCTTAGCTTTCCAATGACACCATAAAATGCCCTATGTATTTTGGAACTAATGTGTGTAAAAATTGAATCAAAACAGAT
>CM035435.1:77720491-77727991 GCA_020310875.1 Ceratopteris richardii
AATTCTTTTTCGGCGGAAGAGTTGATTGAGTTCCTCTTCGTCTTCTTCATCGTCCTCCAATAATTGCACAGAATCTTCATGGCATAGGACCGGGCCTCTGGGTGGTGGTTGTGCTGCAAGAATGGCCGGAAAAAGGAAAGAAATAATGTGCGACAATCTGGACCTTGGCATTCCTCCTTTGTTTACCTGTTTAATTATTGAAACGCATTCCTTGTGAATGCGGTGGAAGAAGTAGGATGCAAAATTTATTGGTTCTCTAGCAGCTAAATCAATGGTAGAGTAGAATGGATGCGATATTCCATAAGTACGTTTTTGTAGGTTCATGATAGCTACTAAGAACTGAAGGGCGGATCTCTCAGGTTCCGGTCGACATAGGATCGCGTATTCGTTGGATGAATGCCTAGGGAATAACTGATTCATGGTGGCTAATGGCAGATTCGGGCCATTCTCTCGACCTTGCGAAGGGAGTTAAAACGACTCAGCGAAAGTTTGGAAGGTGATTACGGTTTGGGAGGGTAGGGATGTGATAGCCCAACTTTGCTCGTTGGCAGGTGTTTTAGCGATAGCGGTAATGATCTGAGCAAAAAACGGGTGGGATTCCATTGAATGCCACGGCAATTCAACAAAATTGGATAACCCACAGGTGTGCAGAAACTCTCCTACCTCGGTAGGGAGTCCATCACGGAAAGCGGCATAGTTTGCTAGAGCTTCCATGGCGCAAACGATGACAGCAAGCACAAAACGCAAACGCACAGGGTATACAAAGTCACACAAATCACGCAAGCACAATAGCGATTTTTGGCGAAACGGAGAAGGTTAAGTAGATGTTCGGCAGTGGGGAGCAATCAAAATCACTAATAATCGTTCATCGTTGAGATGATAACTTCTTAACTTTGGTGTGCATGCATGAGTAGCTGGAAAGGGTAGGGCAGCTGTTGACATAATTAGGTATCAAAACACGGATATTTATAGACTTATTTTATTAAGCACGCAAAAAATAAAAGAAAAGAAAAGAAGAGAAAAGGAAAGAAAAGAGAATGCCAAAAGACGCGGCCAACCGCGAAACGTTTCATTGCGGGTTAGATGTTTGTTGATACGGCCGCAGCTTCGAACCGTTGATGACTTTCGAAAGAGGAATTTTGGTCAAAGTAGTCAACCGAAAAGTTGCTGGGCCCACTTGTTCAAAAATCTGATAGGGGCCAAACCATCGTAACTTGAATTTGCCAGCAGAGCGGTTTGATTTTGCATTGTAAAATAGTACAAGTTGTCCCACCGTAAAAACTAGGGTCTTTAGATAGCGATCATGTGTTCGAGCTTGTCTTAGCTGTACTTCCTGCATAGTTAGAAAACTTTGCCATCGGTGCTCATCCAGTTTTCTGAGTGTATCTAGCCGAAATGATAAAGAATCTTCTGGTATTAATTTCTGAGTGAGAGCCACACGTAAGCTTGGCACAATAATTTCCATGGGTGCTATGGCTTCCAATCCATAAGCTAGTTTGAAGGGTGTTAGACCTGTTGCTACCTTATAGGTAGTTCGGTATGCCCACAGGACTGCAGGTAACAGTTGGTCCCATCTTTCTGGTGCTTCCAAAATGAGTTTTCGAAGCATATTCAGCAGGGTCTTGTTTGTACTCTTAGCCAAACCATTTGCATGAGGATAATATGGTGAACTGAATTTATGCGTGATCTGAAAAGAATGTGTGAGTACTTTCATTAGATTGTTAACAAAATGAGTGCCCTGATCTGTAACAAGCTCCAGAGGTAATCCAAAGCGCGGAAAGATATCTTTCATTAGGCAATTTGCCACTGAAACAGTTGTGGCAGATTTTGAAGCCCATGCTTCTGCCCATCTGGTTGCATAGTCTGTACATGTTAGAATATAACGATTATTGCTGAGTATTGCTGGCGGTGTAATAGGTCCGATAAAGTCTAGACCCCACTTCTGAAAAGGCTCTAATGGCAAGACAGGTTGTAGAGGGAAAAGATGACGTTGCAGGGGCTGTCCAGATCTCTGACAAGTATCACATTGTTTGACAAACTGTGATACATCCTTGTATATAGTAGGCCACCAAAGTCCGCTTTGCAGAATTTTTTGGTGCGTTAAATCTATTGCAAAATGGCCACCGGTAGGAATTGAGTGAGCCAAAGTAATGATTGAGTTAACTTCATGTGGTTGAATACAACAAAGTAAAACTCCAGTGTGATCCATATAGTATAATTCTCGAGCAATCAACCAAAATCGGCGGCTGAAAACTACAATTTTCCTGCGTATTGCAGTAGAAGTCTGAGAAGGGAGGCATCCATCAGTAAGAAAGGTCAATATCTGATCATAGTATGTAAATGGCATAGGTGGGTCTGCAATTTCATCATTAGTCGGTTCAGAAACATAAATTGCCGGTGTTGTGTCATCTACACGGACCGGAGCTTCACCGGAATCTAAGCGAGAAAGGAAATCTGCTAAGGCATGTGAACTTCCAGGGTGATGAATAACTTCGTAATCAAATTCTTGTAAAAGCAGAACCCATCGCGCTAATCGGCCACCTAAGTGCTGTTGCCGAACCAGATAGACAAGTGCAGCATGATCTACATGAAAAGTAAATTTGCGGCCAAGTAAATAATGCCTGAATTTCTTGACAGAGTATACTAAACCCAGACATTCCCTTTCAGTTACAAAGTAATTCTTTTCCGTAGGGGCAAGCCTTCGACTTGCATAGTATATTGGTCTGAACCACTTATTTGTTTGTTGCATTAATATGCTTCCAATTGCTATATTTGAGGCATCAACAAATACATGAAAGGGGTGATCCCAGTCAGGAGGCTGTAAGATGGGAACTTGTGTTAATAAACACTTTAAACGATCAAATGCTATCTGACATTCCTGAGTCCACTCAAATTGTCGAGGAGTCTTGGTGATTAATCTGTTCAGTGGTATTGCCAAATGAGCAAGCCACCGTAAGTGCCGATCATGCCATCTTACTTGGCCCATGAAGCGCATCACTTCCTTAGGTGTAGTGGGCACAGGTGCTTCTAACACAGTTGTAATTTTATCTGGATCCACCTGTATACCTTGTGCAGATACGATGTGGTCAAGTAGCCTTCCACATGAAACCGCAAACACAGATTTGTTTGGGTTCAAACAGAGTCTGTATTCTCTACATTTTTCAAAGCAACACCGTAAATGGAACAAGTGTGCTACTATCTTGCCAAATAACGAAAAATCATCCAGATAAACTTGCATAAACGAGGTAAGGTAAGGGGAGAATATTTCCTCCATACACCTCTGAAAAGTACTTGGGGCATTTCTTAATCCAAACCACATTACAGTACAAGCAAAAACGCCCCAATTGGTGATGAAAGCGGTCTTTGGTATATCCTATTCAGCCATTCTAACTTGATTATACCCACTGTATCCATCTAGGAATGAATACATTTCATGTCCTGCTACTCTATCAAGCATTGTGTCAAGAAAAGGTAGCGGAAATGGATCAGGCACCGTAGTTGCGTTCAGTTTCTGGTAATCTACACATATTCAAAGCTGCTTATTCTTTTTAGGCACAATAACAATTGGTGAGATCCATTTAGCATGCTCTACTGGTACAATGACTCCGACTTTGAGTAGCCTATCAAGTTCTACCTTTACCTGTGATGCATAGTTCGGATTCATCCGGTAGCTTGGTTGTTTGATTGGTTTTGCTTCCGGCTTTAGCATGACCCTGTGTTGATAAATGCGTGGGTCCAAACCCTTCATATCTTTGTAATCCCATGCAAAGACGTCGGAGAACTCTCGGAGTAGCTGGATTAGGTCTGCTTGAAATGTTTTCGGTAAGTTTTCTTTTATCTTGACAGGACGCGGATGGTCTTCATCTCCTAAATTATAAGTGATCAACTGATCCTCTGGAACATAAAATTGTTGGGGCTTCTCTGTATCGTCAGCTGGCTTAAAAAGTTGTTGCAGTTGAGCGTCATCTATAGCAGCAGTATCTTCCTTCTTATCTTCTTCTGTTACAGGCATCACCGTACAAACTGCGGGATTCCAATTATCTACAACAGATTGTAGATCAACAGTTCCTAGGGAAATTAAGTCAATGTTGTTCTTTAAAAACTCTTCTTCTTCATCATCTGACAACCCATCTAACATATGAGCTGGTTCTGCAAAATACGGTCTAGCATGCAATTCGCAAGGCTGTATAGCATCTAGTTTTACAATATATTTACAATTATTATATTTGAAAGTGAGTTCCTGTGCAGACCAATCTTGTATGACCTTAGCTTGCTTCAGCCAAGGACAGCCAAAAAGAAGATTATAATCAAGGGTGGATTCCGGTAATTCTAGGACGACAAAGGTCATCTTAAATGTGGTACCCTGCAAAGTTATTGTTACATTCCGTACAAGTCCTACTTGATGGACTCTTGACTGGTTAGCCATTCTGACAAAGAACTGAACTGGTTCGATTTCAGTCCATCCTAACTTCTTACACAGTGCAAAAGTAGCAATGTTGACTCCAGATCCTCCATCAATTAGTACCTGTGTAATTTTATGATTTTTATACCATACTGTAATTAAAGGAACCGAATGATCGACCGTAGAATCAGAATCTCCCAGGCCTTATGTGATTGAATTGTGCTTTCCACGGATTCTAAAGATGATGCACCGGTTGAAGAGGATGTATCTGCTGAAGATGATGTGCCTGCTACTGAATTAGAATCTTGTTTTTGTGTTCCTTCCTTGGTTAGCGGAGCCTGGATCACCGGAATAGGATCTGGAAACACTGGAGGTTCGGTGGTGGTCCATTGACTGGCCTTATCATACATCCTTTGTTGTTCACGTATGCCTGGTTCAAATAGTTCTGCCGCTGGTTGCAGTTGCTTACCGGATCGGGTCTAAATTACTGCAGCTTGCGTTTCTATGGGTGTGATTTGTACCATATTAGTCATTGGGTTTTGTCGTTCTTTCTTCCTCTGATCATACTCAGCTGCATCCTTACAAAATCTTCTAATGTGACCAAATTCACCACAAAAATGGCAGCGCGGTGGTGGCAAATTGGGATTTTCCTATGCTGGTCCGGCCTGCCAGTGATTTGCATTGTAGTTATTATTTCTCTGTCCTCTGTAATTTCGATAGCCTTGTTGCTGGTTGTTTCTCATTTGCAGAGGTACATAATGATTGGTTGGCTGTCTTGGTTCTTGTATAATAGCATTGACAGTTGCGGTTCCCTGCACTTTGGCATTGTATGCACAATTTTTGATAGTATGTCCGGTCGTGTTGCAGATAGCGCAAAACAACTGATTAAGTGCACAAGTGGCACTAGTGTGCCTTGAATTCTTGCATGTGGTGCAGAACATTTGTCTGGTCGGGTCTTCTGCAACATTTTTATTTGCCTTTAACCATTCCAAGTCTTCTGTAAATCCTCCAACCTTGTTTTCCAGCTGCAAAGCCATTGCAATCACTACATCTAGCGTCATAGCTCCTACACAGCGTATGATCATAATCTGTTTAAGTTGCGGAGTCAATCCATTGATAAACCATTGAGTGATAACGTCATCCGGTAGGTTGGCATGTGCTGGTGGTAATTGCCTCAAATGGGTTCTGAATAGAGTGGCATATTCCTCCACTGTTTGATTTATCTTCTGTCTATTGTTTTGCAGGTAATCGAAAATTTCGGCTGGATTCTTCTTTAGCCTGAATCTTTGCAAAAATGCATCCCTTACTGCTTCATAGGTGCCAAAATGGTTAATATCATATTCTGTAAGCCATCTGGCTGCTTCATTAACCAATGTAGACTAGAAGACAATAGCCTTATACGCCGGATCGAGTGGATGGTTGAGCACTACATAACTTATCTCAAATGTGCGTACATGAGCATCTGGGTCATCTCTTGGAAATCCACCGAATTTAGTGTACGTTAGTCCGGTTGGAGTCGGCGTTGGTGGGCATGGTTGTTGTTGTTGCTGTTGTTGTTGTTGTTGCCCGTTCATGGCGCTGATGGTTGTGTTGTGACTATCTTCTGTACCCCGAGGCTGAATATCTGAATCGTCAGAATCTGTACCGTCAACCTGTGCACTTTCCGGGTCGATAATCTTGTTCAGTATGTTTCAAATCTCGGTTTCGAACAAGCTACCTTCCTTCTTGATGTCAAATGTAGGAAAGCTTACTCCCAATAGCGGTGACTCGACTGATGATTCACCAAAAAATGGTAAACCGCCGCCGAAAAACTGTGATCTTTCAGCAATTGGTACCGAAATATCACCGGAATGTGTCAATTTTTCACCAATACAGGGTGCTTTTTCTCCCTTGCTGATTTCTTTGACTAATATGTTTCTATTCGTAAACAAGTTCGAATCTTTACTCAATGATGTTAAATTAACTTCATACTGCGTCCTGTTAGATTCTGGAGTTACTATATCTTCGACAGATTGTGAAGAAATCGCCCGGAATCTACTAGAGATTTAGTTCGTTCCACCGGAATATGACCGGAATCCTTACTAACGTTCTTTACTTTCTTGACAATTGGGTTAGACCTATCTACGCTTTTACCTCCTCGAGGCGTCCTTAGCAAAATAGGTACCCCAGGCTGGCGGTTCTTTGGATACATTTCACCGGATCGAGTAACTGGCATGTATCATCTTTTGGTACTAATCGCGTACTATTACTGTCGATTTACAATTTACAGTCACGTTTCCATAACTGATTTGCAACAATCTGATCTGTTGCCACCTTCCCACAGACGGTGCCAGTGTTAAACGCTGTGTTCTAACTGTCAGAAGTGCGTTTAAACGTTGTTGGGTTCTTGGGAGTGGAAGGGGTCTGTAAAAACAGAGGCCCTATGCTTGTTTCCCAAAATGACTTCACACCACAATATACTAATATTCAAGACTTCTATCATGAATTGGTATACCCTTCTCAATCTTTACGATTCGTTATTCTAATTCTTGCAAGGTTCGCCGAACACACTGTACCAGATGATTAGTATCATGATACCGAGTTACCTCGGACCCTTTTCCGAATACACATTGCAGTAACATTAGGAACAATAGCAGTAGTTCAACCTTCACCGAACAGTGCTCATAGTCAAACTCAACCGAAGACACAGAAGGACTCAACAGTTACAGACACACAGTGCTTGAAGATTCAGAAAGCAACTTAGGACGGCTCTTACCGTAGCTTAGTCTTTTCCGTACGAACATAGACCTCAATATTGAAGACAACACAATACAAACCCGAATACCAGAAAAGCTACCATAGCTACACAGACTCCACCAAACACTGGCAGACCATTTCAAGAAAGAATAACAACATGATATGCGAACTAACACAACAATCCCAATAGAGACTCGCAAACGACTTACTCAGACAACAGTACAACGATCTACCGTATGTAAATGAAACTCACAATCGCAACAGAGATCGATAGACAACAACACGGATATGCACAGTATACTCAGAGTACTCAAAAATTAGACAAACAACGCTACAACAACGTTCAGACAATCACCCAGACG
>CM035435.1:77742991-77745491 GCA_020310875.1 Ceratopteris richardii
GTTTCTCCCTCACATAGTGGTAATGAACCTCTATGTGTTTTGTCCTAGCATGATACACAGGATTAGCAGCTAAATGAAGTGAACTTGTGTTATCACCAAATATGATAGGTGGCCTTGTGTATAGGCCCAATTCTGAATAGAGTAACTTCAACCATATTGATTCTTGAGTGGCATTGGCTAGCCCTCTGTACTCTGCCTCAGTAGATGATAGAGCCACTGTGGGTTGTTTCTTGGATGACCAAGAAATTGGTTTATCACCTGCAAAGCATATGTAACCAGATGTACTCCTCCTGTCATCCTTGCAACCTGCCCAATCTGCATCTGAGTATACCTTGATATCAATGTCTGATGAATATGGATAATACAAACCATGATTTTGTGTTCCCTTTAGGTACTTTACTATCTTCTTGGCTGCCTCCAAATGTGGTACTCTTGGCTTATGCATAAATTGGCTAAGTACACTAACACCATATGAGATATCAATCCTAGTTAAGGTAGCATAATTAAGACTACCTACCAAACTTTGGTAACCTGTAATATCCTTGAGTTCTTCTCCTTCATGTGCACTGAGTTTGTGGTTGACCTCCATAGGAATGTTTGAGACTTTAGCTTCATGCAAGTTAAACTTCTTGACCATGTCCTGAATGTACTTCTTCTGAGTAATGAATATACCTGAATTTGTGTAGACCAATTCAAGTCCTAGGAAGTACTTCAATAATCCAAGATCATTGATCTTGAATTCCTTCATCATTTGACCTTTGATGTGTCTAATTCCTTGAACATCATTTCCTGTAATAATGATGTCATCAACATAGACACACAAGTATATTACCTCTGAATTGTTCTTCTTTATAAACAATGAAGTATCTGCTTTACTCATCACAAATCCTTGATCCAAGAGATAGGTTGTCAACCTATAGTTCCATGCTCTAGGTGCCTGCTTCAATCCATACAGAGCTTTCTTCAATTTGCAAACATGATTTACCTTATTGGGATCCTCATAGCCAGGTGGTTGTGACATGTAGACCTCTTCAGATATCCAACCATTCAGGAATGCATTCTTCACATCCAATTGGTACATGTTCCAATTCTTGGATGCAGCTACACTTACCATAATTCTGATAGTTGGCATCTTTGCCACAGGAGAAAATGTCTCCTCATAATCAATGCCTTGGGTTTGTGCAAAACCCTTGGCTACCAACCTAGCTTTGTACCTGCTTATTGTGCCATCTGAGTTCCTTTTGAGTTTGTAGATCCATCTGGATCCTATGACCTTCATGGAGTCCTTCTTGGGTACCAAGTCCCAAGTATCACTCTCCTTGAGAGCCTCCATTTCTTCATCCATTGCTTCCTTCCATTCTGGTTTAGAAATAGCTTCCTCAAATGTACCTGGTTCTTCACTTAAGATATCCTTTGCAAGATATACAGAGTGCTTGGTTACAAGTGAAGTATCATATCCATACCTAATAGGTTTCTTCTTTTCCCTTGAAGATCTCCTCATAGCTTGAGTTGAGGATTCTGGATTGTCTTCAAGTTGCTTCATCTTCATCTTCCCTTTTGATTTCCAAGCTTTGAACTCTTCAATGTTGATGGTGTCTTCATCATCTGAGCTTGTGTCCTCATTCTGAGTTGGTTCTTGCCTGACAAGCTTTGGAAAGTCTTCTTCCATATCATAAGGTAAACTCACTTTCCTGCACTCATTATCATACCATGAATCATTTTCATCAAAGATTACATCTCTGCTTACCTTGAAGCCTTTGTTTGAGGGGTTATAGAACCTGTATCCTTTCTGATTCAAATCATAACCAATAAAGATACACTTCTCAGCCTTAGGGTCTAGCTTTCCCCTTACCTGTGAGGGAATATGCACATATGCAACACACCCAAAGATCTTGCAATGATCCAGAGAAGGTCTCTTACCATGCCAAGCCTCATAGGGTGTCATTCCATCAAGTGTCTTTGATGGCAACCTGTTGATCAAGTATGTGGCAGTAGATACACTCTCTGCCCAAAGATAATTTGGTAGTTTCTTCTCATTAAGCATAGACCTAGCTGTCTCCACAATGAGTCTATTTCTTCTTTCAGCTACCCCATTTTGTTCAGGTGAGTACCTTGTGGTAATCTCCCTCTTGATGCCTCTTTCCTGCAAGAAGTCTTCAAAGTCATTGGAGAAGTATTCTCCACCACCATCAGACCTTAACCTCTTCAAATGTCTACCTGTTTGATTCTCTACTAATGCAAGATACCTTTTGAAGCAATTAAATACTTCATCTTTATGTTTCATGAAGTACAAGACAGTCCATCTGCTATAATCATCTATAAAAGATACATAGTACCTTGACCCAGATATGGATGGCTCCTTGCTTGGTCCCCACACATCTGTATGCACCAATTCCAAGTAATCTTCATGCATAAATCCTTTCTTGGTATATGGCAACCTGTGTGACTTACCAAATTGACAAGCCCCACACTTGTGTATCATGTGTTGCTTGGATACATT
>CM035435.1:77750491-77755491 GCA_020310875.1 Ceratopteris richardii
CTGTTGAAGTTGACAGACTTGGAGGTAGTCACTCAGAGAATACACAGAGTAAAAACTATGACTATATGTATTGATACTATCAAATGTACATTCCCATTGGCATGTAGAAAGATGCCCAATGGTACTCAGAGGTGTAGGCTAGGTAGTAGCTCTCACACTCTCACAAATATGCTTGGATTAGCCTCGGGAAGAGTGTCACAAACCCGCGACTTTTTTATTGACTTTTATAGATGTTTTGAAGGAATTTGAATTTGAATTCAAATTAAAGCTCCCTTGATTCTCTCCACTAGACTTAGGGAGATATTCCCTCAACTAAAATCATCTAACTTTTCCACGACTCTAGTCTAGTAGGTATGATTACATTGTTAATAAAGTCACATGGACTTTTACATGAAGTAATAAGTAACTAAGCATAGGCATGTGTTCCTATGCTCTTTCTTGAAATGAAGTAATCCAAACTTTTGCAATAAACTTCAATGTTGATATCCAAAGCTAAGTGATCTTTGTGCAATCTTCATGTTGAGTCTTCAAGGCACAAAACAAGTCCAAGTGTTAAGGCTTGTTTGCACCAACAGCTCCCCCTCAAGCCAAACACTTGCTTGAGTCTTCATCTTTAGTCTTCAATGATATCGTGTAATCCAATCATGGATTTAAACCTGCATAACTTGCTCCCATCCAAAGCTTTTGTAAGCAAATCTGCACATTGAATATTAGTGGACACATATGATAATTGGATTTCTTTGCTAAGTAGTTTCTCCCTCACATAGTGGTAATGAACCTCTATGTGTTTTGTCCTAGCATGATACACAGGATTAGCAGCTAAATGAAGTGAACTTGTGTTATCACCAAATATGATAGGTGGCCTTGTGTATAGGCCCAATTCTGAATAGAGTAACTTCAACCATATTGATTCTTGAGTGGCATTGGCTAGCCCTCTGTATTCTGCCTCAGTAGATGATAGAGCCACTGTGGGTTGTTTCTTGGATGACCAAGAAATTGGTTTATCACCTGCAAAGCATATGTAACCAGATGTACTCCTCCTGTCATCCTTGCAACCTGCCCAATCTGCATCTGAGTATACCTTGATATCAATATCTGATGAATATGGGTAATACAAACCATGATTTTGTGTTCCCTTTAGATACTTTACTATCTTCTTGGCTGCCTTCAAATGTGGTACTCTTGGCTTATGCATAAATTGGCTAAGTACACTCACACCATATGAGATATCAATCCTAGTTAAGGTAGCATAATTGAGACTACCTACCAAACTTTGGTAACCTGTAATATCCTTGAGTTCTTCTCCTTCATGTGCACTGAGTTTGTGGTTGACCTCCATAGGAATGTTTGAGACTTTAGCTTCATGCAAGTTAAACTTCTTGACCATGTCTTGAATGTACTTCTTCTGAGTAATGAATATACCTGAATTTGTGTAGACCAATTCAAGTCCTAGGAAGTACTTCAATAATCCAAGATCATTGATCTTGAATTCCTTCATCATTTGACTTTTGATGTGTCTAAATCCTTGAACATCATTTCCTGTAATAATGATGTCATCAACATAGACACACAAGTATATTACCTCTGAATTGTTCTTCTTTATAAACAATGAAGTATCTGCTTTACTCATCACAAATCCTTGATCCAAGAGATAGGTTGTCAACCTATAGTTCCATGCTCTAGGTGCCTGCTTCAATCCATACAGAGCTTTCTTCAATTTGCAGACATGATTTACCTTATTAGGATCCTCATAGCCAGGTGGTTGTGACATGTAGACCTCTTCAGATATCCATCCATTCAAGAATGCATTCTTCACATCCAATTGGTACATGTTCCAATTTTTGGATGCAGCTACACTCACCATAATTCTGATAGTTGGCATCTTTGCCACAGGAGAAAATGTCTCCTCATAATCAATGCCTTGGGTTTGTGCAAAACCCTTGGCTACCAACCTAGCTTTGTACCTGCTTATTGTACCATCTGAGTTCCTTTTGAGTTTGTAGATCCATCTGGATCCTATGACCTTCATGGAGTCCTTCTTGGGTACCAAGTCCCAAGTATCACTCTCCTTGAGAGCCTCCATTTCTTCATCCATTGCTTCCTTCCATTCTGGTTTAGTAATAGCTTCCTCAAATGTACCTGGTTCTTCACTTAAGATATCCTTTGCAAGATATACAGAGTGCTTGGTTACAAGTGAAGTATCATATCCATACCTAATAGGTTTCTTCTTTTCCCTTGAAGATCTCCTCATAGCTTGAGTTGAGGATTCTGGATTGTCTTCAAGTTGCTTCATCTTCATCTTCCCTTTGGATTTCCAAGCTTTGAATTCTTCAATGTTGATGGTGTCTTCATCATCTGAGCTTGTGTCCTCATTCTGAGTTGGTTCTTGCCTGACAAGCTTTGGAAAGTCTTCTTCCATATCATAAGGTAGGCTTACTTTCCTGCACTCATTATCATACCATGAATCATTTTCATCAAAGATGACATCTCTGCTTACCTTGAAGCCTTTGTTTGAGGGGTTATAGAACCTGTATCCTTTCTGATTCAAATCATAACCAATAAAGATACACTTTTCAGCCTTAGGGTCTAGCTTTCCCCTTACCTGTGAGGGAATATGCACATATGCAACACACCCAAAGATCTTGCAATGATCCAGAGATGGTCTCTTACCATGCCAAGCCTCATAGGGTGTCATTCCATCAAGTGTCTTTCATGGCAACCTGTTGATTAAGTATGTGGCAGTAGATACACTCTCTGCCCAAAGATAATTTGGTAGTTTCTTCTCATTGAGCATAGACCTAGCTGTCTCCACAATGATTCTATTTCTTCTTTCAGCTACTCCATTTTGTTCTGGAGAGTATCTTGTGGTAATCTACCTCTTGATGCCTCTTTCCTGCAAGAATTCTTCAAAATCATTGGAGAAGTATTCTCCACCACCATCAGACCTTAACCTCTTCAAATATCTACCTGTTTGATTCTCTACTAATGCAAGATACCTTTTGAAGCAATTAAATACTTCATCTTTATGTTTCATGAAGTACAAGACAGTCCATCTGCTATAATCATCTATAAAAGATACATAGTACCTTGATCCAGATATGGATGGCTCCTTGCTTGGTCCCCACACATCTGTATGCACCAATTCCAAGTAGTCTTCATGCATAAATCCTTTTTTGGTATATGGCAACCTGTGTGACTTACCAAATTGACAAGCCCCACACTTGTATATCATGTGTTGCTTGGATACATTAGGTATCCCAAGCACACATTGATCTCTGCTCATCTGCTTTATGGTTCTCTCTCCAATGTGACCCAATCTCTTGTGCCACATCTCCAATTCTGATAGGGTTTGGTCCCTATAGTTGTACAAGGCAATATTTTTAGTATCCTCAAGTTCAAAGGTAAATAGTCTACCTGACTTCTCTCCCTTGGCTATCCTTCTGAATCCATGTCTTGGATCCTCCACAAATGCACCATGTTGAGTGAACCTGACCTGTAGACCTTTTTCAACAATCTGACCTACACTCATCAGATTCTTGGTGATTGTTGGAACATACAATACTCTGCTTAGCAAATTCTGATTACCATCACTTGTTTTGACATTACCTATTTTAACCACTGAGTGTTTAGAGTCATCACCTGTCTGCACTTGGTGCTTGCCTTTAGGTTCTTCCAAATCAGAGAGTAAGGCAACATTCCCAGCTACATGGTTAGAGCAACCTGAGTCAATATAGAACAAATGATCATCATTGATACCTGATTTAGATGTCATGTTCATAATCAACAAGGAATCATCTTGATCCTCTGCATAATTGTTGTAATCCTTTCTGTTCCTGTATCCTCCTTGATAATTGCCATTGTGATTGTAGCTATTGTTGTAGTTATTATTGTAATTATTGTTGTAGCCATGGTAGCCTTGAGATTGATTGAATCTGCCTCTGCCTTGGGAGTATCCTCCTCTTTGGTGACCTCTTCCTCTTTGGTTCTTGTAGTTTTTGTAGCATTCATCTGTAGTATGATTAGAGAAGCCACAAATATTGCATGGAGATTGATTATAGGGTCTCCCCCTACCTGACTTACCTCCTCTGCCCCTACCTCTAGATGATCTACCTCTCCCTGCATAGTTTGCTTGGGAGGTGGATCCTTCATCATCAACCTTCTTGCTTTTACCCTTATCTTTAGACTTCTTATCTGTATATAGGGCAGAGGGATTGTTACCTTTTGATTGCTCTCCATTCTTTGTGATCTTGGCTTCATGTGTAAAGAGTTGTCCAATCAGAGTTGTTAGATCAGGTGCTTGAATGTCCATGTACAAGTCCATTGCAGTGGTAAAGCTCTCCCACTTGTCATCTGCTTTGAGTCCATTGATCACTTGTCTAACAATTTGCTCTTCTTCAATTTCTTCTCCAACACTTGCAAGTTGATCTGCTATATCTTTGACTTTGGTGACAAAATCTGAAACACATTGTTTTGATTGCTTCCTAAGAGTTGTAAACTCAATCCATAGCTGATTCTTTCTGGCCCTTGTGCTTGATGAGAAGTATGTTCCCAAGGTCTCCCAAGTCTCTTGGGAAGTCTTACAGTTCCTAACATGAGGTAGAAGAAAATCAGAGATAGTGTTTAGAAGATATGACCTTGCTAAAGCATCTTTAGCACACCATTGATTAAGTCTCTCATGCTCATCCTTTGTAGGTAGGCCTCTGGTTTTGAATGAGGGCAACTCCTCATCTCCTGATATGTATCCATACAAGCTTCTCCCTTGTAGATAAGTCTTCATTCTTAATGACCATGCCTGGTAGTTATTCCTATCCAATTTGTCAATAAAGGAAGGGAAACCATCACCCATGATTACCTTGTTAGCTCTGATACCACTGTTGGATGTGATGGCTGGGTACAATCAGAAGATCAAGTTGGTGCTGCTATACCTGCTTCACACCTGCCCTCTTTTCTCTTCAGATTTGGTTTGGAGACTCCTTGAGCTTCCAAATGACACCAAGAAT
>CM035435.1:77760491-77775491 GCA_020310875.1 Ceratopteris richardii
AAGATCATTGATCTTGAATTCCTTCATCATTTGACCTTTGATGTGTCTAATTCCTTGAACATCATTTCCTGTAATAATGATGTCATCAACATAGACACACAAGTATATTACCTCTGAATTGTTCTTCTTTATAAACAATGAAGTATCTGCTTTACTCATCACAAATCCTTGATCCAAGAGATAGGTTGTCAACCTATAGTTCCATGCTCTAGGTGCCTGTTTCAATCCATACAGAGCCTTCTTCAATTTGCAAACATGATTTACCTTATTGGGATCCTCATAGCCAGGTGGTTGTGACATGTAGACCTCTTCAGATATCCATCCATTCAAGAATGCATTCTTTACATCCAATTGGTACATGTTCCAATTCTTGGATGCAGCTACACTCACCATAATTCTGATAGTTGGCATCTTGGCCACAGGAGAAAATGTCTCCTCATAATCAATGCCTTGGGTTTGTGCAAAACCCTTGGCTACCAACCTAGCTTTGTACCTGCTTATTGTACCATCTGAGTTTCTCTTGAGTTTGTAGATCCATCTGGATCCTATAACTTTCATGGAGTCCTTCTTGGGTACCAAGTCCCAAGTATCACTCTCCTTGAGAGCCTCCATTTCTTCATCCATTGCTTCCTTCCATTCTGGTTTAGTAATTGCTTCTTCATATGTACCTGGTTCTTCATTCAAGATATCCTTTGCAAGATATACAGAGTGCTTGGTTACAAGTGAAGTATCATATCCATACCTAATAGGTTTCTTCTTTTCCCTTGAAGATCTCCTCATAGCTTGAGTTGAGGATTCTGGATTGTCTTCAAGTTGCTTCATCTTCATCTTCCCTTTGGATTTCCAAGCTTTGAATTCTTCAATGTTGATGGTGTCTTCATCATCTGAGCTTGTGTCCTCATTCTGAGTTGGTTCTTGCCTGACAAGCTTTGGAAAGTCTTCTTCCATATCATAAGGTAGGCTAACTTTCCTGCACTCATTATCATACCATGAATCATTTTCATCAAAGATGACATCTCTGCTTACCTTGAAGCCTTTATTTGAGGGGTTATAGAACCTGTATCCTTTTTGATTCAAATCATAACCAATAAAGATACACTTTTCAGCCTTAGGGTCTAGCTTTCCCCTTACCTGTGAGGGAATATGTACATATGCAACACACCCAAAGATCTTGCAATGATCCAGAGATGGTCTCTTACCATGCCAAGCCTCATAGGGTGTCATTCCATCAAGTGTCTTTGATGGCAACCTGTTGATTAAGTATGTGGGAGTAGATACACTCTCTGCCCAAAGATAATTTGGTAGTTTTTTCTCATTAAGCATAGACCTAGCTGTCTCCACAATGAGTCTATTCCTCCTTTCAGCTACCCCATTTTGTTCAAGTGAGTACCTTGTGGTAATCTCCCTCTTGATGCCTCTTTCCTGCAAGAACTCTTCAAAGTCATTGGAGAAGTATTCTCCACCACCATCTGACCTTAGCCTCTTCAAATGTCTACCTGTTTGATTCTCAACTAATGCAAGATATCTTTTGAAACAATTAAATACTTCATCTTTATGTTTCATGAAGTACAAGACAGTCCATCTGCTATAATCATCTATAAAAGATACATAGTACCTTGATCCAGATATGGATGGCTCCTTGCTTGGTCCCCAAACATCTGTATGCACCAATTCCAAGTAATCTTCATGCATAAATCCTTTCTTGGTGTATGGCAACCTGTGTGACTTACCAAATTGACAAGCCCCACACTTGTATATCATGTGTTGCTTGGATACATTAGGTATCCCAAGCACACATTGATCCCTACTCATTTGCTTTATGGTCCTCTCTCCAATGTGACCTAATCTCTTGTGCCACATCTCCAATTCTGATAGAGTTTGGTCCTTGTAGTTGTATAATGCAATGTTCTTAGTATCCTCAAGTTCAAAAGTAAATAGTCTACCTGATTTCTCTCCCTTGGCTATCCTTCTGAATCCATGTCTTGGATCCTCCACATATGCACCATGTTGAGTGAACCTGACCTGTAGACCTTTTTCAACAATCTGACCTACACTCATCAGATTCTTGGTGATTGTTGGGACATACAATACTCTGCTTAGCAAATTCTGATTACCATCACTTGTTTTGACATTACCTACTTTAACCACTGAATGTTTAGTGTCATCACCTGTCTGCACTTGGTGCTTGCCTTTAGGTTCTTCCAAATCAGAGAGTAAGGCAACATTCCCAGCTACATGGTTAGAGCAACCTGAATCAATATAGAACAAATGATCATCATTGATACCTGACTTAGATGTCATGTTCATAATCAACAAGGAATCATCTTGATCCTCTGCATAATTGTTGTAATCCTTTCTGTTCCTGTATCCTCCTTGATAATTGCCATTGTGATTGTAGCTATTGTTGTAGTTATTGTTGTAATTATTGTTGTAGCCATGGTAGCCTTGAGATTGATTGAATCTGCCTCTGCCTTGGGAGTATCCTCCTCTTTGGTGACCTCTTCCTCTTTGATTCTTGTAGTTCTTGTAGCATTCATCTGTAGTATGGTTAGACAAGCCACAAATATTGCATGGAGATTGATTATAGGGTCTCCCCCTACCTGACTTACCTCCTCTGCCCCTACCTCTAGATGATCTACCTCTCCCTGCATAGTTTGCTTGGGAGGTGGATCCTTCTTCATCAACTTTCTTACTTTTACCCTTGTCTTTAGACTTCTTATCTGTATATAGGGCAGAGGGATTGTTACCTTTTGATTGCTCTCCATTCTTTGTGATCTTTGCTTCATGTGTGAATAGTTGTCCAATCAGAGTTGTTAGATCAGGTGCTTGGATGTCCATGTACAAGTCCATTGCAGTGGTAAAGCTTTCCCACTTGTCATCTGCTTTGAGTCCATTGATCACTTGTCTGAGTATTTGCTCTTCTTCAATTTCTTCTCCAACACTTGCAAGTTGATCTGCAATGTCTTTGACTTTGGTGACAAAATCTGAAACACATTGTTTTGATTGCTTCCTGAGAGTTGTAAACTCAATCCATAGCTGATTCTTTCTGGCCCTTGTGCTTGATGAGAAGTATGTTGACAAGGTTTCCCAAGTCTCTTGGGAAGTCTTACAGTTCCTAACATGAGGTAGAAGGAAATCAGAGATAGAGTTTAGAAGATATGACCTTGCCAAAGCATCTTTAGCACACCATTGATTAAGTCTCTCATGCTCATCCTTTGTAGGTAGGCCTCTGGTTTTGAATGAGGGCAACTCCTCATCTCCTGATATGTATCCATACAAGCTTCTCCCTTGTAGATAAGTCTTCATTCTTAATGACCATGCCTGGTAGTTATTCCTATCCAATTTGTCAATAAAGGAAGGGAAACCATCACCCATGATTACCTTATTAGCTCTGATACCACTGTTGGATGTGATGGTTGGGTACAATCAGAAGATCAAGTTGGTGCTGCTAGACCTGCTTCACACCTGCCCTCTTTTCTCTTCAGATATGGTTAGAAGACTCCTTGAGCTTCCAAATGACACCAAGAAACTATATATGTGCTTTACAAAATGATTGAGTAATGACCAAATCAAAACAGATGATTTTGAACCTTCACAACTCCAAAAAACTTTCTATTCCTGTATTGACACCTGCTCAGTCCTAAGCTCAGTGTGTCCAGCACACTTGCAATTGGTTTAATTCCTTCTGGGAGTATTAAATTAACTTAACAAGCTACCATTAGCAAGTTAAATCACTCCAATTAACAAACTATACACTGAGCATGATCTTTAGCAAAATCAGGGACACCCCCGACTTTTTAGGAACAACACAGAAAAATACCAGTGTCTGTTTCGACTAAGATTTCTCCCAATTGGCTGAATAGAATTACTTGAAATTTTGTAGTGTTGTAGAATGCTTTGATCTGGTTCCAATGAGCCCTGGATCATCAAATTTGGTTCAGTAGATCTTGAGATATGTCTTGTTGAAGTTGACAGACTTTGAGGTGAATGACTCAGAGAACACAGAGTTAAGAACTATGAGTATTTGTATTGAAACTATCAAATGTACATTCCCATTGGCATGTAGAGTAATGCACAATGGTACTCAGAGGTGTAGGCTCAATAGTAGCTCTCACACACTCAATGTATTTCTTGGAATTACCTCGGGAAGTGAGCTCCTTAACCCGCGACTTTTACATAGATCTTTTATAGGAATTTTGACCAAATTTGAATTTGAATTCAAATTAAAGTTCCCTTGATTCTCTCTACTAGACTTAGGGAGATATTCCCTCAACTAGATTATCTACTTTTTCCACGACTCTAGTCTAGTAGGTGTGATTACATTAATTGATTAAGTCATTCTGACTTTTACATTGGGTAAAGAGTAATAATCAATTAAGCATCTGTTTCTATGGTTCAAATGTATCCTTCATGGGTCCAACTTTATCTTTCCAAGGTTCCAATTGTCCAAGCTTTATGTTGAGTCTTCAAGGCACACAACAAAGCCAAGTGTGAAGGCTTGTTTGCACCAACATCACTTGTATGTAAATTTTCTGAAGAAATCGAGAAACTTGCGCCCGATGTTTAGCAGTCTGCTCCTTCTGTGTTTAATCTTTTGAGAAATCCTTCTGCACGTGTCTAAATCCATAGCTAATCTATCTATGGCTAGAATTTGAGAGGTTAATTATAATCAGGCTGAGAGAATTTTGATTAGGAACATTCATATGTAAGAATGTTCTAAGAGTCGTAAAATCTGGCGCACATTTCATCTTCAATGAAATGATCATTGCTCAGTCCACAGTGTAAAGTTTTACACAAGTGAGGGCTTAAAATCTAAGTTGGAAGGTAAGCCATCTATGGCTAAAAGATCTTGATCAAACGGGATTTACTTTGGGAGAACCAGTGCTAAGAAGTTGCAGGTGTCAAAGTCGCCATTGCAGAGAAGCTCTTTCAGACATAGGTAAAGTGTTTCACACATTTCTCAGTATGTACTCAATCTTTTTGAGAGATTTAACTTGGCAAAGTTGCGCAACCTTAAGGCGAAGTGTTGTGCAAAGTTTTATAAAAAACTTTACAGGATTGATTAGTCAATGAGTGATTAATCTGCAGCAGACTTTTCTGAAGAAGCTGAATTTTTCAGAATAATCAATTTTCTGATAAATTGGTGAAAGTTCTCTAAGTTTGGTGGAGTCTAAGGTTAATCTTGATATAGAGGTGATCTAAATTCAAGGTTAACTTGTTCTTTTGGAGATTAACACTCTCCATCAGTGGTATCAGAGCAGGTTGTGTCAAAATTGAAGTGAAGGAGACTCCAATTACTGCAGAAATACAAATCTTTACATCTTGAAGGTGCAAAAGGTTAAAGTGTGAAGAAAGATTGAAGGAAGACATACAAAGAGTATCAAAAGGATCAGAAGGAGCAACATTCGAAGTAAAGGTACATTCATTATCTGTAAAGGTTAAAGATTTGGAAATACAGGTGAAGCAAGGATGGGAGATAGTCTCCAAATTGAGAAGCTGGATAGAGAGAACTATCCTGCATGGTCTATGAGGATGGAAGCTCATCTTATGAGCAAAGATCTGATAGGATACATCACAGGAGATGAAGAAAAGCCAGAATTCAGAGATCCTAGTGTTCCAACTAGGGAGGAGCTTGCAGATTTGAAGAATTGGATGAAGAAGGATGCTCAAGCAAGAAGTATCATCTACATGGCAGTCAATGACTATTTGCTTCCTCACATTAGAGGACTTGAAAGTGCATGTGACATTTGGAATGCTTTGGAAGAGCATTTCCAAAATACAACCAAATCAAGGAAAGCTTCACTATGGGCAGAGTTTACTACTTTTAAGAAGAAGGCCTCACAATCAATCTCTGATTATGTGACAAAGATGAAGGACATTGCAGACTCTCTAGGTGCAGTGGATGAAGATATTGAAGAAGACAAATTGGTAAGACAAATACTCACAGGGCTAAGAGGAGATGAGAAGTGGAAGCCTTTCATTTTATCTACAGAACTTTCATTAGATCATTTTACTCCTGATTTGAATCAATTGTTAGGACATATGCTAACTTTTGAGAATGATATCAAAGGAGATGTTGATAAGAGTGCAGGTCATGCAATGTATTCTAAAGACAAGAAGAAAGTTAACAAAGGGAAGCAACAATCAGGTGAAGAAGAAGGTACTTCAAACCAAGCAAACTTCATAAGAGGAAGAGGAAATGGCAGAAGTAGAGGAAGAGGCAGAAACAACAAAGAGAATGCAAGAGCTTGTTGGATATGTGGTAAGACCAATCATCTATCTCATGATTGTTGGCATAATAATCAAAACAATGGTAATTATCAGAACTTTAATCAAAGAGCAAGAGGTGGTAGATTTCAGAGAGGAAACTTCAGAGGTAGAGGTGGTAGGAATTCTTTTTGAAGAGGTGGAGGAAGAAGCTTCCAAAATCAATCCTATAATAGCACCTACTACAACTATGCATCAGATCAAAAAGAGGACTCGACTCTCATTATGAATACTTGTGAAACCTCACATGAGGATATGAGAGTGTTTTATATTGATTCAGGATGTAGTAATCATTTGAGTGGAAATATTGCTTTGATGACTGACCTAGATCATAATGCAATTAATCATACAGTTCAGACAGGTGATAATACAAAGCATAAGGTAAAGTCAATTGGTTCAGTCAAAGCTAAGGATGGGAGCACTCTTCTGAGTAAGGTTCTTTATGTTCCCACAATTCCAAAGAATTTGATCAGTGTAGGTCAAATTGTGGAAAAAGGATATGAGGTAAGGTTTACCAATGATGGAGTTTATGTGGAAGACCCTAGTCAAGGGTATAAACAAATTATTGCAGGAAAGAAAGAAGGAAGGCTTTTCACATTGAAGGTACAAGGAAATGTTGGACATGCTATGTTCACATATGGAGAGCAAAAGGTGTCAGAATTGGATCTTTGGCACAAAAGACTTGGACACTTTAATGAAAGAGGTATTAAAGAAATGATTAACAATGATTCAGTGCTTGGATTGCCTAACATTGCAGGTCAACACATGACATACAGATGTGAGGCATGTCAATTAGGTAAGGCTCATAAGCAATCCCATTCCAAGCATGGATTTATGTATTCAGAAAGACTTGAATTGGTGCATACAGATGTGTGGGGTCCTTCAAAGGACTTTAGTATAAATGGTTCAAGATATTATGTCATATATGTTGATGATGCTACCAGGTGGATCACAATTTATGTGATTAAAGAAAAGTCAGAAGTGTTTAATACATTTAAACACTATCATGCATATGCAGAAAGGATTACAGGTCAAAAATTAAAGAGACTAAGGTCAGATGGAGGGGGAGAGTATTTTTCAAATGAGTTCAATGATTATTTGTGGAATGCAGGTATAAAGAGAGAAGTTACTTGCAGGTATTCTCCTCAACAAAATGGGGTAGCAGAAAGAAGAAATAGGAATCTTGTTGAGTTTGCAAGGTCCATGATGAAAGAGAAGAATTGTCCAAATTATTTGTGGGCAGAGGCTGTAAATACAGCTACATACTTGGTCAATAGATTGCCTTGTAAAGCTTTGCAGGGCATGACACCATATGAAGCTTGGTGGGGTAAGAAACCTACCTTAGATCATTGCAGAATATTTGGATGTTTGGCATATGCATATGTGCCATCTCAATTGAGGCATAAGTTGGAGCCTAAGGCAGAAAAGTATGTATTCATTGGTTATGATGATAAGCAAATGGGATACAGGTTGTGGAGTCCATCCACAAAGCAATTTATTGTATCCAAGGATGTTACATTTGATGAGCAAGGTACTTGGTATGCAGGTAAATATAATATACATGCAGATGATGAAGAAGTAGTGGATCAAAGAAAAGGTAAAGCAAAGATTCAATTACTTGATGAAAGTGAGAACAATGAAGTGCAGGTTGAAGTTGAAGAGAGGCCAAGGTTTGATCCAGAATGTGATGAACCAGAAACTTCAAGAAGTGCAGAAGTTAGAAGGTCATCTAGGCACAAATGGCAACCTACAAGGTATAGCTATGACACTTCATTCTTAACTACTAAAGATTATGCTTATTTGGTAAAAGCAGATGAAGACCCTTCTACATATGAAGAGGCCAAAGGGAAGAAGAATTGGGAAGATGCTATGCAAGAGGAGTATGATGCATTGATAGAGAATCAAACATGGGATTTGGTTCCTAAACCTAATAGTCAGAAAATTATTGGTTGTAAGAGGGTTTACAAGACTAAAAGATTTGCAGATGGAAGTGTGTCTAGGTACAAAGCTAGACTTGTTGTGAAAGGGTATGCACAGACATATGGAGTGGACTATGATGAGACTTATAGTCCTGTGGCAAAGATGACAACCATCAGGACACTCATAGCAATTGCTGCTTGCAAAGGTTGGAAGTTATCTCAATTAGATGTAAAAAATGCGTTCTTGAATGGTTACATTTCAGATGAAGTCTACATGGAGCAACCAGATGGGTTCAAAGATCAAGTGAGTCCAAATTATGTGTGTAAGCTCAAGAGAGCTTTGTATGGGTTGAAGCAGGCCCCAAGGGCTTGGAATTATAGGCTTGTAAAATTCTTGAATGATCTTGGATTTCAAGCATCAAAGGCAGATAGTAGCTTGCTAGTCAAAGCAAGTGAAGATGGGTTCATTTATGTGTGTATTTATGTTGATGACATAATACTTACAGGAACAGATGATAAGGGAATACAAATGATCAAGAAGCAGATGGAGAAAGAGTTTAAAATCAGTGATTTGGGGAACCTATCATTCTTCTTGGGAATGGAGATCTCTTATACTCAACATGGAGTATATGTGACCCAAGAAAGGTATCTTAAAAATTTGCTAACCAAATTTAAAATGGAAGATTGCAGGGTTGCACCTACACCTTTGGAAGTGAATCATAAATTGTCTAGGTTTGGAGGAGAAGAGTTCAAAGATATGAAACTCTATCAAAGTTTGGTTGGTAGCTTGATCTATGCTACATTGACAAGGCCTGATTTATCATATGCAGTTGGTGTGCTTTCACAATTTATGCATTGTCCTAGAAAGGAACATTGGATTGCAGGACAAAGAGTACTTAGGTACATCAAGGGTACACTCAGAGAAGGGTTGTACTATGGATTTACTTCTGATACAAGAGTGAAGATATATAGTGATGCAGATTGGGCAGGTAATGTGGATGATAGAAGATCAACACATGGATACTTGTGCTATGTAGGAGACAAATTGATTTCATGGTGTTCCAAGAAGCAACATACAGTTGCTTTGTCATCTACAGAAGCAGAATATAAAGGTATGGTGGAAGCTGCAAAAGAGGTAATATGGCTAAAGACACTTTTGAAAGTTTTTGATGTGATTCAGAGTACTCCTATTATTTGTGGAGACAATATGAGTTCATTATACTTGGCAGCTAATCCTGTATTTCATGCTAGAACTAAGCATATTGAAATACAGTATCATTTTCTGAGAGAGAAGGTCATTGAGAAGGAGATTGAAGTCATACACACTCCCACAAAAGATCAAGTTGCAGATATGATGACAAAAAGTCTAGATGGACCAAAACTACAAAGATTCAAGGATATGGCTGGAGTAAAGAAGATAGAGAAGAACCTCAATTAATGATTGAGGGGGAGCTGTTGGTGCATGACAATCATCAATTGAAGAATTATGGAGGAATGAAATCAAGGAGTCAAGAAGAAAACAAAGTCAGATGGTTGAATGAAGGACATGTTCAGAAAATCCAAAGATATGTACACATATGTACATTAGCTGACTTATATCTTTGTTTAGTCATACACTTGTATATATTCATATATAAATATGTTGGAAAATGTCGGGAAAATAGAGCAGAAGAAGATTAGAGAATAGGGAGAGAGAAATTAGTGTCATTAGACACATTGAAAGTGAGTGAATCATCTATCCTCACTTGTATGTAAATTTTTTGAAGAAATCGAGAAACTTGCGACCGATGTTTAGCAGTCTGCTCCTTCTGTGTTTAATCTTTTGAGAAATCCTTCTGCACGTGTCTAAATCCATAGCTAATCTATCTATGGCTAGAATTTGAGAGGTTAATTATAATCAGGCTGAGAGAATTTTGATTAGGAACATTCATATGTAAGAATGTTCTAAGAGCCGTAAAATCTGGCGCACATTTCATCTTCAATGAAATGATCATTGCTCAGTCCACAGTGTAAAGTTTTACACAAGTGAGGGCTTAAAATCTAAGTTGGAAGGTAAGCCATCTATGGCTAAAAGATCTTGATCAAACGGGATTTACTTTGGGAGAACCAGTGCTAAGAAGTTGCAGGTGTCAAAGTCGCCATTGCAGAGAAGCTCTTTCAGACATAGGTAAAGTGTTTCACACATTTCTCAGTATGTACTCAATCTTTTTGAGAGATTTAACTTGGCAAAGTTGCGCAACCTTAAGGCAAAGTGTTGTGCAAAGTTTTATCAAAAACTTTACAGGATTGATTAGTCAATGAGTGATTAATCTGCAGCAGACTTTTCTGAAGAAGCTGAATTTTTCAGAATAATCAATTTTCTGATAAATTGGTGAAAGTTCTCTAAGTTTGGTGGAGTCTAAGGTTAATCTTGATATAGAGGTGATCTAAATTCAAGGTTAACTTGTTCTTTTGGAGATTAACACTCTCCATCAGATACATAGATAGATAGATAGATAGATAGATAGATAGATAGATAGATAGATAGATAGATAGATAGATAGATAGATAGATAGATAAATAGATAGATAGATAGATAGATAGATAGATAGATAGATAGATAGATAGAGAGATAGACAGATAGACAACGAGACAGACAGAAAGACAAACAGACACACAGATAGAAAGAGAGAGAGAGAGACAGACATATAGATAGATAGATAGATAGATAGATAGATAGATAGATAGATAGATAGATAGATAGATAGATAGATAGATAGATAGATAGATAGATAGATAGATAGATAGATAGATAGATAGATAGATAGATAGATAGATAGATAGATAGATAGATAGATAGATAGATAGATAGATAGATAGATAGATAGATAGATAGATAGATAGATAGATAGATAGATAGATAGATAGATAGATAGATAGATAGATAGATAGATAGATAGATAGATAGATAGATAGATAGATAGATAGATAGATAGATAGATAGATAGATAGATAGACAGATAGATAGATAGATAGATAGATAGACAGACAGACAGACAGATAGATAGACAGACAGACAGACAGACAGATAGACAGATAGATAGATAGACTAGACTAGATAGATAGATAGATAGATAGATAGATAGATAGATAGATAGATAGATAGATAGATAGATAGATAGATAGATAGATAGATAGATAGATAGATAGATAGATAGATAGATAGATAGATAGATAGATAGATAGATAGATAGATAGATAGATAGATAGATAGATAGATAGATAGATATAGATAGATAGATAGATAGATAGATAGATAGATAGATAGATAGATAGATAGATAGATAGATAGATAGATAGATAGATAGATAGATAGATAGATAGATAGATAGATAGATAGATAGATAGATAGATAGATAGATAGACATATAGGTAGATAGATAGATAGATAGATAGATAAATATATATATATATATATATATATATATATATATATATATATATATATATATATATATATATATATATATATATATATATATATATATATATATATATATATATATATATATATATATATATATAGATAGATAGATAGATAGATAGATAGATAGATAGATAGATAGATAGATAGATAGATAGATAGATAGATAGATAGATAGATAGATAGATAGATAGATAGATAGATAGGTATAAAAAGGAAAATTACTTGCAGGTACTCTCCTCAACAAAATGGTGTAGCAGAAAGGAGGAATAGAACTCTTGTTGAGTTTGCAAGATCCAGGATGAAGGAGAAAAATTACCCAAATTATTTGTGGGTTGAGGCTGAAAATATAGCCACATATTTGGTCAATAGATTACCATGTAAAGCTTTGCAAGGTATGACACCATATGAGGCATGGTGGGGTAAGAGACCTACTCTAGATCATTGCAAATTATTTGGATGTTTGGCATATGCATATGTGCCATCTCAATTAAGGAACAAATTGGAACCTAAAGCTGAAAAGTATGTGTTTATTGGATATGATGATAAGCAGATGGGATATAGGTTGTGGAGTCCATCCACAAAACAATTCATTGTGTCAAAGGATGTTACATTTGATGAGCAAGGTACTTGGTATGCAGGTATAAACAATATTTATGCAGGTGATGAAGAAGTTGTGAATCAAAAGAAAGGTAAATCAAAGGTTTAGATATTTGATGAAAACGAGAGCAATGAAGTATAGGTTAAAGTTGAAGAAGTGCTAAGGTTTGATCCACAATGCGATGAACCAGAAACCTCAAGAAGTGGAGAACTAAGAAGGTCATCAAGACACAAATGGCAACCTACAAGGTATAGCTATGATAGTTCTTTTTTGGCTACCAAGTTTATGCTTATATGATAAAGGCAGATGAAGACCCTTCTACATATGAAGAGGCAAAAGGCAAGGAAAATTGGGAGAAAGCTATGCAGGAAGAGTATGATTCATTGATGGAGAATCGGACTTGGGATTTGGTTCCTAAACCAAATAGTCAGAAGATCATTGGATGCAAATGGGTCTACAAGACAAAGAGATTTGCAGATGGAAGTGTGTCTAGGTATAAAGCTAGACTTGTTGTGAAAGGATTTGCTCAGACATATGGTATAGATTATGATGAAACCTATAGTCCTGTGGCAAAGATGACAACCATGAGGACACTCATAGCTATTGCTGCATGTAAAAGTTGTAAATTTTATCAATTAGATGTGAAGAATGCTTTTCTAAATGGTTATATTTCAGATGATGTTTTCATGGAGCAACCACAAGGATTCAGAGATGAAAGGTATCCAGATTATGTATGTAAGCTCAAGAGAGCTTTGTATGGTTTGAAGCAGGCCCCAAGGGCATGGAATTATAGACTTGTGAAGTTCTTGAAAGAACTTGGTTTCCAAGTATCTAAAGCAGATAGTAGCTTGCTTGTCAAAGCAAGTGATGATGGGTTCATTTACATGTGCATATATGTTGATGATATAATTATTACAGGTACATATGAGAAAGGCATTCAAAGCCTAAAGAAGCAAATAGAGAAAGAGTTCAATCATTAGGGGAAAAAATGAACCCTGGATGGGCCTTTTAGATTAAGGAGTGATTAGGAATGGACCAATGAGAGGAGGGTGGTGGACACAGTCTAGTCCCTTAATCACATAGGCTAGGCATAGGCTTCCCTTGTTTTTGTGTGGTCAAACATGGAAAAAATAGATAGAACTAGTGGGTTTTCTTTGAAGAATGGTTTTGAAAACTCGAATTTCATTTAAAACCGTTGGATTGCCTTAAAGATCCAAAGGTTTAGATAAAAGAGCAAAAGTCAAGGCAACTTTGATCCTTGACCATTGGATTGGATTCAAATTGAGTGGCATAGATCAAAGTAATGATGAGACTCAGCGCCAAACATCATACGCGGTTGGATGAAGATCTTGATCGAACGGCATTGTTTGAATTTGCATGGGAAATGCGCCTTTATCTCCTATCCATTGGATCCTATGATCATCTAATGGCTGAGGATCATCACCTTAAAGAAAATGGCGCCTTCGTGTGTGCACCGTTGGATACGATGGACATCGGATGGAGCCGATCGACTGCAGAATTGTGCTCAGCCCCGAATGCGGACTACGGTCCGATTTGGCCAAATCTAACGCTCGAGAATCTTGCAGAGTTTACTCGAAAAAAAAAATTCAGAGAATCTTTTGTCCTGCGCACATGTCAGACTCTCTCTCTAACTTCTCACGCCTTTTAATCTTGGCCATTAGATTGAAGGATCCAAAGGCCACAAAATATTTCTTTCTAGAATTCAAATATAATATTTTGTGAAATATTAAATTATTCTATAATACCACTAGTGGTTTTCTAGGGCTCCTTAATCTCTTGGATTAACCATTTTAATCCCTAAAAATTAGGAATCCTTACAAGGCCCATGCAGGGTTCACTTTTTCCCCTAATGTATTAGTGACTTGGGAGACATCATATTTCTTGGGGATGGAGATCTCATACACTCAACATGGAGTGTATGTAACTCAAGAAAGGTATTTGAAAAACTTGTCGATCAAGTTTAAGATGAATGATTGCAGGGTAGCACCTACTCCAATGGAGGTGAATCACAAATTGAGCAGATATGGAGGAGAAGAATTCAAGGACATGAAGCTATATCAAAGTTTGGTTGGTAGCCTGATCTATGCTACATTAACTAGGCCTGACTTGTCATATGCAGTTGGAGTATTATCTCAATTCATGCATTGTCCTAGGAAAGAACATTGGATTGCAGGACAAAGAGTGTTGAAGTACATTAAGGGTACACTCAAAGAAGGTTTATATTATGGTTTTACATCAAATACAAACATCAAGATTTATAGTGATACAGTTTGGCCAGGTAATCCTGATGATAGAAGATCAACTTATCGATACTTGTGTTATGTGGGATATAAGTTAATTTCATGGTGTTCAAAGAAGCAACACACAATTGCTTTATCATCTACAGAGGCTGAGTACAAAGGTATGGTGGAAGCTGCAAAGGAAGTGATATGGCCTAAGACTCTTATGAAGAGTTTTGACATCATCCAAAGTACACCCACTATTCATGGAGATAACATGAGCTCATTGTATTTAGCTGCTAATCCTGTTTTTCATGCCAGGACTAAACATATTGAGATCCAATATCACTTTCTAAGAGAGAAGGTGATGGATAAGGAGATTGAAGTCATACATACTTCAACAAAAGATCAGATAGCTCATATGCTAACCAAAAGCTTAGATGGACCAAAGCCACAAAGATTCAAAGATATGACAAGAATAAAGAAGATAGAGAAAAACCTCAATTGATG
>CM035435.1:77792991-77797991 GCA_020310875.1 Ceratopteris richardii
TAAAGTGTAGAAGAAGATTACATTCAGAGGACAAGAGAAGTGTACACATATGTACATTAGTATAGTCATAGATGACTTAGAACTTTTGTTCAGTAAGAATCATGTACAAATTATCTATAAATACCTTGAGAAAAGTCGGGGCATGTATGAGAGCATATGTGACAATAGTTAGAAGCCAAGAATGAGGAAGTTAGAAGTCATGAGATAGAGGAAAAGTTAGTTGAGTTAGCTCTCATCACTCAGTTGTAATTCTTCTGAGTAAATGAAAATTTTTGCGCCCGATGTTTCTGCGTGTTCTCCTTCTACAGTAGATCAATTGTGAAATACTTTTGTACAAGTCTAAGTTGAGAGTTGCTTGACCTCTGTGCAAAGTTTCAGCTTCCAATTGTAATCAGGCTGAGTGAATTAAGTATAGGAACATTCATATGTGAAGTATGTTCACTGGTTCCTAAAACAGGCGCAGATTTCGAAGTTAATGTTTTGATCATTTCTCCTAGCACAGTTTAAAGTTTTGCATGAGTGAGGGCTTAATCTTTAAGTTGGAAGATAAGCTATTCATGTCTAGAAGCATTTTGTAAAACGGGTTCTATACAAGGAGAACCAAGTCTTAAAAGTTACAGGTGTAAAGTCGACTGTTCTGAATGACAGTTTCTGACATAGGTAACTTGAGAAGTTGATTTCTCAAGTTATACTTAATCTTTTGAAGAGATTCAACTTGGAGTAGATGCGCAATCTCTAGGAGATACTTTGTACAAAGTTTCATAAAAAACTTTACACATTTGATAGGTCAATGTGGAGAAATAGTGCAGCAGACTTTTCTGTGTTTCATCTTCTTCACATATTTGTTAATCTTTTGATAATTAGCAATTGATCCTCTAAATTAGTGGAATGTTTGACTTACTCTTGGTATAGAAGTGCTCTAATCACAAGAGTAAGTTGTTCTTTTGGAGATTAACATTCTCCATCAGTGGTATCAGAGCAGGAGACATCAATTTGAAGAAAGAAGGATCCCGACTGTTGCAGAATCAAGAAATTCAACACTTGAAGGACTAAGAAGTGAAAGCTTGGAGTCAAAGCTTGAGGAGAAGACTTTTTGACATCAAGAAGGGCAAAAGGAGTTCAATTCGAAGTAAAGGTACATACATTGTTTGTAAAGCTTGAAGATTTCAATACACAGGTGGACATAAGATGGGAGAAAGTTTGCAGATTGATAAGCTAGATAGGGAGAACTATCCAGCATGGTCCATGAGGATGGAAGCACACCTCATGAGCAAAGATCTTATATCATTTATTACAGGAGATGAAGAAAAACCTGAGTTTGCAGATCCAAGTATTCCTACTAGGGAAGAGCTTGCAATGTTGAAGACTTGGATGAGAAAGGATGCTCAAGCAAGGAGCATCATTTACATGGCTGTAAATGATTACCTTTTACCTCACATCAGAGGTTTGGAAAGTGCTACAGATGTTTGGAATGCCTTGGAAGAGCATTTCCAAAATACAACTAAGTCAAGGAAGTCCTCACTATGGGCTGAGTTCACAACCTTCAAGAAGAAGAGCTCACAATCAATTTCAGATTATGTGGCAAGGATGAAAGATATTGCAGATAGCTTGGGAGCAGTGGATGAAGATATTGAAGAAGAAAAGTTGGTAAGACAAACACTTACAGGTTTGAGAGGAGATGAGAAGTGGAAGCCTTTTATATTGTCCATAGAATTGTCACTTGATCACTTTACTCCTGACCTTAATCAATTGCTAGGACATATGCTAACCTTTGAGCAGGATCTTAAAGGAGACAATGATAGAAGTACAAGTCAAGCTATGTACTCCAAGGACAAGAAAAAGAATGGCAAGGGAAAGCAATCAAATGATGATGAAGGGAATTCAAATCAAGCCAACTTCACAAAAGGGAAGACAAATTTCAGAGGTAAAGGAAGAGGAGGTAAGAACAAAGATAATGCTAAAGCTTGTTGGATTTGTGGCAGAACAAATCATTTGGCAAATGATTGTTGGTATAACAATCAAAATGGTGGAAACAATAATCAGAATTATAACCAAAGAGGTAGAGGAGGCAGAAACCAAAGAGGCAATTTCAGAGGAAGAGGTGGTAGGACATCATATGGTAGAGGAGGTGGAAGAAACTTCCAATCTCAGTCCTACAACAACAATTATTACAATTATGCATCAGATCAGAAGGATGACATGACTCTTATCTTGAATGCAACTCATGAATCAATGGGAGAAGATCAAAGAGTGTTTTATATTGACTCAGGGTGCAGTAACCATCTGAGTGGGAATCTATCCTTGATGACTGATATGGAAGCAAGGGTGAATGGACATACAGTTCAGACAGGTGACAATACCAAACATAAAGTGGAGAGCATTGGATCAGTGAAGACAAAGAGTGGAAGTACACTTCTGAGCAAGGTACTTTATGTTCCTACTATTCCTAAAAATCTGATAAGTGTAGGGCAAATTGTGGAGAAAGGATATGAGGTAAAATTCACAAATGATGGTGTTTATGTACAAGATCCAAATCAGGGATATAGAAACATAATTGCAGGTAAAAAGGAAGGAAGATTGTTCACTCTCAAAGTCCAAGGTAATGTGGGACATGCATTGTTTACCTATGGAGGTCAAAAGGTGTCTGAATTAGACCTATGGCATAAAAGGCTAGGTCATTTCAATGAGAGAGCTATAAAGGAGATGTCAAAGAATCAGGTGGTGCTTGGATTGCCAAATATTGAAGGGCAACATATGGTGTACAAGTGTGAAGCTTGTCAATTAGGTAAAGCACATAAGAGTTCTTATAACAAATCAGGGTACAAGCATTCAAATATGCTTGAATTGGTTCATACAGATGTATGGGGTCCCTCAAGGGACTATAGCATAAATGGATCCAGATATTATGTGTTGTTTGTTGATGATGCAACCAGGTGGATTACTTTGTATGTAATCAAGGATAAATCAGAAGTTTTCAAGACATTCAAACATTTTCATGCTTATGCAGAAAGGATCACAGGACAAAAGCTAAAAAGGTTAAGATCAGATGGAGGGGGAGAGTATTTCTCAAAAGAGTTTGATGATTATTTGTGGAATGCAGGTATCAAAAGAGAAGTGACTTGCAGGTACTCCCCTCAACAGAATGGAGTAGCAGAAAGGAGGAATAGGACTCTTGTAGAGTTTGCAAGAGCCATGATGAAGGAAAAGAATTGTCCAAATTACTTATGGGCAGAAGCCATTAACACTGCAACATACCTTGTGAATAGGTTGCCTTGCAAAGCTTTGGATGGAGGAACCCCTTATGAAGCATGGTGGGGTAAGAAGCCTAGTCTTGATCATTGTAAAGTATTTGGATGTATTGCATATGCTTATGTTCCTTCACAATTAAGACATAAGCTAGAACCAAAAGCAGAGAAGTATGTGTTTATTGGATATGATGATAGACAGATGGGTTACAGGTTGTGGAGTCCATCCACAAAGCAATTTCTTGTTACTAAAGATGTGACATTTGATGAGCAAAATATGTGGTATACAGGATCACCAAATGAGTATACAGGTGTTGAAGAAATACAAAGGAAAGGAAAGGCAAAGGTAAAAGTTTGTGAAGAAATTGTTGATGAAGTTGACTCTAGATGTAGAGTGCAGGATCATGTAGAAGAAGGGCCAAGATTTGATCCAGAATCAAATGAGGCTGAAACTTCAAGAAGTGCAGAAATCAGAAGATCTACAAGGGAAAGGAAAGAACCTATAAGGTATAGTTATGATACATCTTTCCTAACAACAAAAGATTATGCTTACATTGTGAAAACAGAAGAAGATCCAACCACTTATGAAGAAGCCAAAGGTAAACAGAATTGGGAGAAGGCAATGCAGGAAGAGTATGATGCTTTACTTGAAAATGAAACTTGGGAACTAGTACCAAGACCAAAGAATCAGAAGGTCATTGGATGTAAGTGGGTATATAAAACAAAGAGGTTTGCAGATGGTAAGGTGTCTAGATATAAGGCTAGACTTGTGGTCAAAGGTTATGCCCAAACTTATGGGGTAGATTATGATGAAACCTTTAGTCCTGTTGCTAAGATGTCTACAATTAGGACATTGATTGCTATTGCTGCTTGCAAGGGATGGAAATTATCACAATTGGATGTGAAAAATGCATTTCTAAATGGATACATTGCAGATGAAGTATATATGGAGCAACCAGAAGGCTTCATGGAATCAATTGGATCAGATTATGTGTGTAAGCTCAAGAGAGCTTTATATGGGTTGAAGCAAGCCCCAAGAGCTTGGAATTACAGATTGGTCAAGTTCTTGAATGAATGTGGATTTCAAGCATCAAAGGCAGATAGTAGCTTGCTAGTGAAGGCAAGTGAAAATGGATACATTTACATGTGCATTTATGTTGATGATATTATTGTTACAGGAACAGATGCTCAAGGAATCAATGAACTCAAGAAGCAAATAGAGAAGGAGTTTAAGATAAGTGACTTGGGAAACTTATCTTATTTTCTAGGAATGCAGATTGTGTATACTCAACATGGAGTATATGTTTCACAAGAGAGATATTTGAAGAATCTCCTAGTGAAGTTTAACATGGAAGATTGCAAGACCTCAACTACACCATTGGAGGTAAATCATAAATTAAGCAGGTATGGAGGTGAAGAGTTAAATGATATGAAGAAATATCAGAGTTTGGTAGGTAGTCTAATCTATGCTACCTTGACAAGGCCAGATCTATCATATGCAGTAGGTGTGTTGTCACAATTCATGCATTGTCCAAAGAAGACTCATTGGATTGCAGCCCAAAGGGTACTCAGATATATCAAAGGAACCCTAAGTGAAGGTTTGTATTATGGTTTCACTTCTGACACAAGAATCAAAGTATTTAGTGATGCAGATTGGGCAGGTGACTCAGATGATAGAAGGTCTACTCATGGATATCTTTGTTATGTTGGAGATAAGCTAGTTTCTTGGTGTTCAAAGAAGCAACATACAGTTGC
>CM035435.1:77815491-77845491 GCA_020310875.1 Ceratopteris richardii
CACTTACTCTCATAAAAATTGACACAATAGATGATATCCATACCAGTATCCATAAAACAGTGGCCATTGACATATGATTTGAAGCATCTTCATCATGACTGCACTTAAGGACTTTGCTTTTCTTCTCTTTTCCATTGCCTTTGACTGAGACTGTTTCAACCTGAGTGATTTCCTCTTTTTCTTCATATGCTTCTTGTTTACTTGAGTTTGGGAATTCCATAGCAGGAAGATGGGTCTTCTGCATGGAGCCAAGCCAACATGTTTTCATCTTCATATAAATCTGCTCCTTCAAATAGATCTGCTTCTAGGTTGTCCACCACTTCTTCTTCCATACAAATACCGATTGTCTGCATCATACTAGTATTTCTCTGATTGTCTGGTCCTTCTTCTAAAATTATCTGCTGCAACTCTTTTCCCTCCTGCTTTACCCACATTGTGTCCTTGCCCCAGTCATGCAACACATTGGCATGCCTTAACCAAGGTCTCCCAATTAATAGGGGGAAACTTCCTTCTACATGTGGCAACCTTAAAACAACAAAGTCCAAGTTAAAGATGGTAACTTGTATTTTGACTGGAACTCCAGGGACCACACCCATAGGCCTTACTATGCTTTGGTCTGCCATTGTTATAGTGAAGTTGGCAGGTCGTGAAGGGTATAGTCCAATCTTTTTCATGGTATATTCAGGCATCAAGTTAATGCCAGAACCACCATCCACAATAACTCCTTGAAACTCATGACCTTTAATAGAGACTGTTAGCCGAGGGCTCTTGTAATCTGTGAGGGGTGCTTCCCCTAAACATTTATCTTTATCCATAACAACAGCCTTTGCCACTAAACTTGTTGTGGACATTTCATCAATTATCTGCAAGAGTTCTGACCTGAACTTCCCATCCATCTTTATTAGATCAAAAATACTAACCTCCTTTTTCATGGACTTGAGCAGTCTAGAAGCTTCTAATTCCTTAAGAGCATGGGCTGCATTTGACTTATCAAACTCCTCATGAGCCTTGTTGAATGCATATTCAAAGGCATCACTGGTACCTGTGAAATTTTCTTTTTGTCTTGTATCTGCACTTGTGGTGGCTTTGTCTTCAGACACACCTTTGTCTCTGTTTAATCCATTAATCATTGATTCTTGACCTATTTCCACTTGAGCCTTCCCCGTAAAAGATTCAATTTCTTCTAAATGCACCACCCTGGTAGATGGAGATGGCACATTGACCTGATCTAATACTTCTTCTTTGTGTAGAGAAATCATTTGAATATGGGGCCCGGATGAAGAGGCTTGATTCTTAGGACAACAATTTGTATAGTGGTCTCTGGCCTCTGGGCAGTTTCTACAAGGAGGGGCATTTTTTGGAAGAGTGCACGTACTTTGATAGTGCCCACAGTCTCCACATCTGAAACAAATAATTGGCCTTCTAGGCCCATTTCCAAAATTATCCCTCTGTCTAGGATTATAGTTGGTACCTTGATTTGGCACAGCAGCCATCACATTTGCTGGTGTTGGGGGTCCTCCTTGTCTCCAGTATGTCGTTGCAGGCATTCCCCTCGATTGGCATTCATGGGCCTCATGGCCAACTTTCCTACATAATTGACAAGTCACACTTAACAGAGGACATTCACTTACTGTGTGACCTTGCTTGCTGCACATGGAACACCAAAGTCCACTCTTGATGCCACTCCCTTTGAGTTCTTGCAGCTCCTATCGTAGCTGAGCCAATTCCTCTGCTTGGGCCTCCTCCTCCTTTTGGAGCTTTAGTGCTTCAATCTCCCTCCTCAATTGAGCCACAACAATCTCCTCCTCTTTGTAGGGCTTATTCCTTTTTAAGCCCTCCAACTCCTTCCTTAGCTGGATCACTGGATCCTCCATTTCTGTACCATATGTTGGTTGGGAAGAAGTTGCTCCATATTGGTGCCTTATCTGCTCCAAGTGTGTGGCTGTGTTGATGAACTCCTCTATGGAGGCTGCAGGTAACACCTATTCCTTTATTTTGCATTGGGTGGCCACTGGTAGGGGCTTAGCCAACCATTTCTTAACAAAAAAATCGTGTGGTGGATCTGGCAATTTAGCCATTAGTGCTTTGGCCCTAGTCACAAACTCTGGGAACTTTTCTCCTGGACCCAATCTCAAATTTTCTAGTTCTTGTATGATAATCTCCGCAGTGTTGCCATGCTGGAACTGATTTTTAAATGCATCTTTCATCACATCCCAAGTGGTAAAATGGTTTTCAGCAAACTGGCTGAACCACTTATCAGCTAATCCCTCTAATGTGGTAGGGAAGAGAATCAAAAAGGCATCCTCCCTACCCATTAGGCCTCTAGTCTTACATAGTGACAAAAACCTTCTAATGTGTTCATCCGGATCCTCTTGAGCTAGGCCTTTGAAAGAAGGAAACTTTATATTTAATCTAGAGAGTAAAGTTTCCAAGTGTACCTGACCCGCCATGCTCTTTACTGATGAGGTTGAAGAGAGTGGACTTGAGGACCTTCTAACAACCTTCCTTCTTGTTTGCTTGCAGGTGACCCTCAATGTTTGGGACCGGGTTGCGGTCATGAGCAGCTCATAGCCCACTTAATATGAGACACTTGATAACAATATTTACCTTTTGTTTGATGAAGTAGCACTGTAGACACGTGACCTCTGCTATACTTTGCACTTGGTTTCTCCTAAGCTCAAATCTCCTTGGAAGTCCCACCGGGCGTGCCAAATTTTGTTGGGGGATTTTTAGACAAGAAGGAGTTTGAGGGTTTGTAAGAGAAAAGGAAAAGACCAGAAGAGGAAATACACCTTGGAAGCTTCTACCGATTGATTACAGTAAGACAATTACATTGTTTGAAGCAAAATACAAGCCAATACTTCTGTGCATAATCACATAGAGTGCTCAATTACAAAATACCCAATATCCCAAAGTCTTCTTGCCGCCGGCCTCCTCTGCACCAGACCTCCACCTGCTTCAAGCTTATCCTTGTGCACACCTTGCACCAAGCTTCCACTAAGGGGGAGGAATGGATACCTTCTGTCTGCACGCGCACACTGCAAAGAGACCTTGAGATCCTTGGGGGACTAGTTTAGCACTCTCTGCACAATCTCTTAGTCACTCTCTATGCACTCCTTCAACTCCACTTCTCTGCGTCGCACATTGGTGACTCTTGCACTTCTCTCTCTTGCTTCACTTAGACTATGCTTCTCTTGCTTACTCTAAGATTGGTCGAAGAATGGTCCTTGCCTTGATTTGAGTGTGTCGATCACGTACGCTCCTAACTGCAATGGTATCTTGGTGCTCACTTTGATTTCCCAAGATTGTCTTCACAAGTGGCAGCCAACGACTCACTGTTTTGTCCTGTAGTGACTTTAGTCTAAAACCAAAAATTTTAATGGGGGGGCATATTTTCACCTGTGTGTACGCTGCCGCTTCACATACCTTCACATTTTCCTTTTAAGTCTTCACTTTTGCACATAAGAGGGGGTTCACCTGAACCTTCCAAAACACTTTAAAACACACTTTGAACCTTAGGGAAATTAGAGAAAATACCTCTGCAACCTGCAACCCACTTTCTCTAATTTACCCTTTGTGGACAATTAATTGTGCACTAACTGTACACTTTGACACCTGCACTTTAGCACTTTGACTTTGCACCTGTTGACTTTGACCTTGAGCTTGTTGACTTTGACCAATTGACTTTGACATTTGACTTTGACTACAGTTGACTTTGACCAACATGACTTTTATGGGCTCAACAGATAGATAGATAGATAGATAGATAGATAGATAGATAGATAGATAGATAGATAGATGGATAGATAGATAGATAGATAGATAGATAGATTGATAGATGGATGGATGGATGGATGGATGGATAGATAGATAGATAGATAGATAGATAGATAGATAGATAGATAGATAGATAGATAGATAGATAGATAGATAGATAGATAGATAGATAGATAGATAGATATATAGATACATAGATACATAGATAGATAGATAGATAGATAGATAGATAGATAGATAGATAGATATATAGATAGATAGATAGATAGATAGATAGATAGATAGATACATAGATACATAGATAGATAGATAGATAGTTTTGGTTCAGGACAATCAACAATTGATGAGTTGGACAAGTTTTGAAGTCAAAGAGTAAAGCAAAGATCAAAACTTGAGCCTTGAAGATGAGTGCATGGTGAAAAGAGGAAGACTTGTATATACATGTACATTAAACTTATAATTAGTTCACTTATGCCGTTGTAATGGTGAGGAGTTTGTACATATATGCCTATATATACTAGTATAGAGTCGGGACATATATGAGAGAAGACATATAGAACAAAGATAGATGAATAGAAGAAGCAAAAAGTGTGATGAATGTATGAGATTCATCAATCAGATGTTTTCCATGAGAATAGAAGAAAAATTATGAAATCTGTGTTGCGATCTTTTCTCCATCTCTCGTTTTGTGCTTGAACATTTCAGAAATCCTTTTGTAGATGTCAAAGTCCATAGTTAATGCATCTATGGTCAAGATTTGAGAGTCCAATTGAAATCAGGCTTAGAGAATTTTAAGTAGGAACATTTGTATGTGAAGAAGTGATAAGTGTCTTCTTAAACAGGTGCAATCTCGATTGTCAAACTTTTGATTAGATTTCCCTCCACAGTGTAATATTTTGAGCAAATAAACACTCATTCTTTAAGTTGAAAGGTAAGCTACTCGTGGTTAAAAGCATTTGAATAAATAGGGTCTAATTTGGGAGAACCATGCATTAGAAGTTGCAGGTGTTAAAGTCGACTACACAAAAGAACAATTTGAGACATAGGTATATTGTTTGGAGTAAATCTCAAGATCTACTTATTCTTTTGAAGAACTTTAACTTGGAGTAGTTGCACAAACATTATATGTCAGGTTGTGTAAAGTTTGATTGAAAAATTTACACATTTGATTAGTCGATGAGTGAATTAAGTGCAACAAACTTTTCTGTGTAATCAGTTTCTTCACAGTTGACTCAAGTCTTGATCATTTGGCAACAGATTTTCAAAATTGGTTGTGTTTATGCATTGTTCTTGATATATAGGTGCTCTAACATCAAGGATAACTTGTTCTCTTGGAGATTAATAATCTCCATTAGTGGTATCAGAGGAGGAATCATTAGAGTTGAAGAAAAGGAGGACCTCAACTATTGTAGATATACAAAAATTAATCTTTGAAGATTCAAAAGGTGAAAGTTTGAAGCGAAAGCTAGAGAAGGAGGCCTGAAAGCTATTAAGAGGATCAAAAGGAACTATATTCAAATTAAAGGTACATTCATATTCACAAAGCTTGAAGAATTTATTGAACATGTGAAGAAAGGATGGGAGATTCTCTTCAGATAGAGAAATTGGATAGAGAAAACTATCCTGCTTGGTCAATGAGGATGGAAGCTCATCTTATGAGCAAAGATCTGATAGGATACATCACAAGTGAAAAAAGAAAAACCAAAATTTAAGGATCCTAGTGTTCCAACTAGGGAAGAGCTCTCAGATTTGAAGATATGGATGAAGAAGGATGCTCAAGCAAGGAGCATTATTTACATTGGAGTCAATGATTACTTGCTACCTCACATTAGAGGACTCGAAAGTGCAAGTGACATATGGAATGCTTTGGAGGAGCATTTCCAAAACACTACAAAGTCAAGGAAGGCATCTTTATGGGCAAAATTCACCACATTCAAGATGAAGGCTTCTCAATCTATTTCTGATTATGTAGCAAGGATGAAGGATATTGCAGATGCATTAGGAGTAGTTGATGAAGACATTGAAGAGGACAAATTGGTAAGACAAATTCTCACAAGTTTGAGAGGAGATGAGAAGTGGAAGCCATTCATTCTATCTACTGAATTGTTACTAGATCATTTCACTCCTAATTTGAATCAATGGCTAGGACATATGCTAACCTTTGAGCAGGATATCAAAGGTGATGTTGATAAGAGTACAAGTTAAGCAATATATTCAAAGGATAAGAAGAAGATTAACAAAGGCAAGCAACAATTAAATGAAGATGAAGGCACTACGATTCAAGTTAACTTCCTAAGAGGAAGAGGAGGTGGCAAAGGAAGAGGAAGAGGCAGAAGCAATAAAGATGGTGTGTACCTAAGTCGCAAGGTCTTAGGGACTTGTGTCAAAGAGACTAAATCTCGTTTGCCACACAAGTGTGTATAGTGGTGCATTGACACACGCTTAATTATTAATCCGAAGAATCAACCTAACCAAGTGTATGAGGACATGTGCACAGATGATGGGCAATGAAGTGGTTCAGCTAAAATGTATGAGAAAAGATCAAACTACCTCTCCAACTCACTTAATCTCTCAAAGTGTCTGAGGTGATACCACTTATAGTAGTAAATACAAATTTGAATGTTTCTCCTAGCTCTGAACTTCGAATATGGCCAATAAGGGTTCATTTCGAAGCTCTCAATGAGATGCATCTATTGGTGGTATTTTCACTCAAATCCGACAACTACTCTTCAAGTTATGGCCAAAACAGTGAATGGCAAGAAACACCCATACTCACTCCACAACTCATACTTGCTCACACACACACACTACAGTAGCTCAAAACTGATGGGGAGGGGTAGACAACAGTCCTACACACACATTCCAAGCTTCACACACACACACACAAAAGATCATAAAGAAGATGAAAATCTGCAAGAAAGAAGCCAATTCAAAATTTTGGAGCTCCCCTTCTTCACAATGGCCAAAAGTCTTTCCAAAGAGTCACAAAGTGACTTATATACATCTGCCCTAAAAATGGTCCTTTCACACAAGTGACCGGCACTTTATTGGCTAATCTCTAATTTCCTACTATTTTACAAGGATTATATTACAAAGAGTTGGGTTTATGCATCTAGAGGACTCCTCTAGTGCATCTACATAGCTTTGAGGGAATTTTCTAGGATTTTGAAGAAGAAAAATATGCCCATTAATTTGAAAATTTTTGGGGCTCCTCTCTTTTGCCTCTTTTCTCTGCAACACTTTCCCCCTCTTTGTCTCTGTCTTCCCTTGACAAGCTTTTACTTCTCGTTTGTCGCTTGTTTATGGCTTCTGAATACACGCACCCAGTGGTTGAAGAAGCGATAAGGACTGTCAGAGAATTTGCTACTTTATCCGAGGTGTGTCCTTTGCTTCTGTTTGCCCCTTGGTATTCCTTATATCACAAATCTCGGTTGTTGTATTGAGTCGGGCTGCCACGCACGCCATTAGTGGCTAAGAATGTGATATTCTTAGTCACCCGCTTCAACTTTTCAGCCTCTCCCCTTTCTAACTTTTGGTCTTCTGATTTGTCTTTGTCTTCACCCATCTGACCCTATTGTATTGCTTGGAGCTTGTCTACCTTATTCCTATCGCACACCTCACTTTGCTGACCTCTACTCTCTTTTAAGTGAGCGTTACGTTTTAAAGGTCCTATTCTTGAATCTTCTTTGTCATCCTCTAGGACCTACTCCATTTCTTTCCACCGCACGCATCTAGTGGACGAGGAGGCAGCTAGGACCTTCAGAAAATTGGTTATCTTATCCGATGAAGAGTCCTTCGTGTGTTGTCTCTCTCCTCGACTTGTTTCGCTTCACCGCCTGCTCCTCGTGGATGAGGAAGCTGTGTGCAACCTCCCATGAAATGTCCTGGTTGTTATCTTTCTTTAATTCCACTCCTCAGGACCTGGTTCTTTGGTGTTTTCGCCTGATGCATGCCCCTGCGGGGCTTTGGACAGAGATTTGTTCTTTTTCCTCATAAACTTTATTCTTTACTGAGCAGTTTTACTCTTCGATCTTCTTCTTCTTTTCTTTTTGCTCGATTCCCCTTCCACACGTCCCTCCTCCTAAACTTTGTTGTCCCCGATAGGCTTTTTGTGGTGATGTGAGTATGTCTGGATGATTTGCTGCTCTTGTTGATTAAGTAGATTGGCATGACATAGCATGAATTCTTTCCATTGGTTGGACTTTACCCCATCATCTGGTGCCTGTGTATGATCCGCAAAGAAACTTAACTCATAGGCCACCAGTCTGGCATTAAGATTCGAAGATAGTTTTGCAAAATTTCTGAATCTAATTCAAAAAACCCTGTGAAAAATGCATCTTCAAAGATCTACATGTAAGTACTTGGTAAAAACATTAGCCTTGAGTATATAGCCATGAGCGTTAATCTGCTAGGTATAGTTAATAGATAAAAAATGAGGGTGTCTGATCCTTGGTTAATGCCGATGAAGTTCAAAAAAGTATATTGGGCGTGCTGGAACACTTTGATGACCATAAGTAGCATGCTCAAAATTTTATTAGTCATCTTGATAGCTAAATCTAGTACAATTGCATATCGATCAATCCAAAATTCCATGGGTAACCATGTATTCTTCGGTCGGTAGATAATCACGTGGTGTACTTGGCAGTAGTGGATAGTTGAGCCACTGATTATTGATGCTTCCCTGGCATTGTCCTTCCCAAAATTGCATCCAGGAGCGTCTTCTAGGCACTAGGCAAAAAGATGGATTTACTTGGAGTGTGTAAGGTGTTGCTTCCCATTGTACCCGTAGTGTAGGGTTCTTCTCCAAAAAATTCCTCCTCCATATAGGATCAGCTTTGTCAAATTCCTCTTGTGTGTAGGTGAATGTGTGCATGCTAAACTGGAGGTTGCTATCTGGCTCTTTATTTGTTGCGTTCTTTATATACTGTCGTGTTTGCTCTTTAAGTAATCCATATGGTACATTGAATGGTCTGATTACCTATTCCAGATTTTTGCTTTCAATCTTTGCTTCCTTCATGACCTGGACTACTTGATCTTCAAAATCTGCAGTACGCTGGGACACCAATAGTTCCCGCTCGTGTTGGCTTAGTTCTGCAATATTCCAATGATGTCTTTCCGTGTGGATCTCCATTTCCTCCCTTATCGGTGAATGATGTAAGGGGGGAGAAAGAGGACATACCTCAATCTCCTCAATAGCCGTTGTGGAGTGTGGAACTACTGGTGTCCCCTCTGTTACCTATTGTGCTAGTTGATCCTGCAATTGTTTTATTAATTCATCTTTGTCTTTAATCTCTTTGATGGCTTTCAAAATTGTTTTGTTGTTTTTTAGGAGCTCCTCTCCTACGATAGTGAGTTGATCAACATCTTCTTTGCATTGTACAATATACCGATTTTTGGCTGTTTTCCACTTCTTTCTTAGTTCCACAATGTCATCCATATACCTTTTCTCCCATTGTGCTATGATGGCCTGCTCTTTCTTTAGTTTTTCTTCATATGCTGATATCTTTTCTTCCAATGCTTTTATGTCCTTTTCTGTCACTTCAGGAGCTTCTATTGGTTGATTACATAGAAGTGATGTCATCATCTCCTTGTTCCTATTTTGTAGGTTATCTGCTTCATCCGTATATACCTTAATCTGAGATTTGAGGATTTTGCTTCTAGCATTCATCCGTGTTTTGTCAGCTTCACTAGCCTCATATTTGGTTTGTAATTCCTTAAATTGTTCTTTTAGTTTTTGATTTTCTATTTCTAGTGTATTGCATTGATGCTTGGCCTCGTGTACTTCTACCTCTTTTTCTACTATGCTCTTTTGTGCTTGAATCAATTAGGCAGAGAGATTCTCCCTATCTCTTGGAATTGACATTTTTCCCGCATTGCCCTGTCATAGTTGGCATCAGCCTCAAGCATTAACTGTTGAGTATCCATGGTAGTTTGTATCATCTGTTGCACCACTAGCTTGAGCTGAGCGATGTCCACATTTAACCAAGTTTTTGGGATGCTTGGAGCTTCCCCTATTCGTACGTCCTTGCCTTGCTCCACGTGTAAGGTCTCGTTATGAGGTTGCCTGATTTGAAGCTGTACTTCATGTTCTTTTCTTTCTTCTTCCTTATTAACAGTCTTCATGGCACTCCCTTGAAATGTGACGTCCATTGAAGATGGTTCTGCCACTACCCTTATTGATGTAAAGGATTTTGATTCTTCGACTGTATTTTCCACTGTTTCTTCCTTGGGGTTCTTGAATAGGACCTCTCCCGCAAGCAGAGTCTCTTGGATTTGAATATTAGAAGCTTCATTCAATTTAATAACATGTACTCGTTCTTAGGAAGCTTCCTTCCTCGTCGTGTCTTTGCTGGAGTTTATGGGCATTTGATATGCCTTCATTCCTTCCACTTTTACATCCTCGTTCACTTCATTTAACTCCTCCCATTGTCCATCATCCTTGGAATCACTTCGAATGTCCACATTCAACATGGAGGTGTCTGGTGCTTCTTGTGCATCTGATGATGAGCTTGAGTTTATTAAACCCAATTCCCTATATCTATGGACCTTGGTGAGCCTCTTCCTTTGTTCCGAGTCTTGGTGTGCTTGTTGGTAGTGGTGCCCTTGCACCGATAGATTGATCTGTCCTTCGGTATACTGATGGGTAGCTTCCATCGCTCTTGTCAATTCTTCTTCCGTGATTGGTCAAATGTCTTCAAGTCTCGTCCTTGGGAGTACGTGTGCCCTTTTGGTAGCTGGAACTTCTGCTTTTGCTTGCATCATTTCCCTTAGCCTCTTTGTGCCTCACATTCTAGGTTGGGAACTTGTTTCTGCTTCCTCTACAACTTTCACTCCTTTCTTTTTCCTAGGGACTGTCGCAATCTTTGCATATTTGGCCATGGCTTCAGATGACGGCATCTCCTTCAAATGTTCTCTAATGCCCAAGGCATGATATATCAATATGGTCAAGGCAACACTTCCATTCAAAAACTTCTTGTGATTCCCCTGCTTCTTTGCCTCGAATAGCCGTTCTTGAATATAGGGAGTCATGTTGACTTGATTTCCAATTTGTTTTATAGCATGCGATAGTGATCTTTTGTGGAGCAATGTATCTGTGCATATTTGGAAAACAAAAGTGCTGATGGATGAGTCACACTTCCTCTTCAATATCAATGCGATTAATGTCATTGAATGTTCAGGTCTTTGCTCCTTGACTTTCTTCTTTCAATATCGTGTTCCCATCCTTCTCCCATCCAAAAGCTTCCTTAATTAGGTCATGTGTAAATTGGATAATGACCCATTCACCGATTGCATCCGAGCCTCTAGTACCAATGGATCATGCAAGGCAGGTTGCAAAGTGTGCATAACTTGCGTAGCTGAAAATCAGGTTTGTATATCGACAATTCAAAATACTTGTGAATGCCTGCCTTCTTCATAATGTCCATGGTTGATGGGAGTTCATGCACTACCTTGAAATCTTGGGACATCACAGGGAACTGATGATCCGTATCCATGATTTTGATGGTCACTAAGAACAAGTAATCCCTTGCTGGTTGATCTTCTCTAAACCAATGACCTTTTTCTTTAGTCACCCTTTGCAGAGGGAATTCCAGCACCTCCTCTTGAATTGTAGCTTCAAAATCTTCAGAAGCCATCTGCACTCGTAATGAAAAGAGCATTAGCTTCTATAGAAGACATGTCATTAGTGATGTGTGTTGTAGTGACATTTCGTTCGTTGCGTCACTCCGTTCCCCTAGCTTGCATAAGTAAGATCTCTTACCACATATTTTTTTTCATTTTCACTCCTGAAAGAAAACAAGAATTATGATAGCCGAAGCATATTTATTTACATAATAGGTCCATTCCTATGGAAGTAGAATCTATGCCCTATTCCCAAGTGGGGAATGTGCACCACTAAGTCCGCTACACACATCATGTGCCGAATGCACAGCCTTGTAATGTGGCCCTATCATGCATACTGTTGCAGAGCAAAGAGAGCACAAGGCAGAGAAAAAGAAGGGCCCCAAAATTTTTCCGATTTGGACACCTTATTTTTGTATCATAATCATTCTGTAATATATTTTCCATTGTAAATGCACTAGAGGAATCCTCTAGATGCATCCCCACAGAAGATTAGTAGCTTACCCATGTAAATTAGTAGAAAATTAGCCTTTTAGTGAATAAAGTGCCGGTCTCTTGTGTGAAAGGACCATTTTTGGGGCACATGTATATAAGTCAATTTGTGACTCTTTGTGGAGACTTTTTAGCCATTGTGAGTATCAAGAGCACAGAAATTCGAATTTATGTCTTCTCCTCTCTGTATCTTCTTCTTTGTGACCTTGTGTGCATGTGTATTGCTTGGAAAGAGTGTTAGGAAGTGTTTTCTATACATGAAAGTGCTTGTTTGCTGTGGTTAAGGTGTGTGTGAAGTGTAGGAAGTGCTGAAGTGTAGGAAGGTCATTCCCGTGACTCATTATTTTGCTCATAACTTGAAGTAGAAGCATTGTCCTTACAATAGGCAATCAAGACCTGAACAACCTGTCATGAGACCTTACGGATACCCTCACAGAGATCAAGGAGGTGAAGCCTTCAGATATCCCACATATCAGCAGCAGGTACCCGTACCACGACCATATGCTTATCAAAGTTACAATCAACCACAACCGGTGTTAGGACAACAGCCACCCCATCCTCAAAATGTTGTCCCAGTGAAAATGGCTCAACCTGAAGAAAACCTAGAGAGAGCAATAGTCCCAGCCACACCATTGCATAGTAATGAACCATATGACTCATCTTATGACCATAGTCAAGGAAACTATCCCAGTTATGAGAGCTCTATGATAGAATATGGACAAATGTACGAACCATATACCTATGGCATGGAAGTGCTAGATAGTTCCTATGGATATGAGCAGGATTATGTGTCATTGATGTACACAACCCCTAGGGCATCCATACCCCCCGACCTATGAACAGACCGCCTGTACCTAGAGGACCATGTTATAGATGCGGAGGTGATCATTATATCAGAGAATGTACACTACCAAACCCACCACCACCACAGCGAGTCTAGGAAGGATACTGTAGTGATTGTGGTAAAGAACACATTTTTAGAGATTGCCCCAAGAACCCCAACAAAGTTAACTCTAACGTGTAGATTAACATGATAGAAGTGATAGAATCATCAGGAAGCGATAAGGAGTACACTGTACCATTGAAAGCAATAACTAGAGCCAAAGCTAGAGAGACCCCAGACAAAACTGAGGAAAATGATCAAGGTGACAGAGAAATGAACATACCTACACCTCAACTAGTTGCAGACTCGGAAGATCCTGAGAAAAGTGTTACAAGTAAACGAACACAGAGATGGAAGAACCGTAGAGATAGGATGAAGGAAAAGAAACTACAACAAAAGAAGGAAAATGAAAAGAGTGAAAAAATCCAAAAGAGAAACAAGAAGAGGAAGAAGAAATTTGGAAAGGAAAGTCAAAAAAAGAAGAGGTAGGATCAGTTTTAGCAGATCCCATGCCTGACGAATTAGCCATGTGGATTCAGGCGTACAAAGCACGAATAAGAGCAGGACCTACCATTGAAAAACATGAAAGAGAATATCCTAGAGGTGACCTAGAGAAAGAAAGGTTGGAGATATGCAAAAAAATAATTGAAGTGGCTCAGTAGACCTTAGAAAAACCTGTTCTTCAATTACCCAATTCACGAATTCCCGAAAAAGAATTCCAAGAGTGTGTCATCCTTAATGACCCTGAGAAAACCAAAGAAGGTGAGATACACAATGAAAATCACTGTGAGGATAAAAGGGAAGGGTCCATTATTCCCAAAGTAGAAGGGGAATGGCCTAAAGACTTGTGGGCAAGAGTCCAAGAAGACCGATGGAAAAAAGTGGAAGGAATAGAACCACCCTTTGAGGAGCTAGAAGCAGAAGGTGAAATTGAAGACTCCATACCTGAATTGAATTCAGAAGAAATAATACCAATTGATCCAAGTAACAAAGTAAATGATAGTGTAAAGGTTTTGCCAAATTACACAGGAGAGTACGAACATAATTTAGAATTATACCGCATTCCCTCAATGAGAAAAAAGGAACTAAACCCATCTGTCCAAACATCGGATATCATACAACACCTTAGAAAGGTAAAAATCCCTTGCACTCTGACATTGGAAGAACTATTAAAGGTCAAACCACATTTGAAGGAGAAACTAACCAGTCAATTGGAGATCAAGGCGGAAGAGAAGGAGATGCCTGATGAAGTGAACACAGTAAAAATCCTAGTCGATAAGGTTGGAGATTTTAGTGAGGGAGATGAAGGAAACACGTGCCTTCCAATTACCTATAGAGGTTACGCAACTAAAGCCATCTTAGATTTTGGAGCTGGAGTAGGAATTGCTACTAGAGAAATCTGGGAGAAATGGGGAAAACCAGCTCTAAGACCAACACGCATGAAGATACAAATGGCAGATGGACACACTGAAAGACCCTTGGGATTATTGGAATGGGTAGTTTTTACCACTTGCGGAGTAGAATTCGAGCACACCTTAGCGATATGTCAATTTGAAAGGCCAAGCAATTATGAAATGATACTTGGAAGACCTTTCATGAGACAACTAAAGGTAGTGCAAGATTGGGGAAAACACGTTGTATACCTACAGCATGAAGGAACCACCATGAGAATAAATCTCCACACATATACATATCAAGATGTTTCCCCCTTACAATGGAATCAGATTCATAAGGAGGAAGATAATCAATTGATTCATAGTATAGGTTCAAGTGACCAATCGTGGATGAATGAAGACACTCATCTATGGATATGCCAAACTGCAAAAAAGGAAGAAGATAGGAGGAAAGGATGGCAGCAAAGGCAAGGAGTTGCTAGATCAGTACAAGATCCAGCCTATATGCCTCAAATATTCCTAGATGAAGAATTTGAACCTCATGGTTGGATGGAGATTTTAGCCACTCTCGATGTGTGTGTAAACGAAGAAGTGATAACCATGAATGAATGCATTGATGAGGAAGAATATGACGTTAGTCTATATGTGGTAGTTCTTCAAGAGGCTGAAGAAGGAGAAGTAATTGAAAAAGAATGGAAAGAGGATTACGAGAGCATTGAAATGGAGAAAGAGCAAATGGAAATAGAAAGTGGAAATCAAGAAGTAAGTGTCATAACTAATGAAATAAATCAAGAACCAACACAGGAAGAGGAGCTTGAATTAGAAAAAGCAAAAAATGATGAAGAAAACAAGCCTGAAGACCAATTTGAAGTGCCCACCCACTTCAAAAAATATGAAGTAGAAGAGAGAAGAATTGCTATTCAAATGCCAAAACGAGAAGCACAGCCAGGAATAGCATATGACAATAAAGAACAGACCAAGAAAATAGTAGTAACCCTAGAGGAAGGAGAAGAACGATGTACTTTTATAGGACAGGATGTCTCAATGGAGGAAGAACAAGAGTTAATCCGACTCATAAGGGAATACAGGGATGTCTTTGCCTGGACATATAAGGATTTGAAAGGAGTAGACCCTTCTATATGTGCACATAGAATCCCTATGACATCTGAAGCTAAACCTTCCAAACAAAGACCATACACATATAACGATGTTTACTCAGCAAAGATAAAGGAAGAGATAGATAAGTTGTTAGATGCTAGGTTCATATATGAGATCGAACAGACGGAATGGGTGTCGCCTTTGGTGGTTGTACCGAAAAAGAATGGTAAGTTAAGAGTATGCATAAATCTGAAAAAAGTAAATGCTACTACCATAAGAGACAGTTACCCATTACCCATCACGGATCATCTGTTGGAAAGAGTGGCAGGGAAAGAAGTTTACAGTTTTTTGGACGGCTTTTCAGGTTATAATCAGGTAGCCATTGCTCCTGAGGACCAGCATAAAACAGCCTTTGCAACTGAATGGGGAGTGTATGCCTTTAGGGTTATGCCTTTCAGCCTAACCAATGCCCCAACCACTTTCCAAAGATTGATGTGCCATGTATTCAAAGAGTTCCTAAGAAAGAGTATGGAGGTATACGTGGATGATTTATGTACTTACTCAGCTATACGATCAGAGCATATCCCTGAACTAGGAAAGATCTTTGCCAAATGTCGACAATATAGAGTATGCCTCAACCCAGAAAAATGTGTCTTCATGGTTCGACAAGGAAAAGTATTAGGACATATTGTCTCTAAAAATGGAATTTCAACTGATGAAGACAAAATCAAAGTGATTTTGGATTTGCCAAGACCAAAGACTACGAAGGAAGTCCAAGCATTTATGGGACATTGCGGATACTACCGAAGATTTATACACATGTATGCCATAATTGCTAGACCTCTTTATGCACTATAGTCTCAATTTCATTGGACAGAAGAATGTGAAAAGGCCTTTAACGAATTAAAGAGTCGATTGAGTTCAGCACCAATCCTCCGAGCACCCAATTGGAATAAGCCATTTCATATTCACGTGGATGCTTCCAAGTTTTCCATTGGTTGCATCTTAGCTCAACCAGCGGATACAGGAAAGTTAGATCACCCGATAGCCTATGCCATTAGACAATTGAATCAAGCAAATCGCAATTATACCACGACTGAAAGAGAAGGCCTAGGAATGGTATATGCAGTAAAGAAGTTTCGACACTACTTATTCGCAAACAAATTCAAATTCTTCATTGATCATCAAGCCTTACTGTACTTAGTCAATAAGCCTTGTAATACAGGATGACTAGTACGATGGTTTCTATTGTTGATGGAATTTGATTTTGAAGTAGTAGTCAAGAAAGGAAATACCCACATAAGGTCGGATCACCTATCAAGAATGACACATGGAGAACCACCCATAGGAGTACCAGATGATCTGTCTAACATGTACCTGTTTAACCTCGAAGTATGTCCCCAATGGGTAGAAAAGTTGATCCCTATACTCACTCATGGACCTAAAGATGGGATCACACCAAACCAAACCCAAGACCTATGGAAGGCTAAAAACCTTCATATCATTGTTGGAAGTTTGTCACCAAGACTCAAGCGGATTACTCATGAGATGTGTAGAAGAAGAGGAACAGGAAATCTGGCTTCAAAAAGCACATATATGTCAATGGAAAACTCATCTAAATACAAACGAAACATGGCAAACACTAAGGAGATTGGGCATATATTGGCCAACCATGCATAGGGATGCGCATAACTATGTATCAGCCTACCCAACCTATCAAGAACAGAATCCGGAAGAGAACTCCACTCTATGCTACTCCACTGTAGCACCAAGATTGAGCATGCCTCTAGTGAAGTTCTTAAAGACCCAAGAGTACCCAGAAGGAGCCACTCTAGCAAGAAAACGAGCACCTGTAGAACAAAGCAAGGACTATGCTCTTATTGGAAAACAACTCTTTAAACGAGGAAGAGATAATCATTTGTGAATGTGCATTCATGAAGACGAGTATCTTGTTGTTTTAGAAATGGCACAAACAGGAACTGCATGAGGACACTTCTCTGCAGAAAAAACAGAAAAAATGATCATTTTTGCTGGAATGTGGTGGCCAACTCAACATCAAGATGCCGCAACATATGTGCAACGATGTGATACATGTCAACGAACGAAATATCCAATTAGAAGAGATGAAATGCCTCTGAAAACCATGATGAGTGCAAGAGCTTTCACAAAATGGGGAATAGACTTCATAGGACCTATTAGCCCTCCAGCTAAAGGATGCCATGCCGAATATATAATTTTAGCCACAGACTATCTGACCAAATGGGTTGAAGCCAAAGCTACCAAGAAAAAGGATGCAAGGACTACGGCCAAGTTTCTCTTCGAGAATGTTTTCACTAGATTTGGACTACCAATAGAATATGTGAGTGATAGAGGTACGCATTTTGTGAATGAAGTGATAGAAGCCTTACTGACTGAATTCTTGGTAATTCATAAGAAATCAGCCCCTTATCACCCACAAGCCAATGGACAAGCCGAAAGTTCAAATAAAATCTTGTGCACAGTTCTCACTAAAATTGTGAGAATCGCATATCCACTAGCGGAGCCATCAGCTTAGCAACTCTAGATGGAGAAGTATTTCCAAATTATATCAGTGGATGTCGAGTAAAAAAATATTTAGAGCCATTGACTGAAGAAATGATGTCATGACTGATAACGGGTAAAAATAGACGTCTAGAGGAAGAAAGAATATGAGAGGAAGCCAGACAAGAAGCACTAGAGCGGATTAGGAAACGAAAAGAGTGTATGAGAGAGAGAGATGAGAGATATCGACTAGGAGAGGAACTCATCCTAATGGCTAATTTTAGAGCCACTGAAAACCTAGGTCAATAGAGGACACAACCATATTTGAATTAACGGAGTACCACTTAGTGGATGCTCTCATTGACACAGGAGCCGCCATAAGCTGCATCAAATTTTCATTGACTCAGCAACTCAAGGAAGAATTACGTCCATCAAAGGCAAAGCTGATTGGAATAGGAGGAAAGATCACCAAGTGTATAGGAGAGATTATCTTACCTCTACACTTAGGAAACAACACTATGGAACAAAAACTCTCAGTATGTCAAGATCAAGATTTATTGGAAGAGCTCGTGTTAGGTCAAGACTGGATATACGAATATGAAGTAACTATTCAATTGGCCTTAGGATACATCTCAGCCAGGATAGGACATCGTGAAGTATTCAGCATGCTAAACGAACAACCAATCAAAGCTACAAGTATAGAACCAAAAACTCACTCAAATGAACAAAGTGATGCATGTGTTCTCAAGAGCACTATGGAAACCCCTTCATCGAGTACTTCATGTGAGGATACACAGAAGTCCTCTTGCATGCCATTTTCTAATCTAGCAATTCATAAGAGTGTCATTCTATCTGAAAACAGCCTTAGCGAAGAACCACGCACAAGAGAGACTCGTTCTCCAGGTAAACACAAGTCGGCACCTATTAGAACATACCCCATTCCGTACACTAGACATGCTTGGATAAGGAAGCACCAAATGGCTGCATATCTTCAACAGAAGAACTACTTGCTACAGCAAAAGAACCCACAGAACCAGTATGTAAATCGCTCTGGATATTCAGTTCCACAAAGAATTGTTAAAGTATGGATTTCGAAAAAGGTGATAGCCGCTCAGCCGGCCCGCACACAAATATGGATTCCCAAGTCATGTACTCAAATGACAATCATCAAATACGACGAACCAATGAACAAGGAAAATCAGTATGATCTAAAGGCAAAACGACAGAAGCTAAACTGCTACAGGATAGAGTAGGAGTCTACATACAATTCACACGTCATCCCAAGATTTAAAAAGCAGACAAAGCAGAAGCACCAAATGAGAAGCATCACATTCACCAAGAAGGTTGGGAACATGATTTCTCTCAACGGAATAAAGCAGATTTGAATGCCGAAAGACAAGACAAGTTGTATACATCTACCAAATAATTCGAGTTGCACGCATTTGGAGTTACCAGAATCCAAAGTATGCATAATAGGGCCACATTACAAGGCCAAGCATTTGGCACGTTATTCTTCTGTTTCACGATAGTGAAGCACATTTTCCTCTTGGGAAATAGGAGAGCACTTGTACATAATCTAATGAAAATTACTAAAAAATTAATAATCGCTTCGGCTATGAACTAACTTTTCTGTTTTTCTTTCAGACAAAAACATAAAAATACCTAAAAATAGGCAAAAAAACCAGGTATTACCTTTCTCACACCCACGGGGAAGGGACGACACCATTCACGCGGAGCAATGTCAATCTTATGAAAGACAAATGAAGGAGGATTTCTGATACTATCTTGCCTCTAATTCATACTCTATATTGAGTGCAGATGGCATCTACTAATTCCGAAGCAACGCAAGAGGAAGAGGTCCAACTTCTTCCATTGGAATCAATAACAAAAGCAAGAGGCCATTGGTTTCTGGATGACCAACCAGTATCGGATCTCATTTTCATGGCCACTATCAAAATCATGGACAGGGATCACTACTTCCCTATCATGTCGCAAGACTTCAAGACTATCGTACAAGGATTACCACGCATGACAGATGTCTGGACTCAAGCTGGAATTGATGCCTTTTTAAGACTTCCAATATATTTGTCAGATTTTCAGAGATGTACGCAAGTGATGAATACACTCTAGCCTGCATCAAATAAGATATCAGCCTCTGAGGCACGAGTACTAGATAAGGTTTGTGCCTGGAAGACAATTCAATTTACTCATGAGCTAATTAACCGAGCTTTTGGATGGAATCAAGAAGGACACACTAATGTCAAAGATGAATGTCATGATCCTAAAAAGCGATCCTTTTTGGAAATCAATAGAACTGATATTGAAGAGGCTGTTTGATTAGTGCATCAACACTTTTGTTTTCCAAGTATGCATAGATATACAGCACCTCAAAAGATAGTGGTGCAACTACTCTCACATGCTATGAGGCAAGTCAAAAATCAAGTAAATATGACTCCATATGTCCAAGAACGCCTATTTGAAGCGAAGAAGAAGTGGAGTCAGAAAAAGTTCTTGAATGGTAGTTCGGCCTTGACCCTACTTATTTATGAGGCATCGGATATGAAGAACTGCTTGCGCGTGATGCCAACATCAACAGAGTTAGCCAAATATGCCAAGTCAGCAACTGTCCCAAAGAAAAAGAAAACAGTCATCGCGGTTGAAGAAGTAGGAACCAGCTCAAAGACGCCTATGAGAGGGACTAAACGCCTAAGAGAGGGAGAAGCTCAAGAGACACCACAATCAAAGAGAACACATGTGTTACCGAAGATTCCTGGGACCCAACAACCCATTACTAAGAGAGATCTCTCTGCAGCCCTGGAAGAAACGCATCAGTATATGCGAGGGCAAATAAATTTGAATATTCATGGTCAGCATTACAGACAGGCAAGCCAGGAAAAGAAACAAAAGGATAAAGCAACTCATCAAGTACCTTCCAGATACAAAGAAATAGGATTGGAGGAATCAAGCTCTAATGAAGAATCAAGCTGTGAGAAGGACACCCTAGATACAGATATACAAAAAGAAACACACAATGAAGATTGGACAGAGATCAATCAAGTTGAAGTCACGCCAGACAACGAACAGAGACAAGCAAAGAGCATAGAAGAACCAACTGAACCAGAGCACGTCATTCAATTGAATGATACGTCAAAGATCAGTATCAAGGAAGCCCCAATAACTAATAAAGATGTCGTGCCACCTATCAACCAAGAAATACAAACTCCAATAGACCAGGAATCAGGCCGACAACCAAGTAAGGAGCCCGTTGTGATCGAAGTACCGGATGATACACCTCAAGGCAAGATTGACCACATGGAGGCTGAGCCGAGGATCCAACTTCATATCAGGCAGCCCCATGACACCACATTACATGTGGCTCAAGGGAAAGATGTGACAACAGGAGTAGAACCTAGTATAGCTACCACTTGGTTAAATGTGGATGTCACTCAATTAAAACCTGTTGTCAAACAAATGATCCAAACGGCCATGGATACACAACAACAGATGATGGATACAGATTCAAATTACGACAAAGCCATGAGGGAAAAGAATTAGTTTCAAATTATGAGTGAACAACTATCTGCACAACTTATCCAGGCCCAGAAAGAGATTGCAGCCAAGGGAACGGAGTTACTCGCAGTAAAATCACAATGTGATACATTGATGACCCAGCATCATCAACTCCAGGCACAGCTGACAAACCTACAAAGATTACATGAAGCCAGCGAGGCCGACAAAGAGAGAATGAAAGCTAGAAGCAACTTACTGGAAATACAACTAAAGGTGTATATGGAGGAAAATGACAATTTACGAAACAAAAATAAAGAATTAATGAAGTCATTGCTATATGATCAACCTCTCGAAAAACAAGAGACAACAGATATTGACCAGCAGGAAGTACGAGCTCAAATTGAGAAATATGAAGATTTGCTGAAACAAGAGCAAGCATTGAGAGAAGAATGGGAAGGTAAGTACACTCAAGAAACATATGAGCTAAAAAAGCAGTTGAATACAGCCCATGGAAAACTTGCAGTGAGTTATAGTGAAAATATGGATCATGTAGCAGAGATTGGTAACGAGTTACTAGCTACCAAGGAAACACTATGGGCAGCAATGCAAGAAGTAAAAGAGAAGACTGAGCGCTTAGCCCAATTAGAGACCAAAGCAGAAGAGAAAGCACCAATCGGGACACTAGTAGAGCCAAGACAAGAAAATCCTACTGACGAGGTAGAGGTATGTCCTCTATCTCCCCCGATTTATAATTCTCCAATAAAAGAGCAGATGGCGGAGCCAAATGATGATCATCCAATGCCATATGCTGCAGAAATAAATACGGGCACTATTGGTGTCCCGGTTGACAGAACATTTTGAAGATGAAGTCATCAAAGTCATGAAAGAAGCAAATATTAAAGGTAAAGACTTAGAGAAGATCATGAAGCCTTTCAACATTCCGTACGGACTGATGAAAGAGAAAACAAGACAATACATCAAAAAGATCACACAGAAAAATCCAGACGAGTAGCTGCACTTCAAAAATGACACATTCACTTATACTCAAGAAGAATCTGAAGCTGCACAGCCTGTTTGGAGAAGAATTTTTTTGGAGAAACATCCTACATTACGGGTGCACTAGCAAGCGGCACCATATTTATTACAGGTAAATCCTTCTTTTTGTCCAACACCACGGCATAGAGAAGCACGAGAATTTTTGGATATGCAAAAGACCGGTGTAATCAATAAACAGTGGCTAAACTATCCACTACTTCCAAGTCCACCGCATAACTATCTACCAACGGAGGATTATATGGTAAAGACCATCGAATTTGGCTGCAGAGTTTAACTATCAAAATGACAAATAAAATACTCAGTATGATACTCACAGTATTGAAGGTCTTCAAACATGCGGCATATACATTTTTGAACTTCATTGGCATTAATCAGGGAACAGACATTCTTGTTTTTTATTTGTCTATTATGCCTAGCCGCCCTACCATAATGGCCTATTATTCCAGACTCATGTTTTTGCCAAGAACATACATGCAGACGTTCGAAGAAGCCTTTTTCACAGGGTTTTTTGAAATCGATTCAGAGATCTTTTTAAAGATGTCATCCAACCTGAATGCCAGATTAGTGGCATATGAGCTAAGCTTCTTCGCCGATCATAGACAACCGCCACATGACGGTGTAAAAGCAGAACAGTGGAAGCAGCTAATGATACGTGAAGCCAATTTGCTTAATGAAACAGAGCAAAAAGTGTATAGAACATACTCCCGTCAACTCTCAAAGCCTATCGGGGACGACAGAGTTCAAGAGGGGGGCAGTGTTGAGGGAGAATCAAGCAAAAAGAAGAAAAGAAGAAGACAACGAAAGAAGCTTCACTGAAAAGATCATATCCGAAGATACATCTCTGCAAGAAGCCCCACAAGGGCACAACACCCATCTCTGCACAGAGCCTCGCAGGGGCACTGTGTACCTAAGAACCAATTTAGGGACTTGTGGAGAAAGAGACTATACCTCAATCCCCCTCAAGTGCATATAGTGGGGATTCACGCTTTAATTATCAATCTGATGAGTATCAAAACTTAGCCGAGTGTATGAAGAGATGCATTTAAATGAGGAATAATGCAAATGAGTTACTCAAAGAGTGCAAACAAGGCAAGGACTAATCCAAACAAGCTTCAACTGTCAGTCATGGTGTCACGATACTTGGAACAGTGGCCAAGAGTAAATTGAGCTTTTCTCTCAGCTCCGAACTCCAAATATAGCAAATAGCATATGCATTTTGAAGCTCTTGAGAAGACGCATCCAATGGCGGTATCTTCACTCAATTTTGACGCTTCTACTTCAAGTTATGAGCAAAATACTGAGTCACAGGAAAGACCTTCCTACACTTCAACACTTCTTACACTTCGCACACACCGTAACAACAGTAAACAAACACTTTCATGGATAGACAACACTTCCCTACACTCTTTCCAAGCAATACACAAGCATACAAGCTCACAAAGAAGAAGATAGATGGAGGAGAAGACACAAATTCGAATTTCTGTGCTCTAGATTCTCACAATGGCAAAAAGTGTTTACAAAGAGTCACAAATTGACTTATATACTTGTGCCCTAAAAATGCAAACAAGAGATCGTCACTCTATTCACTAAAAGACTAATTTCCTACTAATTTACATGGGTAAGCTTCTAATCTTCTGTGGGGGTGCATCTAGAGGACTCCTCTAGTCCATTTACATCGGAAAATATATTACAAGAATGGTTATAATACAAAAATTGGGTGTCCAAATCGGAAAAATTTTGGGACCCTTCTTTTTCTCTGCCTTGTGCTTTCTTTGCTCTGCAACACTCTCCCCCTCTTCGTCTCTGTCGTCCCTTGACAGGCTTTATCTTCTCATCTGCTGCTTGTTTAAGTCTTTTGAGTGCTCGCATCTAGTGGTCGAAGAAGCAATAAGGACCGTCAGACAATTGGTTATCTTATCCGAGGTTTGTCCTTTGCTTCTGTCTTCGGCTTGCTTTAAGAAGTCTGAATACACGCACCCAGTGGTCGGAGAAGCAATAAGGATCGTTAGCGAATTTGTTATTTTATCCGATCTATGTCCTTTGCTTCTGTTTTGCCCCTTGGTATTCCGTATATCACATATCTGGGTTGCTGTATTCAGTTGGGTTGCCACGCATGCCACCAGTGACCTATGTCTTGCTTGTGGTACTCTGATTCGTCCTGGTTGCAAACATGTGACCCTGTTGTATTGCTTTGAGCATGTTTACTTTCTTTCCACCACACGCTATCAGCAGAAGGATTAGTACCTGCCAATTATTATCTTGCACTTCTTCATGGATACTTTCATGGCCTTGGTCCCTCCTTCCACTTACGTGCTTTTCCTTGATGCGTGCCCCTGCGAGGCTCTGTGCAGAGATGGGTGTTGCGCCCTTGCGGGGCTTCTTGCAGAGATATGTCTTCAAATATTACATTTTTAGTGAAGCTTCTTTCGTTGTCTTCTTCTTTTCTTCTTTTTGCTTGATTCTCCCTGAACATTGCCCCCCTCCTGAACTCTGTCATCCCCGACAGGCTTTGACAGTCGACGGGAGTATGTTCTATATACTTTTTGCTCTGTTTCATTAAGCAGATTGGCTTCACGTATCATTAGTTGTTTCCACTGTTCAGCTTTTACTCCATCGTTAGGTGGTTGTCTATGATCAGCAAAAAAGCTAAGTTCATATGCCACTAATCTTGCATTTAGGTTAGGTGACATCTTCAAAAAGATTTCTAAATCTATTTCAAAAAACCCTCTAAAAAATGCTTCTTCGAAAGTTTGCATATAGGTACTTGGCAAAAACATGAGTCTGGAGTAATAAGCCATTATTGTAGGTCGGCTAGGCATGATGGACAGATCAAAAATAAGGATATCTGTTCCCTGGTTAATTCCAATAAAATTCATAAATGTATATGCCGCATGCTTGAAGACCTTCAATACTGTAAGTATCATACTGAGTATTTTATTTGTGAGCTTGATAGTTAAATCTGGTACGGTAGCATATGTCTGCAGCCAAAATTTGATTGTCTTTACCATGTAATCTTCTGTAGGTAAATAATTATGTGGTGGACTTGGAAGTAGCGGGTAGTTCAGCCACTGTTTATTGATTACACCGGTCTTTTGCATATCCAAAAATTCGCGTGCCTCTCTGCGACGTGGCGTTGGGCAAAAAGAAGGGTTTACCTGTAGTAAATATGGTGTTGCTTGCCAATGCACCCGTAGTGTAGGATTTTTCTCCAAAAATTTCCTTCTCCAAACAGGTTGTGCAGCTTCAAATTCTTCTTGAGTGTAAGCGAATGTGTCATGTTTGAAGTTTAGCTGCTCGTCTGGATTTTTCTGTGTAATCTTCTTTATATATTGTCTTGTTTTCTCTTTCATCAGTCTGTAGGGAATGTTGAAAGGCTTCATAATCATCTCCAAGTCTTTACCCTTGATCTTTGTTTCCTTCATGACTTTGATGACTTCATTTTCAAAATTTTCTGTCAACTGGGACACCAATAGTGCCCGTTCCTTCTAACTTATTTTTGCAGTATATGGCATTGGATAATCATCATGTATGTCCGCCATCTACTCGTGTATTGGAGAATTATAAATCGGGGGAGGTAGAGGATGTACCTCTACCTCGTCAGTAGGATTCTCTTTGGGTGGCTCTACTGGTGTCCCGATTGGTGCTTTCTGCTTTATCTGAATCTCTAATTGTGTTATACGTTCAGTCTTCTCTTTATTTTCTTGCATGGCTGCTCTGAGTGCTTCTTTGGCTGCAAGCAGTTCATTGCCAATTTTTGCTACGTGATCCATATTTTCACTGTAGCTTGCTGCAAGTTTCCCATGGGTTGTATTTAACTGCTTTTTTAGCTCATTTGTTTCTTGAATGTACTTGCGTTCCCATTCTTCTCTCAATGCTTGCTCTTGTTTCAGCAAATCTGCATATTTCTCGATTTGAGCTTTTAATTCTCCCTGATCAAGATCCGTTGTCTCTTGTTTTTTGATAGGTTGATCATATAGCAATGACTTCATGAGTTCTTTATTTCTGTTCCGTAAAGTGTCATTCTCCTCCATGTATACCTTCAGTTGTGTTTCGAGCAGGTGACTCTTAGCTTTAATTCGCTCTTTGTCGGTCTTGCTGGCTTCATGTAATCTTTCTAAGTCCATTAATTGTGCCTGGAGTTGAGGATGTTGGGTCATCAATGTGTCGCATTGTGTTTTTACCTCAAGTAACTGTGTTTCTTTGACAGCAATCTCTTTTTGTGCCTGGATTAATTGTGCAGATAGTTGTTCACTACCGATCTTGAATTTCCCAGTGGCGCACCCTTGGAAGAACTCACGAATGAAGACTTCGAACAATTGTTACAAGACGTAGAGCTAGAGGCAAACGAGGCACAACAAGTGGAGAATGTTCAACTGCAGGCAACAACCTCCCAAATACCTGTTACCACAGTTGAAGTGGATGAAGAGGACGATGAAGAGGAAGAAAATGAGGAAGATGAGGAGGATTATGACCAAGGGCATCAAGATGAGCAACAGGAAGAGCCAGAACTGGTAGGTGCACCTGCATACACAGCTCAACTACAAAGGTTATACGACACGATCAAAGCAATGCAAGAAAGGCATTAACTCTCCCTTGCATCAGGCCAAGCCTTAATGCAAGAAATGCTAGCAGATGATGGGGTGGATCAACATTTTATTGACACCCTCAAATTAGTGTCAGAATCTTTAGGAGTTCCGGAGGCTGTCCACACAGCAGTCTGCCAGTTTGTGAGGTATGGCAAACGCAGAGTCGACACATTACCACGAGCAGGTAAGACTATCAGGATACCCATCACAGAACCCGAAGTAACCATTGAAACCATAGCTACCCCCACCACCACCCTTGACCTCTCTGCTGAAACTTTTGTTCAGACATCACCCATCTCACCCCAGCACCCCCCATCACCACCTTCTCCACCTCCACCACCACCTTCCACCAGGGAAGAAACGGCAGTCATCACCTCAACCTTCACTTATATCCCAACCTCATCCACATCCTTCTCATTTTGAGAACCAACCTCACAAGACACCCTCTTCTCTTCCATCACCAATCCCTTGTACACTTCAACCCTTCTGTCCTCTGAACCCATAATTGGCCATCCCATAATTCCAAGTGTGGTTGGAAACCATGCACCCACGGAAGGCATCCTGTGTTTCCCAGCCTATCCCCCAATACGGGTACCCCCATTCCATGACCCCCACTTCCCATCTTCCCCCTCCACCTCATTCAACCTATCTGCACCACCCCAATACCCATCCTTCGTGGAGCAGTCCATCCACACTCCAATGTTTCAGAGGCACATTCCCCAGATGTTCGCAACGACATCAATCTACACAAACACCACACTCACTTCACCTACCATCCCAACTTACATGGTAGCCCCTGTACACACCACTGTCTGACCCAATGGACATTTCACCAACCACAGCACCTCTCCCCACAATTCCACCCTCTCCCCCTCCCCTACCCCACACCTCACCACTCACCACATCATTGGCAGACACAGCATTCACTACCTCCCTTCCCATTCCCACCTTCCCTGCATTCCAAACTTTCCCCCTTGCATCTCATAATGTAAATAGCACGTTCAATACATTACTTCAATGTGCACAATACATTACTTCAATGTGCACAGCAACTACAACAAGAATACCATCAATTGGAAGAACGCATTGTTGCCCTCCAAGCAGAATCTCAGTGTTTACAAGCTAGAGTCAACACTCTCGAAGATGATTACCAAACGCTTCTAGCAGAACATACCACCTTACAACAGGCTCACACAGAATTGGAATCGAAGATATCGACAGTGGATGATCAAGTAGTGAAGGAACTGGAAAGTGTGCTCCAGTCCCAAATGATATCCAATGCTACACTTAGACACAATCTTGGGCTATTAAGGAAGCATATGGAAGCAGCATTAGAAGAGAACAAGCGGCTTCAACAACAAAACCAAGACAACTTTGAAGCAACTATGGAAGGAACTGCAGGAGCAGCCATTAGCCCTACCAAGTATAGAGCAGTCCCATCAGAAGACACTCGCATCTTACTTGAGGAGCATGCAAATTTCTTGGAGTCATATGAAAAGTTAGAGGTTGAATGTGCGGACCTAAAGAAGCAGATAGCCCGTGCCCCCACAGCTCAACAGGAGCCGATAATCTTGCAACACTCTACAAAAGAATTAGAGACCCTCCGGAAGCAGCTGGCAGAACTCCAGGCACGCCTCTTACCATATGAAAGGCCACCCTCCCCAGCTGAAGAACGAGATCCTGACACAGTAGTGGAAATCCCTGTTGATGACAGCTATGAAGAACCATACGAGCCGATGCCAACACCCGGTGGCCAAGTTACAGAGGAAGGACAGGACACTTTAGAAATTGGAGTCTCGGATTGGGTCAAAAGGGTTGAGAAAGTGGGAAACACACATGATGATCGTGTCACTGTGCAAATCCAATCCCTCATGAATCTGGAAGAAACTGTTCTTCGATCGTCTTACTTTCAGCACCTATCCCACCAACGGTTAATCACAACATCAGAGCCGCAATACATGCCTTACTATGTCTTGCTACATGATTATAATGCAGAGGTTAAAAGGCATACAGGGAAGGAACCCACATTTGCCACTCAATTTGAGCCGGAGGACTTACCGGCAGATGCACGAGCTGGCTTAATCTTCCAACCTAATTGGCGTGCACGTTTACTAACTGATTACCCTGAGATGATGAGCACATGTGCAACCATGCCTCTGTATATCAAGTATAATCCATGCTATTTCCCAATGGTACGTCGCAGATCATGGCAAGCATTTGCAATCAAGGTACGCAATAATAAAGAATGCTCGGCATGGGTCAATTATCCATATTTTGCTCCACCTCCAGGGACCCCAACCATAGCCTACATGATATCAACAATTCGACACTGGTCTACACGTCTAAAGAATGTACCCGACATAGCTGCAAAGATGTGTATGAAAATATTTGAGCTCATGACAATTGTCTTCAAGACCTTTCGGAATGTACAGGCTCCATACATATCTGCCCCCGGCTTCTCTCAAGGTAATAAGGATTTAGTCTACGACATGAGCCAGACTCCCTCGGTCAACATAATCTTTGCCTGGCATGCACGAATAAAGTATTTACCTGCATGCTTCAAGCAGACCTTTGAAGAAATGTTCTCTACAGGGTTTTGGGAATATTACTCGGAAATTTTCATTCCCAGACCAACAAATTTGCTACATCTATTCGCAGTAGAACAAGCCATCCATGCATATCAGTTACATCTGCCACATCCGGACATTCCAGGACCAATTGATTGGGATCGCATGATGACAGACTTGGCCAGAGGATTACGCATCCAAGAACATTAGCTTGCCACTCATGTTGTGGAATATTACATACAACACTCCCAGCAACAAGGGTCTGTCAGGGACGACAGACGCGAGAGAGGGGGGGTGTTGAGAGTAGTATGGGCACCTAAGGACTGACGAGACAAGGAAGCCAGCGGAGAGAGTCAAAGCAAAGTGAAGGATTAAGTAGACAGAGCAGTCGACGTAGATCTGGCAGATAGGCCCTTCAAATTTTTCCAAATCAACATCTTTATAACAGTGATTCTCATCACTAACAATCATTGTAAATACCATTTCATATTTTTGTA
>CM035435.1:77880835-77898335 GCA_020310875.1 Ceratopteris richardii
GATTACATCTTTTGATATTATGATAGAGTGGTTTTCAAGATCATACAATCTATACGCTTTTGATTGTTCACCATAGCCAATGAATATATGTTTCTTAGACTTGGACTATAGCTTACTTTGATCTTCTTTTGGTACATGAAAAAATGCTTCACTTCCAAATACTCAAAAGTAATTGACATTAGGCTTTCTTCCATAGTACGCTTAAAAGGGTGTCTTGTTGTTCAATGTACTAGTGGCCTCGATTGAGTATGTGCACGACAATGTGCACTGCTTCTGCCTAGAACTTGAAGGATAATCCTTTGTTGTGAAGCATGGTTCATGCCATTTCCATCACACTTTGAATCTTTCTCTCAGCTACTCCATTCTAGCATGGAGTGTGAGGTTGAGTGACTTGTCTTTTTATCCCTTTTTGCTTTAAGAAATTATCAAAGTCGTGATTGATAAATTTACCACCGCCATTTGATCAAATAGTTTTGATTGTCTTGGATGCTTCATTCTCATCTTGGGTGTTCCATTCTCAAAACTTAGAGAAGGTGTCTACCTTTGACTTCAAAAGATATATCCAAACATATCTTGACTGGTCATCTACTAAAAGAAAGAAGTAGATTGATCTACTAAGGGAAGGGGTCTTCATAGGTCCACAGAGATCCATGAGGACTAGGGCTAATAGGTTCTTGTCTCGTGTGGAAGCCTCCTTGGGAATGAGAGCTCTATGTTGCTTGCCTTGGGTGCAAGCTTGGCAGACAAAGTTGACTTGCCCGATCTTGGGCAATCCTTTAACTATTTTTGATGCAAAAATCCTTGATAAATATGAGGTTTGGCCATACCTTTGATGCCAAAGTTTGTAAAGTGACTCCTTAGATAGAAAGCAAGAGAGTTTGTATATCCCTTTTTCTTCTATGCCTGTGCAATGAAATCTTTGGTTTTAGGTTCAATCACCTTTACAGAATTGTTATCAAATAACACTTGTTTATCATGGTCCCTGATGGCCTTGACTGATAGTAAATTCATGCACAAGTTTGGAACAAATAATATAGTGGATAATGATTTTCATTCCCGTCAGTCATTGGTGATTTGTACTTTGCCTTTCCCTTCGATCAGTAGGCTCTTGTTGTTGCCTAGGTAAACTTTGCTAGTATGGTCTTCAATTTCTTGAGATGTTGCTCCACTGTCAAAGATCCATTTTGAGATGAACTTCAAGTTACTAGGGCATTGGCTTCTGTTGAAAGAAACAGGTCTTCACTGGAAAAGTGAGACCTATGCTGAAAGGTTTTTGATAGGTTCCTCGACCTAGGGGGCTTCAAAGTGTGCTTCTTCTTGTAGCAAAATTTCTCCAAGTGCCCTATTTTTCCATAAAAATTACAACTAAACTTCTTTGACAAAGTGTTGGATCCTTGCCTCGACCTGTTGCTAGTATTAGGACTAGCATGTTTTCCTTTGTGGAAGGGTCCCTTAGCCTTCATTGTTGTCTCTTGTGAGGAGACTGGCTTTGCTCGCCAGTAGTGGAGGAGCAAAAGTCAACGAACCTCTTCCCAAGTTAGAACTTGGCCTCGATTATAAAGGGTGGTTATAAATGTCTCATATGATCTAAGGAGCTTATTAAGAAGGCGAATGACCATATCTTCACTAGAAACTTGGTAACTACACAATGCTAGCTTACCTTGATAGTCCTCAAATGTGGCGAGGATCCTGGATCCTAATGGATAAGTTACGAAACTCCACCTCTAGGATGTGAATCTTTAAGGGAGTTTTGTCTTCATACGAATCTTGGATGATCTTCCAAGCCTCATAGGAAGTTTTACAAGAGCTTATATGGACTTTGGTTAACTCGTCGCAAGCTAAATGTAATTGGCCTAAGACTCACTTGTCCTTTACATTCCACATATTCCAAGCTCCTAAATCACTTTCCTTATCGGGCTCTCGTTCAGTTCCTTCAACGACCTCGTATAAGAGGTTTGTGTAAAGGTACACTCTAATGGTGTCCTTCCAGAAATTATAGTTTGTGTCATTAAGTCTCTCATCTTTCGGCATGAAGATAGGCATTAACGAGGGTAAATACAATTGACTTGAGGACATTGCATTTGAAATCATTAGCATGGTTGCCATTGAAACGAAGTTATTACACTTGCAAAATTGTAGCCAAATTTTTTGTAGTCTAAAAATATGAAAGATCTTGATCTAAGTATAAATGAGATGCTAAAATGCCTTCGATTTTGGAGAGATCAATTTGCCCCTTGTTGAGTGTGGATGATTTGAAGCACTAAAGAGAGAGAGAGAGAGAGCATCATGACATCATGGATGACGTCAAAACAACATTAATTTGCATGTCAATACTATTTAGATGTAGCCATTATAACATGATGTGCAAGAGGTCCAACGTAATGAGCCCCTATGCTACAGTTCATGCTCTCTAGATATGATAACTTTTTCACTGATTATAGAAGTTCTCAAATGGGTTTGTGCGATCAACTACATGGATGATACGGATGCATGTGCATCAGGATGTAAGAGCTATACACATCATCAATGATATCATGGCATATGAGCCCCGACTTTTCATCCTCTTACTACCACTGCTATCCATCTCAGACGATTTTGACGCTTGATATTTGGGTACAAACCACAGTGGAGCTAGGTAGCTCATGTTATGCCCAACAATAGATCGTCCTTCTGCCAATCCACAATTGTTCTTCTCTGTGTATGAATAGACGATCGCCCAAGGTACTGAGGCTGAAGTGCACTCAGCGTGAGATTACTCTTCTCTCTTTGGTAGAGAGAACACACAAGGAATAGGTTACTAATCCTCTATTGCATAGCAAAGAGCTCTCTCTCTCTCTCTCTCTCTCTCTCTCTCTCTCTCTCTCTCTCTCTCTCTCTCTCTCTCTCTCTCTCTCTCTCTCTCTCTCTCTCTCTCTCTCTCTCTCTCTCTCTCTCTCTCTCTCTCTCTCTCTCTCTCTCTCTCTCTCCCCCCCCCTCTCTCTCTCGCCCTCTCCCTCTCCCTCTCCCTCTCCCTCCCTCCCTCCCTCCCTCCCTCCCTCCCTCCTCTCTCTCTCTCTCTCTCTCTCTCTCTCTCTCTCTCTCTCTCTCTCTCTCTCTCTCTCTCTCTCTCTCTCTCTCTCTCTCTCCTCTCTCTCTCTCTCTCTCTCTCTCTCTCTCTCTCTCTCTCTCTCTCTCTCTCTCATACACACACATTGTATCTCTGTCGAGCGCGGACTTTTGTGCTCTCTGTACTATGCAGGGATGAGAGCTCTATGCTCTCGATTGAATACTGAAATGCATGCTAGTTGATGGAGTACCGACGCAGCTCGTGCACAGTGGGAGCCATTTCTATGATGCAGGAGGGGCATAGAGGGAAGGTGCAAATTCGACTCATATGCTTTGTTTTTGGCCTCCTTCCATTATAGTGTAGGCTCGCAAAAACCTTCAAGATGGCACAAGAGAGCTAGAAACTAGAGGAGATTGGCTACCAATCCCTAGAAGAGTCGATCTTGTTCTTTCTAAGTAGGCATAAGGTGGTGAAGTAGCTACTTCTGCAAGCTTGCGATCAGTCACCAAGGGGAGATCAAAATCAACTGAAGATGTAGTGAGTATGTCAACGCGAGCTTGCTGCATTAGTTGCCATGATAGGTGCTCCGAAGATGACAGGGAAGGAGATAGTCCATCACATAATGTACCTCCAACAAGAGGCTCCAAATAAGTGGCTTATACAATCCACTCAAAAATAGATGACGTTTTATCAACACACCAAAGGATAACCGTGCTTCGAATACACATGCAATAGCACAGAGATAAGGCTTTTCTCACTCAATGGAAGATAGTACAACATGGACACACACCAACGAATGTAGTGCACGTTACACCACCAAAATAATGAAATGATCGCCAAAAAAATAGCAAGTGAAAGTTAATGTCTCTCAACACTTCAATCACTCAAAATGCCATTAAGATCATACCAAAAGTGTTTATAAACACTACCAATAACAGGAGATCTCCTATGAACCATAAAGAAGGGTGGGAGGGTGGGAAAGGAGGATAAGATGAGTACAAAATGAGGAAGAACGAAGGGTGAGAGGGTGGACAAATGGGCAAGATGAAGCCCAAAAATTGATGGCAAAAGACCTCCCTTAATGAGGAGAAAGAACACCACCAAAACTCAAGCACAACCACGAAAATGACCTCCAGCTAGCGCTCTGATACCATGTAGAGTACATACACAGAAGCAAAATGAAAAGAAGAGTTTACTCACAAAAGAAAGAGTGTGAGAGACCCAAAGTGAGTAGACCAAGAAATGGGTAAAATCACATAGATTAAAAATGAGCTTGCCAAGAGCATGGAGTAGGCTCCTCAAGCTTCTAACCAAGTACAGATGGGAGGAGATGCCCTCCTTATATAGATTTGAGAGGGGCTCTCCAAAGTACATCTCATGTGGGATAATTCCCCTTAATGGAGAATGCGTACAATGGTAGAAGCAAATGGCAAGGTACCCAAACACAAAAGAGATACAATATAAAATGGAAATAAATTGGAAATAGAATGCCTCCTAAATACAAAATGGAGATGCACTCATGTGGATACAAATGGAAATGATGTATAGGCAATCATGTCATCAATATATATGTTTATATGTGTATGTGTATGTTTGTGTGTGTAAATATATACATATACATATATATAAACACATATATGTATGCATGTATGTATATATGTATGTATTTATGTGATTGTGTATGTATGTATATATGTTATATATATGTATGTATGTATGTATGCACACACACACATACGTGTATGTATGTATGTATGTATGTATGTATGCACATACACACATATATGTGTGTGTATGTGCATACATACACACACATATATGTATGTATACACACAAATACATATATGTATGTATGTATGTATCTGTGTATGTATGTATATATGTTATATGTATGTATGTATGTATGTATGTACATACATATGTGTGTGTACGTGTGTGTGTGTGTGTGTGTGTGTGTGTGTGTGTGTGTGTGTGTGTGTAAATATATGCATGCTAGCAATTTTTTAGTCAATTGTGAGTTTTTTTCAAGCTAAATTATCAAATAAGCTTTTTTATATCTAGGTTTTTATTGTATATAGATGAAAACTTGGAAGTACATTTGTTGCTTGAAAGTTGAATCATATGATGTGCCATAAGGATCAAGATTCATTATTGTACTATGAGTGTATTATAAAGTTTTAGACCAGGTATTTTTTGTTTTTGACAGTGAGTATGTGTGTGTGGTAAATGGTTTTTGTGCATATCTTGAATGGAAAAAGAGAATACTCTCTCCTCGTAATAAAAAACCTTCAAATTTTCCTTTTTTTTTTTTACATCTAAAGATTTAAATGATTCACATCTCGATTTTAATCTCGTCTAAATCTCACCTTTGTACTATGGCACCAAGAAAACAAACATAACTGTGACAAACATTGTGTGATTAGGAAAAGAATGAAACAAAGTATAGAATAGAAATCCAGGCACATGCAAGGTTCAAGTATGATACACAGCTATAAGAATCAAATCCAAATGAATAAAAACAGAAGTTTTTACATGGCCAGAACCCCAAAAACATGAGCGTGAGAAGCAGATGAATGGTAAGACTAGATACAACAAAGCATCCATATAAACCTAAGACACCGAACCATATGTCCAGAAATAAGTAGATAAAAGAATTCACAAGCTATCCAATTGTTAATATGCATCTGTTGTATGCACAAGGTCAGAACGTTTTGACCTGCAGCTAGGACTAAAAAACTAAGAACCAATTTGTAGACACAGCCTAGACACAAACATGAACACTCCAGGACGAAAAGATACATGCCAAGCTCGGTACATATTCTGAAGAGATAAATGTAAATGTTGTTTGTCGTAGTCAATAGTAACTTTCCCATAAACTTCATATTCTGAAGAGATAAATGTAAATGTTGTTTGTCGTAGTCAATAGTAACTTTCCAATAAACTTCATATTCTGAAGAGATAAATGTAAATGTTGTTTGTCGTAGTCAATAGTAACTTTCCCATGAACTTTTGAAGCTTCAACATAATTAAGCTCCTTCAAAGGAAGAGGTGACCCTGTACGTACATTTGACGGAAGAAGAATTATGCCATATCCATTAATGGGTGAAACTTATTCCTTTTGAGAAAACTACATTCACCAACTTTGTAAGAACAAAGTAATGCCCAGTTCTTTTATTCTGCAAAAGTTACATTTTCTCAGCCCTTTGACATTCATGATGATGGACAGATTGTCTATCTATTCAAATAAAATAGTTCTCATAAATAAAGTTAATGTCTATCTTCATTGCCAAAAAAAAACAGTACATGCATGTGTGTGTGTGTGTGTGTGTGTGTGTGTGTGTGTGTGTGTGTGTGTGTGTGTGTGTGTGTGTGTGTGTGTGTGTGTGTGTGTGTGTGTGTGTGTGTGTGTGTGTGTGTGTGTTGTGTTGGGGGTGTTTTGGGGGGGGGGGGGGGGGGGGGGGGGGGGGGGGTGTGTGTGTGTGTGTGGGTGGGCAGGTGGATGGGTGGGTGGCTACTCAAAAGAGCACTCTGGTTTCTTTTCCCCCAAAAGACTAATTACTACTACATTTCAAAGTTTAACAACATCAACAAAAATTTTTATAATAACTAGACCGCATGCATAAACTAGCTCATATTCATCAAGCAAGCTGAAAACTTTACGATAACTATTTTATATGACATACAAGACATACTTCTGCTATACACTATAAGACTGTATTTATAATGAAAACGATAATGATTATATATGGGCAACAGACCAGACAATGCCTTCACTCAAATCCTTTTATGAGTGTTCACATGCCTGAGATGGTAGTCTCATCCGCTGTCAGTATCATTGAACATCAACCATCACAAGGTGTTGGGGGGGGGGGGGGGGTGTGGGTGGGTGGGCAGGTGGATGGGTGGGTGGCTACTCAAAAGAGCACTCTGGTTTCTTTTCCCCCAAAAGACTAATTACTACTACATTTCAAAGTTTAACAACATCAACAAAAATTTTTATAATAACTAGACCGCATGCATAAACTAGCTCATATTCATCAAGCAAGCTGAAAACTTTACGATAACTATTTTATATGACATACAAGACAATACTTCTGCTATACACTATAAGACTGTATTTATAATGAAAACGATAATGATTATATATGGGCAACAGACCAGACAATGCCTTCACTCAAATCCTTTTATGAGTGTTCACATGCCTGAGATGGTAGTCTCATCCGCTGTCAGTATCATTGAACATCAACCATCACAAGGTGTGTTGATGTATGTGACAACAATCCTTACCCTTTGAATGTCACTGCACTTCACGAAATTGACTACCTTTCTGCAGCCTTGCCCTTCAAACGATGGATAGAGTCCTCAAAAAGTCCACCCGTCTCAGCTTCCAGAAGGTAACAAAGTATGTCGTTGATATCATCACCGAAAATATTACAGGCTTCAACAACTCTGAAATAGTTGAAACCCATGGATAGTAAGTTTCGCATGTTTGCTGTGAGAGTGACATTAGTAACAGGAGATGATCCAACATTTTGTTCGTAACATCCTGATTTGAGTCTATTATTTGAGGGGTCACTTTGACTTGTTGAAGTACCTGGCAAAAAGTACATCTCTATCAGATATAGCTGAAAATTTCTAGGCAGATTGCAGAGGAGAAATCATGTAGAAAACCTGCTGACGTGGATGATTCTGTGCCCTTAAGTTGATGACCATATTCTTCTGCAAGAAATTCTGCTCTAGATTCTTCTATAACCATCCGTTCCATCTCCTGCTCTGTCAACTCCAGATCTGAATAATATCGTCCTTCTGCCAGAAGGGCCTGCACAAATAATTCAGTTAGTGATAATGTTTATTTTCACACAGCACACAAAGGAAAATCTTTTCAAGAGCATCGCAAACAGAGTACAATTCCAATAACTGCACCTTGTCAATCTGCATGTCTTGTTGTGCTTTAATTGCAGCTTTCACTTGATCTCTATCAACATTGGCCTGTAAACATCCATACAAAATTCTAAAATATTGACTCCTAAAATTCTGAATGAGGAGAAAGAACAAGGGTAATTGCCTCATAGAACTTACTAAAAAAATTCAAAATCTGGAAGATCATTGCAATGATAATAATAATAATGATTTTTGCTGCTATAGATTAGAACTGCAAGATCATTGTAGAAGGAAAAATATTCATTGCACAGTTGAAACCACACGTTGGATTATTATCAAATAATAAAATTAAAGAAAACCACCCCATTGATGAAAGATTTGGTCTCAATATATGAATCAACTCATTAGGCAAGCTTAGTTGGAAAAAATTGATTCAAGTTATCGAATTCTACATGAATGAAAATGTGACTGAACTTCAAAAGGCTAAATGATTTTTTGGACTTAAGAATGTTTAACATTGATTAATTTATACTCATATGTGAAACATCGAAGGATCAATTGCGTATTTCATCCTTTCATATCAAATGTTAAGTCTGGTTCTATGTGGTAACTACTACTTATGAAACATTATAAAGCTACATACTTATGAAACATTATGAAACATCGAAGGATCAATAGCGTATTTCATCCTTTCATATCAAATGTTAAGTCTGGTTCTATAACTACTTATGAAACATGATAAAGCTACATACTTAATACATTACCATACTGGAGGAGGAGGGGGATTTCCAAAACAAAGGTCAAATGGTGCAAGTAGTAAGAGTCAGGCCATTGTAATACATTCTGGGAGAAGCCATGACAGTCTATAATGAGCATCAATGGAAGAAGGTCAATGCATAACAAGGAAAGCCCACCCCTGTGAATCAGGTTGCAATGTTGCATACATTGCTCCAGAGAGTAGAGTCCTTTTCAATAGAAGTAACATGAATCAAAACCCCTAGTGACAACAGCAGCCGCTAAAGGTGTCACAATAAGGACTAGAATGATGATGCATAAAGCAAATCATTATCAACACATTTTGATCTTCCTTCCAGGCTCCCTCCAAAGCAATGGAAGTAAATGTTCAATGAGAATAACAATAGAGTGGCAGTATGGGAGCTAAACCTTCAAAGGTGCATGAAAGAAAATCTTAGACCATAGATCTAATTCCCATGCAGTACTCAATTAAATGATACCAGCATTGACAAAACCCTTCATAATCTTTGCCCAAGGGATAGTACATCAACTTTCAAAGAAAAGTGCATCATCAAGCATACATATGCATAGCAAGATCCGGAACACCAAGATCCCCTCTTGACTGTGATTGGGTACCAAAAGACCAAGCACCACTAACAGGAGCGTGCACAGAATTTTTGGCCATTGAAATTCTTTCAAGAATATAGTAAAAGGGTGTAAGACACAATCAACCAATCAAGTAGAGACGGAAAACCATAATATTTGGGTGAGATTCACTCTATATAATGCACACTCGTGATTGCAAGGCCCACTCAAATTATCTTCAAAGTGGTTCTTCGGAAGCGTTTTATAGAATCTATCAGGTCTGTCACCAGGAAGGAGGATATCCAGATGTCTGAAAAGGTTTCCCTTGGAACCACAGTCGATCCCAAAGTAAAGCCCTGACATCATCAAAATTAATGTCAATGAGCTTAAATTTAGCAAGATTTAATTATCCGCAAGCATTAGACTGTTTGGTTCGTCCTTTCACCTCTTGAAGCGGGGGCGAGGATTCGACCCCTCCCTTCGGCAGGACAGTGGCCAGTGTATTGCCTTTGGGCAGTCCTTTCCAAGTGTCGCCTTTGGGCAGTCTAACCCGTGCTTTGTAGGATATGGGGGTCCCATGGGCACTATGCCTGTTCACTTGTACAGTCGTTCTTTCAATCAATTCAAGCAGAGGAAGAATAGGCTTCGGCAGAACTTCCTCCTTCAAAAAGATAATAATAAACTTATCAAAAAAAATGTTAAAATTTCAATCCAGATGCATCCACAATAAGGTTCAGGCGATGCAGACAATTCAAACAGGAGACTGATGGCAGCCTCCCAAAAATGTAATGTATCACCTATGAATCCTGAACCCACAGCCATGCATTCATCCAAGTGACGGTTATGATGTGTACTGTCACGGAAATGAGCTTCGGACAAGCAACGCTGTGGATGAACAGCAATAGCAAAGAGGAAGGGACTGAAAGGATAGCCTTGTCTAATCCCTCTCTGTACCTCAACTGAGAAAATGAGAATTGGCAGCTTACTAAAACAGAAGATTATAGCAGCTATTTTCTCCCCAACACCTATACACCAGATAACACAATCGATATATTCCAAAAAGAGTTTATCGAAAGCCTTGCCAATGTTAACTTGTAGCATAACCATATTAAGGTGATGATGTCCAACAAAGCTAGAAGCCAACATAGCATAATTGCAATAATGTTTTCATACACAGATTCATATACCACCATGTGTACGTTGCCTGCCAAAGGGAGTTACAATTGCACAGCTAGAGCCTTATTAGCAATTTTATCAAGCATGCTGAGCAGAGTAATAAGGCACCAGTCTCCAAAAGTATTTGGTTCCCCCACTTTAGGAACGAAAATCCCAATTCCTTCCTTGAAAACATATATCATGTAAAATGCACACCATGTCTCATTCGTAAAAAAGGTAATTAGAGACATTTTTTTTTTAAGAGGAAGTTCGGCCAAAGCCTAATCTCCCTTTGCTTGAATTATTGAAAGAACAACTGTACAAGTGAAGGGGCATAGTACACATGGGACCCCTCATATCCCACAAAGCAAGGGTTACACAAAAAGGTCACAAGAGACTTCAAGGGAGCCTAATAACATGGAGTGAATTCTTTCATTAAGCCATTTTGACACCATGTTATTTCTCAAGCAAGCATAATAGAACTCATCACCGAAAGCCCTATCAAGGTCATATAAAGATTGAGAGGAGGGGTTCACATGAGAAAGAAATTAGTCTATTGCTTGTTGTTATTGTGAATAGCAGTGGTGAAGAGTACCTCGAATATCACAAAAATGAGAGTGACACATTTCTATGTATCAAACATTCAAATCAAGACCGACAAACATGGAAGACTTAGCAACTTGGGGTGTCTAAGCTCTCAAGTGAGGAATTGCTTCGATGAGCAACCAATATTAATACACTATTACACTCATGCCGACAAGTGAGCATTCCCTCAGATTGAAGGTTATTTAGTTTGTGTTAAGCAAACAATGCATGAATACATACAATAATCTTCATGTTCCAATGGAGCTCACAAATGGTCTTCCGCAATACAATGGAGTGAGGTAATGGGATGCAATAAATAAAATGCTACCAACATGTAATAGCGGACGAAGGAATCAAGGCAATCTTATGCATGTATGGAAAAGTGCAATATGAGAGGAATATGGCCTCAATCGAACATGTCAATCATAAGAGACAAATTACGTTGTTGTTGCACTAGGACAAAATCACCACAATGATAAATATAATCAAGCACGCCCATGTCTGATAATGGGATAACAAATGATTTGTATATCCATGTGTTGCAAGGTATTTCAAGGCCAAAGCATAGTGTGAACGAGAGAATTATTTCGTAAGAATTAATTCAAGAATTATTCATTAAATTCGTTTAGTACGTTTGAACCAAAATAAAATTCGAGAACTTTATCCATCTGGAGAGAATTATCTTATATTCAATCCCATGTAAGATCCATGAATTTTCTTGAGCTATAACTTAACAAAATACTTTCATATCAAGTTCCAACACGAGACATTTTAATCTTAAACTGACAATAATCTAAAACATCATGATTCATCATTAAGTTTTAATTAATGACGAGTCACAACACATAAGCTATAACACATCATATCATAAATGAATCATAAGTTATGACATTGATTAGTAAGCTCCAAGCAAACATCATCATACATGATACATCATAAATGTAGCAAAAATGATACATCATAAGTCAACAATCTGTCACTAAATGGAAAGTGCAACATGCTAAAGATAATAGCCTACATCATCATGAAAGTAAAAATATATCATACATGAAAATTTATCATGGCTCATGTGAAGTATCTCAGGAGTCAAGAGTCAATACTCAAGATTCAAAAATCAAGAGTCAACATCATCATATATGACATCCTCATCAAAAGAACTAGCCCATGATGAAATGCCACTACTATAGTCCTCTCTAAACTACAAAGGTCTAACTCCTGTATCAATGTATCATCGTCATCATTGCTACTAGATGATGCTCATCTCTCCTCCCAATCATCAAGTGGACCTTCCTCCACCTCCTCATCACCCTGCTACTAGAATGGAGTCTATATGCCCCACCAAGAGACTTAAGATCAATATAAGACATGAAAAATACAAACAAGAAAGAAAACCAATACAGAATGAAACACACAAAAAAAAGAATAAACAATTAATGAAAAATGAAAAATAGTAATAATAATAATAATAATTTTAAAAATGAATAAATAAAAAATATATAAAAATAAAAATAAAATTATAAAAGAAAATAAATAAAAATAATAATAATTACATAGATTAAATTATGTGTATAATATATATATATATATATATATAAAATACAAATTAAACAAAAACAAACAAAACAAAAAGTGCACCGTCAACTTCTATGTCTGCCATAAACAAGAAGTATCAGAATTAAACTTTATCATGCATAGCTTGGACAAATAGCTATGGCATCCCTACTCACATCATCCACATAGTACGAACGAGCGAATTAATTCGTGAGAGTTAATTCGGGAACTATTCGTTTAATTCGTTTAGTACGTTCATAACAAAAATAAAATTCGGGAATTATATCCATATGGAGAGAATTTTATTTTTTTTACATGTACAATATATCAATCCCATGTAAGATTCATGAATTTTATTGAGCTGTAACTTAACAAAATACTTTCATAACAAGTTACAACATGAGCTGTCTATCTCATTCTAAGGGGACGATTCGCAATATAACCGGAAAAAATCCGATGTCCGAAGTGTATAAAATTCGCTCCATGCGAATTAATTCGTGATGCGAATTCAAAGAATTTTATTTTATGTGAAAAATTCGCGAATTATTACACTATGATCATCGAGTAGGTGCACACTTTAATAAAGAGTCTTTCTACATCAAGATCTCTAACAAAGTCAACGAACTGAGTTTCTCTCACTTCCGAAAGTGAAGGGCAAACTCAGCCATGATAAAGTCTTACACAAAGAACAAACAAATAATAAGAAGAAAGGAATTAAAATAAGAAATATAAAAATTAAAATTAATAAATATATAGATAAATGTATATACATATAATATTAAATAATTAAAATAAATTTAAAAATAATAATTTAAAAAAAAATAAATATTAAAAAAATTATAATAAAAATAAAGAAATAACTAAAATAATAATAAAATTAATAATAATAATAATAATAAAAGAACAAAAGACTAAAATAAAGCTATAAATAAAGAGTGAAAGAACCCCCCAAAATAATTTATCATTAACCAATGTAAAGTTCCCCTTTTCGATCGAATTTACTAATGATTGATTTGAACACATAAAAAGAAGAAGAACCATAAATTAACTTGTTACGAAGTAAGAATGTCCTTACGTTTTTTGAAACTTTCTTGAATAAATACCCATTTTGAACAAGCAAAGAGATTAGTTGACAACATTGAACTACGAATGAAGACAAGCTTGAACATAAACGAGAAAATATAAACGATTAAGAGCAAACAACGCCATACTTTGCTAAATGAGAAATATTTGAATCAATATGAGGCATTCATATCATGTTAATGCTAGAGAATTCCGATTCTAATCTTTTATCATAAATGTCTACTTCCAAACCAAAAGGAGATTGAAATACTTTTAGATCTAGGAAAGCACAAGAATCACCATGTGAAGTACAATTCAGCTCACAAAAAGTTTTGGGATAAATACCACCACCAAAAGCACCATTGTCTAAATACATAAAATCTTGAAAAGAACTAAATCAGAAACAAACAGATCATCTACAAAGCATCTAATATTAGAAAGTTTGTGTATAATGATAGGACAAGTATTAGCTAAAACAAGCCTTTCCATAAATTCAAATTCATAAGTAGAGATAAAAATTAACAAGAAAGAAAGCACAATTTGTACCCATAGGAATTCCAATACATTGTTTGAATAAAGTATCACCAGCTGAAATATACAAGTTTTCTAAAAGAAAATCTAACCAAAGAAGAATGTCAGTTTCATCTACTATTCTAGTGTAACGTTTCTTTCTACTATCTATATCTAGAGACTTGGATTTCAACCATAAATAATCAAAATGCAATGCAGACTTTTCTATCAAAAGAGCCTTACATCTACCTTTGGTGAATTTAAAAGAGAAAACTTTCCTGACTAAAGAAGAAATCCTATGTTTTAAATCATTCAAATTTGACTTTGTATACCAAGTAGTGAAGTCAAAAGTTTGAAGCCCCAAAGGAACAAATTTTTCTTCTAGAGTTCTTGAAGAGTTGAGAGACTTTATTACAGGAATAACACCTAGAGAATTATCTAAGATCCAACTAGAGGAAGTTGGCACATTTGCATCTTTAAGTAATTCCTTCGAAATATCATGAATAGTAGGTAAAATGGCTTTAAAACAATTGCTTAGCCATTTGGAAACATCTATGAGAGAAGTATCACAAGATGTAGCTATAAAACATGAAATATACTCCAAAATGACAAGAAAACTCGCTACTCATATAGTACACATTTGAGAGCCAAGGAAGGTGAGGTAGATGAAGAGGCCTAGATTGAAACAGGCGTTGTATCATGTCAAACAGATGTTGTATCATGTCATATAACCCTAGCAAGAGATGGTTGAACCACACCTTAAGAGGGAGGATTAAGAAGTAATCCTCAACCATCGCTTTTGGGGCACGTGCTTAGCCCACCATGCTCCTAGTTGGGAGGTTGTGAGTTCAATTCGAACTCACAACCTCCTAACCAGGAGCATGGTGGGCTAAGCACGTGCCCCAACAGCAATGGTTGAGGATTACTTCATAATCCTCCCTCTTAAGGTGTAGTTCAACCATCTCCTGCTAGGGTTATGTGAAATTCCTTCCCCCTTAGATTTAGCATTGTCCTCAATGCTCACTTATGGACCCTTCTATCTAACTTGGGCCCCTTAAAAACGTTCGGGTGTCTCTACTAGCCTCAAAATTCTAGTTCAAGGACCTATTTTGGACCTATTCAACCACCCTCTAGTGCCTAAATGTCCATACGCCTTCCCTTTTGAACAATTTCAAACTCACCTATGGTCAAGTGCTTCCCCACGATTGAAGCTTCTTACCTTCGTCTAATCCAAATTCCTCAACTAGGCTTTGATACCAATGTTGGGAATTGAACTCACAACTGCCCAACTAGGAGCACGAGGGCTAACCACTTGCCCGAAAAGCCATGGTTGAGGATTACTTCCTAATCCTCTCTCTTAAGGTGTGGTTCAACCATCTCCTGATAGGTTATATGATAGTCCTTCTCCCTTAGATTGAGCATTGTCCTCAATGATCACTTGTGGATCCTTCCCACGTTTGAGCACCTCCACTAGCCTCAAATTCTAGTGCATGGACCCATCCAGCCACCCTCTGGTGCCCAAATGCCACACTCTGGTGCCCAAATGCCAATGCACCTTCTTTCTTGGCCAATTTCAGACTCACCCATGGTCAAGCGCTTCCCCCCACAATTGAGGCTTCTTACCTTCGTCTTGCCCAAGTTCCTGATCTAGACTCAGATACCAATGTTGGGAATTGAACTCACAACCTTCCAACTAAGAGTACAATGGGCTAACCACTTGCCCTAAAAGCCATGGTTGAGGATTACTTCCTAATCCTCTCTCTAAAGGTGTGAGTGGAGGAATGTTCTTCAAGCATTACAAAATCTTTAAACACCTAATGTGACTCATTTTTATCTAGAAGAAGACAGTTATGAAATATTGAATATGTAGAAGCTGAATGAGCTCGAGCACGGAGGTCGAAAGACTTGTAGCAACAAATATTGAAGTGCATGCATGCATCATACACATGAATGATTAGCCTTTCTGCAATCATGCCAAAGCAATTCACCATACATATTCTCATACAGTTACAAGTCTGTTGAATATTCAAAAGCAATTCTATTCAAACTTGCTCTTCAATACTTGAGGTTCAAACAAACTCGCACTCTCAATTTTATCATTTAGACATATTAATGTATATCTTCCCTAATTGTAAGCAAGTATGCTGACTTCCCCGATTACTGTTCCATCTTTGCAGAAAACAACCTAAAACTTTACTCTCCATCAGAATACGAAGTGACAAAATACTCCAGAAACCATAATTTATTCAACAACATAATTTCATATGTTAAAACTATTCCATGTACTTAACACACAAAATATTCCTGGTGAAGGTGGATATGGATCGTGCTCTTATATTTCTATTAGCTTCATTTTTTTTTATATTACAACATGTCGCGACTTACCCCAGATAAACTTCCAAAGCCCAAGCCTGCTCCAATTGTAGGCCTATTCGGATCAACTAAAGAATTGTAATGATCGTTCCGATGGTAACTGAGCCGAATAGGAGGAAGATCTGTCTCATAATTGCCTTGAAATATATTCTTTGGTTCTGAATTCCAACAAGAATAATAACAAATTCAGACCAGCAATAGAAATGAATGTGGCTTGTGCTGTAATGTAACTCTTTCAATGTTACTTACCTAGACCATAGCAATATATTAGGATTTGTCGATTATACATTTCAGCCATTGCTTGAATTTCCAAATTATTCCCAAAAACCTAGAGAGGTCATTGTAATCAGTATTAATCGTCCAAGATGGAAGAAGCACATCAAACAAAGATTAAATCTAAAGTCTGAGTTCATTGCATATAAGAAACAATAAGATCATATGCATAATGAAATTACCCTATCCCTTCGTTTCCTCTTACAGTAGGCTGAGAAGCTTTCTGTTACAAACTGAGAAAAGTGATCTCTTTCTTTCTCCTGAAAGCATATAAGGAAAACGTCAAAAAAAAGTTGTGTGTGGACAGAAAATCATTTTGTGTATGTTCTATGCCATAAGAGATATGCCAGCACAGCCCAGGAGTATGCACAATGCACATGCACACAAACAAAGCTAAGGGGACATACAACATACTATACATAGCATTCTCCCCTAATTACTCTGCCCCCTGACCACCATACATGTGAAAACTACAGAACGAACAAAAATCCAGATTGTTCCAGTAAGTTTTTCGAAGCAGAGAAATCCTTTTAAAAAATCCAGATTGTTCCAATGATAACAGAACAGGTGGGATCACATTTTGTGCTGCTGGACTATGATGTACTTTTGTACAAACAGCATGGATGTCCTTGAATATGCAGAAAATGCAGACAATGAAGTTCAGTCATAAAGAGTGTCCAAGAAATATAGTATCCCTTTCAACACTTCAAACAGAACTAAATCACATAGTACACTGCATTTACA
>CM035435.1:77940835-78040835 GCA_020310875.1 Ceratopteris richardii
GACAGAGAGACAGAGAGAGAGAGAGAGATGGAGGGAGGGAGGGAGGGAGGGAGGGAGGGAGGGAGGGAGGGAGGGGAGGGGAGGGTAGGGGAGGGGAGGGGAGTGGATGAATGGATGGATGGATAGATAGATGGCCAAATGGCTGGATGGATAGATCGATAGATAGATCGACAAATAGACAAACACACACACAAATAAACGGGCGGGCGGCGGGCGGGCGGGCGGGCGGGCGGGCGGGCGGGCGGGCGGGCGGGCGGGCGGGCGGGCGGGCGGGCGGACGGGCGGGCGGGCGGGCGGGCGGACGGACGGACGGACGGACGGACGGACGGACGGACGGACGGACGGACGGACGACGGACGACGGACGGACGGACGGACGGACGGACGGACGGACGGACGGACGGACGGACGGACGGACGGACGGACGGACGGACGGACGGACGGACGGACGGACGGACGGACGGACGGACGGACGGACGGACGGACGGACGGACGGACGGACGGACGGACGGACGGACGGACGGACGGACGGACGGACGGACGGACGGACGGACGGACGGACGGACGGACGGACGGACGGACGGACGGACGGACGGACGGACGGACGGACGGACGGACGGACGGACGGACGGACGGACGGACGGACGGACGGACGGACGGACGGACGGACGGACGGACGGACGGACGGACGGACGGACGGACGGACGGACGGACGGACGGACGGACGGACGGACGGACGGACGGACGGACGACGGACGGACGGACGGACGGACGGACGGACGGGCGGGCGGGCGGGCGGACGGACGGGCGGGCGGGCGGACGGACGGGCGGGCGGGCGGACGGACGGGCGGGCGGGCGGGCGGACGGACGGACGGGCGGGCGGACGGACGGACGGGCGGGCGGACGGAGGGAGGGAGAGAGAGAGAGAGAGAGAAACAGATAGACAGATAGATAGATAAATAGATAGATAGATAGATAGATAGATGGGTTGATGGATAGAAAGATAAATATGGATAGATATGATGGGCTTACCAACATAAAATCCTACATATGCTTACACTATGCATCCAAAAAAGACACAACTTAGTGTCACATTTGAATTGTAGAAGTCACTTAGCTTAGAGAAGCATCGTAGGACCTTTGGTAAAAGGTTATTAGGGGTGAAGGCCCCAAAGACCCTCTTCTACATGCATTTTCTCCCTTATTATCCAATCTCTCGCTCTATGATAGCTTTCCATACATTCTTTTATCGCATTGTTTTGGTTGCACATCACCAAATTCTAGAAATTCACATTGACCCTTTCACAACATCATAATTCAGGCCAAAGGACAAAAAGGCTAAAGCCTAAGACTAATAACCGAACTCAATTTTTTAAATGTGGGCTTCTAAAACTCATGAATCCCCAATTTTTTGTACGTGGAAATTCTTCCACAACCTCTCTCTCTCTCTCTCTCTCTCTCTCTCTCTCTCTCTCTCTCTCTCTCTCTCTCTCTCTCTCTCTCTCTCTCTCTCTCTCTCTCTCTCTCTCTCTCTCTCTCTCTCTCTCTCTCTCTCTCCCTCCCTCTCTCTCCCCCTCCAACTTCCTAGACACCTATAAGTACCAAGTTATAGCTCTTGTCACCCTTCATGTGCATATAAGGAAAAGACTTTATCATGACCTAGCGCTCTCTTCATATAAGTCAAATGAACATTTTTCAGCTCAATGAATTGGACATTATAAGGAAACTAATTAGACTTGTGAATGTCAATCTCCTTCAATTATATGGATAACTCACCATAACCACATTCATATTGAGAATAATTACTCCAAACACTCAAAACCAAAGAAAACAAGAGAGATGTAGGGGGGGGAGGGGACACTTTCTATTTGTGACGCAAAGAAGACACAATCCCTTCAAAATACTCTTGTAGAATTTTCAAAGTCCCAAATGTACCGTGTGCTCCATATTTTAGTGACCTCCCCTAAAATTTAGGAGGTTCCTCTAGATTTTACAAACCTCCACTAAAATTTAAGGACTTCCTCTAAATCCTAGGGAACAAACCCAAAATTTATGAACCTCCTCTAAACTTCCAAAATCTCCAATGAAATCTAGGAACCTCCTCTAAACTTTAGGAACCTCCACTAAATTTTGGAAACTTCCACTAAAATTCAAGAACCTCCTTTGGATTTTAGTAACCTCCACTAAAATATGGGAGCTTCCTCAAATTTAGAACTTCCATGATAAACAAATTGAACCCCAAATTCACACTCAAAAGTCAAACTATAAGCTAATGGCAGTCGACCATATGACTATACAGCAATAAGCTCCATTATGCATAGTTTCGACTGAATACTATGACATCCCCACTAAAGTCATGAGTGCCTGGTAGTGGGTAATAGAACTAAGAATGAATACATGCTCACACACACGAACCCCACAATGCTTACATCACCAGCATGAGCTCACAAGAAGGCTTGCAAACGAAGTTTCTATCACCTCCTAAAGTGATGGGCAAACTCAGTCATCATGAAGTCTAGCAAAAAAAATGCAAGCAAAAGATAGGAAAAAAGTTAAAAAATGTGTAATTGATGTATCTTTTCTCATAACAACTTTCCACCAAAAGTCACACCCTCTTTTTCCAAGAAATCTCCTACACATGGAGCTTGCCACCACATGGAATCCATGGTTCTTAACACATCAACTTCCTATTGGATGCCTACTCTAGGCTACCAATCAAAAGCAACCCCTCTTCCTCTAAAGAGAACAACACCTTCCATCATGAGTAACCCCTATCTACTTAACTACCCACACAAGAAAATCACAGTGCGAAGGAGAGCGAAAAAAGAACAACAAAAAGAGCCCTCTTTTTCTTAAAGATACCTTACACGTGGGACTTGCTATCACATGAAGTCCATGGTTCTTAACACATCCACTTCCCCTTGGATGCCTACTCCAAAGCATAGCAATCAAAAGTAACCCCTCTTACTCTAAGAAACAACGAGAGTTTCAATTAAGGGCAAGCCCTTATACACTACTTCCAAGAACTATCACTAAAATTTAAGAGCTTGCAAAAATGAATCCTCTCTCATGATATCTTCCACCAAAACTCACAACCCTAAGCTCCTTCCCTCCTTGTTGAAGATGAAGAAAACACACTTCTTCACTCCTCTAAGGTGAAAGATCTCACCAAGCAAGCTCCAAGTCTTAGCTCTCCAAGTGTGGATAATCAAGTGCTTCTATTGTAGTCTTTTTTATACTATTTCTTTGCCCACAAAAAGCTCGAATCAAAAAACCTAAAGCTAATCATTGTTTTTTTTAAGCAATAAACTTTAAATTCCGAAAATTTTGAAAGCTTGTCCCTTTGCTTTTATTTGCAATCAATTAGCTTTTATGATGTTAAGTCCCGACCGTTGAATGCAATTGTTTAGATCTTTGCCAAGTGTCAATTTAAATTTGACTTTTTAAAACAAGTTTGACCCTTTGACCTGAAATTAAGGTTTAACTTTTGACCCTTAAAAATCTATCGATTTGTTGTGTGTCATATATCAATAGATTGCTCTTGAAGAGTGTCATCCAGATATGTGATTACTTTGGGCTACCAATTTTTACTATTTTTACCATTTTGCTGATCACTTTTGCCTATCTTTGCTTTGCATATTTCTGAAATCTTCTTGAAGAACATGCAACCCCCTTACACAAGGTTGTCATTTCTAGCAATCCCCTCCTAACATGACACAAGGGGCATATGCAAGGTAGGTATTTTTGTTAGCTTACTCGTTTTGCCGATGTAGGTACCCTTTATAATTCTGATTTTGATCTACTATGTGGTGTAATGCAAGTAATACAAGACAGTGAAAACTTGTCCACCATATGGTTTTGAATGTAGATATGTTTCCGTTCCTTCCTCACATAAGCCTTCCTTCATGACCACTAAATTGAACATGCCATCTCCCATAACTATGGTTGAGTGACAAAAACCAAGGAGCACTAGAGGGTTGACTAGGGGCTTGAACATTACTCCACTTTCGCATATAGAAGCAATTCTCTCCAATCTTTGCAATCTTTCTAAACAGTTCTGCATTCTCTACATACCATATGCTACATGTCTACATAACCAGCATCTACAACATATTTGCTTCTATTTTTCTTGTTGATTGCTTTGAAATCACCATGGACTAGTGTGACCACTCTTGGAGTTTTCTTCCACTGCCAGATCAATAATGAATTGAGCTCGGTTTTTGTCTTCCCTAATGCTCTTATCTTTCTACATCTTGCAATATTTTCACATGCTTTGATACTAATTGTTTGTTTTTAGGTCCACCATCAATAAAGAGACAGAGAAAATAAAGACATGATGGAGAATAGACAAAACAAGAGAGAGAGAGAGAGAGATGGAGCATAGTTACACATATTTTCCATTCATTCCAAACATTTAGTACATGAAATTGCAAAGAATCATGATAAGGTGCATGATAATATGCTTCTCCTCCTCTTCTCAACTTCACAATCTTGAGAAGATGAAGATGATCTTCTCCAAATATAGATTAGCTTCAACCTTCTTCACACCTTGTGATAGATGAACTCACAACCCTAAGCTTCTTCCCTCCTTGTTGAAGATGAAGAAAACACACAACTTCTCTCCTCTAAGGTGAGGAAGATTTCTCAAGCAAGTTGCAACACTTAGCTCTCCAAGTCTGGATAATCAAGTGCTTCTATTGTAGACTTTTTACACTATTTCTTTGCCCATAAAACACTCCAATCGGAAAAGCTAAAGCTGATTTTTATTTTTATTTTTTTAAGCAATAAACTTTAAGTTTTGTAAATTTTGGAAATGTGCTGCTTTGCCTTTATTTGCAATCGATTAGCTTTTATGATGTTAAATCCAAGTCGTTGAATGCAATTGTTTAGATCTTGCCAAGTGTCAATTTGAATTTGACTTCGTAAAACAAGTTCGATCCTTTTGACCTGAAATTAAGGTCTGACTTTTGACCCTTAAAAACTTAACCATTTGTTGTGTCATATATCAATAGATTGCTCTTGAAGAGTGCTATCCATACCAAGACTAACATTTCATAATGCCCGACTCCAGTAGATAGTGTACATACTCAAATATACTTCCTCGACTCTCAAGGTTGGCCAGGCGTAATAAGTATCAATCACATGCTCTCATCTACACCTATCAAACAAACACACACACAAATATAAGGTGGTGAAAACCTGTCCACCACAGGGTTCCGAGTGTAGATTTGTGTAGATTTGTTTCCCTTCCTTGCTCACATAAGCCTTCCTTCATGACCACCAACTTGAACATGCCATCTCGATTCTCCCATAACTATGGTTGAGTTACAAAAAGCAAGGAGCACTAGAAGGTTGACTAGGTGCTTGAACATTACTCCACTTTTGTATATAGAAGTGGTTCACTCCAGTCTTTGTCTTTGCAAATAGTTCTACATTCTTTACATACCATATGCTACATGTCCACATAACCAACATCTATAACATATTTTGCTTCTATTTTCTTGTTGATTGCTAGTGAAATCACCATGGACTAGTGTGACCCCTCCATGCGTTGACTTCCCTTGGTTCATATATTCAACAAGTACACGACAACCGACTTGTTGAAGGATCTTCCACCTTTTGAGCAATGAGCTCAGCTTGGTCTGTCGTCCATATTGCTCTTATCTTTCTCCATGTTGCACTATTCTCAATGTGCACTATTTTCACCACCTCTGACACTAATTGTTGGTTTTTAGGTCCACCATCAATAAAGAGACAAGAGGAAATAGAGACATGATGGAGAATAGACAAAACAAGAGAGAGATGGAGCATAGCTCCACATATTTTCCATACATTCCAAACATGAAGTACATGAAATTACAAAGAACCATGATAAGGTGCATGATAATATGTTGCTTCTCCTCTTCACAATTTCACAATCTCCATAAGATGAAGATGATCTCCTCCAAGTGTACATTAGCTTCAAGTTGCTTCCCTCCTCGTCATAGATGAAGAACTCACAACCCTAAGCTGCATCCCTCCTCGTTGAAGATGAAGAAAACACATCACTTCACTCCTCTAAGGTGACGAAGATCTCTCCAAGCAAGCTCCAAGCTCTCCAAGTGTGGATAATCAAGTGCTTCTATTGTGGTCTTTTTGTACTATTTCATTGCCCACAAAAAGCTTCAATCGAAAAAGCTATAGCTAATCATTTTTTTACTAAGCAATAAATTTTAGGTTCCGTATATTTTTGAAATCTGTTGCTTTACTTTTATTTGCAATCGATTAGCTTTTATGATGTTAAATCCCAACCATTGAATGCAATTCTTTAGAGCTTTGCAAAGTGTCAATTTAATTTTAACTTTTTTAAACAAGTTTGACCCTTTGATCCGAAATTAGGGTTTGATTTTTGACCCTCAAATACTTGTCCATTTGTTGTGTGTCATATATCAATAGATTGCTCTTAAAGAGTACTATCCAAATATGTGATTGCTTTGACCTGCCAATTTTGAGCTTTTTTTTCCATTTTGTTAATCACTTTTGACTATCTTTGACTTTGCATATTTCTGAAATTTTCTTGAAGAATGTGCAACCCTCTTGTGGAAGGTTGCTATTTCTACCCCTCCTAACTTGACACAAGGGGCATATGGAAGGTAGGTGAATGTAGACCTATTTCGCTTCCTTGCTCACATAAGCCTTCCTTCATGACCACCAAGTTGAAAATGCCATCTCCCATAACTATGGCAGAGTGACAAAAACCAAGGAGCAGTAGAAGGCTGACCAGGTGCTTGAACATTACTCCATTTTGTCATATAGAAGCAATTCCCTGCAGTCTTTGCACTCTTTGCAAACGTTCTGCATTCTCTGTATACCACATGCTACATGTCCACATAACCTGCATCTATAACATATTTTGCTTCTATTGTTCTTGTTGATTGCTTGTGAGGTTACCATGGACTAGTGTGACCCCTGCTGGAGTTGACTTCCTTTGGTTCAGACTTCATATATTCAGCAAGTACATGACAACCGCCTTGTTGAAGGATCTTCTTCCACCTGCTGATTAATGAACTGAGCTTGGCTGAAGATGATCTCCTCCAAGTTGCTGCCCTCTCCTTGTGATAGATGAAGAACTCACAACCCTAAGCTACTGCCCTCCTTATTGAAGATGAAAAAAACACACAACTTCACTCCTTGAAGGTGAGGAAGATCTCTCCAAACAAGCTCCAAGACTTAGCTCTCTAAGTGTGGATAATCAAGTGGTTCTACTGTAGTCTTTTTATACTATTTCTTTGCCCACAAAAAGTTCCAACCGAAAAAGCTCAAGCTGATCATTGTTTTTTTAAAGCATATTATAAACTCTAAGTTCTGTAAATTTTGGAAATCTGCCGCTTTGCTTTTGTAAATCCCAACCGGTGAATGCAATCGTTTAGAGCTTTTCCAAGTGTCAATTTAATTATGACTTTTTAAAAGAGATTTAATCCTTTGACCTGAAATTCGGGATTGACTTTTGACCCTCAAAAACTTGTTCATTTGCATGTATCATACATCAATAGATTGCTGTTGAAGAGTACTATCCAGATACATGATTACTTTGACCTACCAATTTCAATCATTTTTACCTTATTGTTAACTTCTTTTGACTATCTTTGTATTTGCATAAATCTGAGATTTTCTTGAAGAATGTGCAACCCCGTCATGGAAGGTTGCTATTTCTAACCGAAGAGGGTGGAAAAACATTTTATTTTCATCATTAGATTGCATGTGCCTCTTCCTCCCTTATCCTCCTCTCTTGCCCGTAACATTCCATACAACCCTAGTCGAAAGGGGACAAGACCTATCACACTAGACAATCTAGATCCCATGAAAAATCAATTTATTGACAAATGATATGTCAAATCTAATTGATCATTGGCATTTAAACTCTAAGAAAAATTGAAATGCATGCAACATTGCAACATATTTAAGATAAAGCCCGTAGCGAATGTGCGATGGTCAAGTGACCATATCCTTAATGATTCCACCATCCCAAAGACATTGAAGTGACCTTCACATGAAGGTTGATGAAGCTCAAGGTTGAAGAAGGTAGTGTATTTGTATATATTTTTTTTCAAACCTTTAAATATGTACCTTACAAAATTTCCCAGGATGAACCTTACATGTACTGAATGGATCGAACATTAATACGTACCTAAAGAATCCGATCTGCAAACCAAATCCACATTCGATAGCATCCACTACTCTAAAGAAAAAGGTGCCTACATTGGAGGAGACAAAGATGTTAATGATATGATGACATTAGGTTTCACTCCATCCATAAGATATGATGGAGCAATGACACATTTGCTAACCTGATTTGATAGGTTCTAATATGATCTCAATCCTATCTTGCTCCCAATCAAGGATGGGTCCACATAATCGTTTATACTTCACTCCATGCAAGTCATTACAAGGTCTTACTTGGTGGTGGCTTCCCCTATCCTCGATTCCTCCCCCGAGCCTCAGTGCATGCAAGTCATTACAAGGTCTTACTTGGTGGTGGCTTCCCCTATCCTCGATTCCTCCCCCGAGCCTCAGTGCACACTACATTGAGGAGAGGTTGCATGCATGTAAGCAATGCTCAATTTTGATTTTGGTGGCCTTCTAAGTTCTATCATTGTTTTTTCAACATAGTAGATAAAAACCAAGTGTGGCTACTTTGGCCTTAACTTTGCCAACCTCTTGAATGGTCTTCCATCTACGCTCTCAACATCTTTGCCCCACATTGATCAATCGCAAATTCCTTTCATCGAGGCTCGTGAGATTGACAAACAACAAAGGAGAAAAAAAAACAAAAAGAAAGAAAATTATGTACATATAATGTAATGTATATGTACAAGGGAAGTCAAAAATCATCTCCCCATGTTACACATATACATGCATGCATACATGTGCTTTAAAGAAAGAGTGAGAGAAATGCAAAAGAGGATTACAAAGAAAAAGTGAAATACAAAGGAGAATAGAAACAAATAAATAGCTTGGGCACAAAAGTATACAAAATCCATCATTCAACTTACATTTTTTGATGAAGCGAGAATCATAATAGTATTAGTAGTGGTAGTTGTAACTATCAAATTTACAACAGCTTTAATGAAATCCTCTAAAGGCCTTTTAATCACCTAGTTACTCTTAAATTTCTTTGAAGGTCTGTATTATTCAACTACGCCTCATATCTTAGCATAAGCCTAAAATTAAATAGCTAGATGAAATCAAAGAGACAATCTACAACCTTAAAAGCACACTTCAATGACAAAAAACAAGTGCACATCAATTTATTTAGTCAAGAGATTCAAGACCAAAGAAGTAAAATAACACAACAAGTGCAAAAGAATAAGAAGGAAAAAAACAGATGCGGGTCATTGATAAATTTCGGCGATCATAACAATTTACCAACCTTGCACAGCCAAGAGTCCAAAAATTTCAAATCTTGTGAGTATCTTTTCCTATGGAGAGAAACACTTAGAGAAAGTGATTACAATAGTAACTCCCATGAACAAGTAAGAAAACAAGTAATAGCTTCATTCAATCAAAAAATGATATTCTCCCATGGGACTTCCATATGTTGGGCAACTAAAATACAATACTAGCTAAAGAGAAAAGCATAGAAGAGCTCAAAGACAATAAACACGAGCATACTAATGGCCTTATCTTGTTATAACATTGTTATAACAACAGGTTGCACCAACTAGAACATTGCTCAAAGAAAGGCATTTGCAAACTTACAAATGAAGGCTTTATCATCTACAAATCACTTAATTTCAAAACATGCAGTTGTAATAGTAGGTCACTTAAGTTCTATTTGATACGATAATTTCAAGATTACATAATATTTTGAAAGATAGTCTGAATTTGATGTCAATACTAGTTTTTGTCTCAAGTGTCATTTCAAGATACACAATAGCATTTGAGTTTTAACATTGAAAAAACAAAGGGCATCACGATTGATGATTCAAGTCCGTCAAAGTCTATTTTAAATGACATTCTCGATGAATATTTTAGATCATTTTAGTTACCAACTTTCCTTACCATCATATTATTATTTCATACTATAAAGACCATGATACAAAAGAACTTTCGCCCTTTACATTGAAAACTTGCACATACTCTGATTTTGATGACCTTGAGACTGTTTCCACTTGAGGACAATGCATCCTCCTATTTCTAATGACACCCACATCATGGATTGATGTATCACTTATACAATCAACCTCTCAAGAACTGAATCTCCCAATGACGCATGTTCAAATCCTTGAATAAAATATCCATGGCATCAATATCCTCCATACTTTCAACATTAAATTTATTTGATGAAATGGAAATATTTTGCGTCATTCTATGAGAGCAACTGTGCAGGGGAATCTGTCTTGCACTTGAAATTCAGACAAACTGATTTCCTATGTCTATAAATAAACAAAAAGGTTCTATGATATTTATGCAAACACAATAAACATGATGGTTGTGTTTGCAAGTATGAGCGATTGATTTTGTGCAATAACTTGTACGACATCATTATACTTAACACAAAGTGAAAGTATTGTTGTGCAATCTCACCATGTAATCAATACACATCTGTCTAGTCTCAAAGTGCATGTCAGGATCACCGTAAACTTGATCTGCCACTGCACGGAAAAGACAATTTCCATCTTCAGCCATTCGCCGCACCTCCAGACCTTTATGTCTCCTTATTTCAACTTCAAACTGTCTCTCCCTCTCCTCCTGAAACAGCCCAAATTATTATGCCTCTCCGTTCAATTGTATGCATTACTGAAAATGAGCCCAAGGAAGTGAATAAAAGATCCAATAAAACGAAGCAAAAGGACCTACACTTTCTTCGGGTCCCCTTTGTCCCATTTTCCAAGGATTCTGTTCATCTGCACTGTTATAGCCATCCTGCTCTGCATAAGATCTTGGAGAGGAAGCACAAGAAGTGTGTGGTGGACTCTTTGATGATTTAGTGTTCTTCCAACCCTTGCGAGAAGGTCCACTTGTTGACCGAAGTGAATTTGATGTGAACCATCCTCCACGTCTAGAACTTGGAAGAATGACTGATGAAGTGGAAAGACTTGATGAAGGTAGACTTGCAGTCAGTTCAGCCCACTGTGAGCCAGGCTCTGGTGCTGTAAAAGATGGTTGATTCATTCCTGGTCCCTGTCTATGTGAGGATGATCCACTCACTTGAGAAGAACTTCCATCTGACTTGCATGTAGACGTTACAGGACCTTCTATTTTACTTTGAAATAATGGTGAATTGTGCTTCCCTATATACGATTCTTCCCCACATACATCTGGGGTAAGCCCAGAAGCTTCTGTTTGGAAGACCGTTTTCTGCTCCTCAACTCCAACAGTTGTAGATTCTGAAATGGCCTTTTCACTAAACAAGCTTGCCTCACACCGCCTACCAGTATCAATAGACTCCTTACCAATCGAATCTCCTGTCAAAGGCACTCTGGTCACACTTAAAATCCCAGTTCCTTCTTCCTTGCTGCTGATAGCGGCACTGTCTAATGAATCTTCAGATTCTGTTAACGCATGTCCTTCTATCAACTCATTTACAGAATCACTATGATTTCCTGGAAAGCTCTCTATCGTTTCCTTTGAGTCGCCATCTGTGCCTGAACCTGACACTCCAGGTATGCATTGTATAGGACGAGATGGTGGTGGAGGCGGTGGCGGCGGTGGAGGAGCAGATGCTGCGGATGTAGTGGCTGAAGCTGACCTAGCATTTGAAGAGCTTTGACCTCTTTGGACTACCACACGAGTCATCTTTGCGGTGCGCAGGGGAGAACGATATAGACTAAATTACACGGACGCTGTGGATTCAGTATACAAAACGGAGAAGTTTATTCATGCTTTACACGAATGCATATATCACCGTTCAATACTCTTATCTTCGCCGAAACGATACAAAATTCTTTCCGATTAGAGAATTGGTAAAAGCCGCAATCAGACTGAGAGAATAAGAGCACTAAGGGGCTGCGTGTCGATAAAGAGATAATTTAAAAGGTAACAGGTTGTGCGTACCCTCCTGGGACCCGATCGGACAAGCGAGCTCGGACTCTCGTGCAGGACGAGGATGAGCAGTTAAGCGAATAAATGAAGAGCAATCATTGACCAATGTTTTATATATGGAAACCTGCTTCACGAGATGGTTATCCAAGAAGATAATAAACAGAAGGAATAGCAGAAAAACGCCTGTGCCGCCCCACGCTCTTCGAAGAAACAACTGAGCCAGAGAGACAAGCAAGAAAATGGAGACAAAACGCTCCACAGCGACAACGACGATGCTCTTCTGTTGTCGATCGTTTCTCTTTCTGACGTTACCTGGAAGGGGGGTCTTTAAAACCACACGTGTATTGAGAGGGGGGACGAATCACTTTCAATACTTCGCTCGACATACAAGGCAGCGCTTTTGTATATAGCATATTCTCAATTTTGATCTTTTCATCTGTAATCCGCAGTGGAGAAGGTTAGACAAAATAAGAGAATAGAAAAATTAAAAGAAATAATGGATCTGCATCACTAACTTTATTTATAAAACTTTTCAAAGACTATGAGAAACCTTTTAAACAAAAATGAGAAATATAGGTGATTTTCTTTATTTATAAATTTATTTATAAAGAAGTATACTTAGAAGACCCATGTATAGCATTGAGAGTGTGGTTCTTTTGTTTTTGGGCAAAAATTCAGAGAAAAAACGTACGAGCAAGCGCCAATCTCCAAGAGTCCTCTAAAAAGAAGATATGCATTTATAAAAGATAGTGTGTAAGTGTTTATTTGCATATGTTTAAAGCGATATTCCACCCATTTGAACTCTTGATAATTGATTATGACATGGTGTAGTGCACTTGGATCTAGAATGAAAAACAGTAAATGAGAGATAACACAAAATCGAAAATTTTATTACGTCGGGTGCAATACAATAATGGAACCATGTCTTATGTATAAGAAGATATAACATAGTGATCTAAAGCCTAAATTGAAGATTCAATGTGCATCTTGTGCACATTCCTAGTTTGCTTTCCACATACATTTGTATGAAGCATATCTAAAGGCTGAATTGAAGATTCAATGTGCATCTTGTGCACATTCCTAGTTTGCTTTCCATATTGAAAATGCTCACAAAATGAAAAATCGGAGAAAGATAACACAAGTAAGCAGATAGAACGAGAAAGATTTTCCATTCCACTATGTGGTATATGGCCCAAACAGCCATGCCAAATACAAGTCATATGTTGTTCAATAATAGCTAACAAGTGTTCTTTCTGTGATACAAATAAAGGATAAAGTGAGCCAATTTTTCTTCCTTTTGCAATGATCATATTGCCCGTTGATATGCAAAAGGACTAAGCATAGAACACCACCTTGTAATCAAGATCATTAAGTTGGCCAACTGACATCAAATTGCATGATAATTGAGGTACATGGCATACATTATGCATAGTAAATTTTGAACCATCAGTGAATTGCGCAACCACATCTCCAATCCCACAAAATCACACTGGTAAGAGTCACCAAGTCTCATGGTACCAAGAGACTTTGCTACATAATTAGAGAGCCATTCTTTATTTGGTGTCACATGGAAAGAAGCACCATAATCTACCAGCTACACGTGGAAAAGAGAATCAACCATAAGCGCCTCGATTGGCACACTGCTATCAAGTGTCAACACATCATCATCATCAGAAATAGCATTAATTTCTTCAATCTTCACAGTCAAAGAAGATGGTGCAGGTAGCTGTTTAACATGCCCATCAACATTCTGTCCTTTACCTTTAGCATTCTTTAATGCATAATAGTCTTTCTTCATGTGTCCTTTCTTATGACAATAATGGCATTTGATATCCCTCTTCCTTGATTTACTTCTACTCTTATCCCATTGACTATTCTTTTCCTTGCTCTTGCTCTTGCCTCGTTGCTGATTCTTTCCTTGGTAAGAATCATGAACATTATATGCATCTCCACTCTGAGTGCCAACCATAGATTTTCTACAAATCTCCTCTCAAGAGTGCTCCACATATGTCATCATAGGCTAGTTTACCACCAAATGCACTATTGCTAATAGCTATGCAAAACGTAACCCATGATGACGGCAAGGTGCATAAGAACAAGACTACTTTCATTTCATTATCCATATCCATTTTTTGAGCCTGTAATTGGGACAATATAGCATCAAGATGAGCAACAACACTATCTATGTCCTTCATGAGAAGGTCATATAACTCTCATCACATGCACTTTATTTGATGCAGTCTCTTTTTCATATGTATTGCATAACTTCTTCCAAAGCTCCTCTGCACTTTCAGAGTCTAGTATTGTAAAGTAAACATTATCTGTTAGGTGCAATCGAATGGTAGACCTGGCCATTTCATCTAACTCATCCCAATCATCTTCATCCATGTCAGCAAGCTTCTTTGAGATTCCGTTTACTGGCTTCCGTTGCCTCCTCTGAATCAACACATCTTTAATCTGATTCTTCCATAGAGCAAAGTTTGTGCTATCAAATTTTTGGATCTCAAAATAGTTGTTGCCCTGCAAATTATAGTTGCTCCTCGAAACATCGGCACTAGACCCTGATCCACCAGATGTGCTTGAGACTTCTGATGCCATGATGATAGAGAATTGAATAGAATGATAATGGAGCTAGAAGAGTCCAAATACCACTAAGGCTCAAAGAAGGACGATCGAGTGACAGATTCTATGAGAGAATTGAGCAGTCTTCCTATAAAAATTAATTGATGAACATTAATGACCAACCAAAAGGATTATGTGAGAATAAGTGTGCTCACACCAATGAGTGTACCAAGGAGTAAATCAACCACTATATTGTTGACAAAATCGAAAATATGGAAAAATTTTGCCAGAGTATCCTCTGCAAAATAAGCATATGACTAGTGTCAAAATCTCATAAAACTGCAAGTATCAACATGTTTACCTACATAGTGAATCACTGACTCCATTGCATATAATCAGTTACTCAAAAGAAGCCAATTAGGCTTATCGAACACCTATGAACAACTATCATACATCTCCTATGGCGAGGCTGGGTAAGTCCTCCACCTACATCATCGAAGAGACCATGACATCTATGTGTCTCCCAATTAAGAAAACATCACAATGACCCTCTTTATCAAACATTTCCCAAACACTCGCCAACAACACCTACAAGTGTATGTCAACTCTGTTCTTTAGGCTCAACAACCTGCATAAACTTGTGGTGGATACTCCCATCACAACTAAAACCTTTCAAGAAATTACCTATAGATTAACAAGTGTGGCTGAAAAATGCAGCCCAAAAAGGTGAACATTCATTGTCAAAGCAGTATAAAGAACACTCTTGTTGATGTGGAGAGAACTATGCATCAAAATACTCCAAAATGGCTCCAAAAGTCACCCCAAAAATGTTTAAAAAATAATCTTTGAAAGCAAAGAATGAAGCCTTCAGGGCCCAAAACTTGTTGAAGATAATGTTGACCTTAGTCTTTCCCCTTCTTCAAGCACCACAAGAGTGTATCTTAGTGGCAACAGATTGCCACAGTAAAGCGAGCTCCAAGGGGAACACTATTGGGATAGGTGATCTCCCGGGAAGTACCGAGAACCTTTGTCTTCCTTGATTGTTGAGGTCCTCCCTCGCGCGCAGCCAACGGTGCCAATGGTGACTTGGGTGACTCAGATGACAAGGTATGCCAAGGTCTATGCCTTGGTCAGAGTAGAAAACCGAGCTCCAAACGTCGCACATGGTACTCTACATAGAGGCTACAAAATACACAAAAAAAAACACAATTACACAGGGAACACGAACACAGACTTCTTGGGTGTTACAAATGCGGTCGAACTTACAGTCTGTGGATGACCAGGCCACTATATGTTTTATTAAAGAACATATAGAAAAGTATCTGGTGGCCATTTGACCTTTCACATGGACACTAATGGTAACAACCCATACCTCTTCAACCACTTTTGCATAGGCTCAAAGTTAACGATGCAAAACTTCATTGCCTTCTCTCTGCATTCATTTTTCTTTGCATCCCTTTACCTTGAGGTTCATCACCTATGAGATGGATATCTTCATCATCACTCCATAAGCAAGGCATTTTTGGGTTCGACATGTGTAGAAACTCTGTTATGAATACAAGAGACTCCTGTATGAGCCACCCCTCTACCATGTTATCCTTTTGATGTGCTCTCTGACGAATAAACCCTTTTAATGTATTCATGAAACACTCTAAGAAGAAGACATGCCCTTCATAGATAGTTTTGCGAAGTGCTTTGGAGTAGCGTGCTTTCATTCATGGTCCGCATAGGGGACAAGCATGGTAACCCGAAATCAATAAACCTGAGCATTCACCATAATCAGGCCACAATCTTGCACTCGTAGGTCCCATCTTCTTATAGGTTGAGACATGTTGTGCACAGTAATCCCATCCCATAAAGTGTGCATCTCTTCCACATGTGATACACGGTATACATCCATGTTTTTTACTTTATACTTACCTGGCACAATGAGATCTAATAATAAATGGTCTTTTTTTTTGTGGCCAGCCATGGTGGGATGTTATAGTTGACCAAACATACAGTCTATGTGCTCCATGAGGAGTTGCGTAAACCAAATGGATTCACTCCATCCATAGCTAGGCCTAGATGTATGTTCCAAGGATCTCTAGCAAACTCTGGCCACTGACTATCTATGTGTTTCCAAGCATCAAAATCAGCAAGCACTCACATTACACAAGCTATAAACATGCTCTTTACATGCCATGACATTAACTCAGCTATGGATTTGCATCTGAACATGCTCTTAATTCTTGGAATGATAGGAAAGTGGCGAAGAACCTTTGTGGAGACTGCTTCACCCATAAAGTCTTCTCTAAACCTGTTTGCTCCACACTTTGGACATATGTGGAGACACTCATACTCATTTCCAAGGAGAATGCAATCATTCACACAAGCATGAATCTTGGTGTAGTCCATTCCAATCGGCTTTAGAAGTTTTTTTTGCATCTCCACATGTTGGAGGCATGTCATTGTCATCTGGCAAGAACTAATTTTTAAGAAACCTATAAGCGATAAGCAATTACAATGATATTAGTAAATGAACTTATTTTGATATAGCAAGAAAGTTTATTTCAAATCAACTTACCTAAACAATTCAGAGACACTACTTTCTGACCATCCATAAATGGATTGAAGATTGAGCATCGTGAGTGACACACGTAGTACAAATATCTTTGCCCCAGTGTATAGTGGTAAACAAGTTATTCTTCACATGTTCTGGTGTTTTTTGTCGGCTTCTGATTGTGGAAATTCTGACATGTCCATGGAACTCACGACATCTTCTCCACCAAAGTGATCTTTGTCCATCTCATAAAACACCTCAAGCATTTCTTCCATGTGTTCACTATGGCGAACCATGAAAATGGTAGCGTAGATTTTTTAGCCGACTTTTATCAAAGGATCCATATTCTCTAACATGTGTAGAACAAATCCATCATTTCTGAAAAATCTGATACTTGCACTGAAAGCAAGTACATGCCATTCTCTCTTTCGGATCCAAAGATTCCATCTAATACCATGTGGAGATGTTATGACATTCAATATATGAAACACTATATATATATATATATATATATATATATATATATATATATATATATATATATATATATATATATATATATATATATATATATATATATATATATATATATATATATGTGTGTGTGTGTGTGTGTGTGTGTGTGTGTATGTGTGTGTGTGTGTGAAAACCCTAAAACCCTATTTTTTATATATTTAATTATGTATATGTAAAAACCCTAAAAACCTTTTTTTTATATATTTAATTATGTATATGTAAAAACCCTTAAAATCCTAAAGACCTATTTTTTACATATTTAATTTTATAAATTTTACATATTCTAATATTTCCCTAATTTTTACATACATTTAATTAGAATATTTACATATTCTAATTTTTTCCCTAATTTTTACATATTTTGATTATATATATTGATATTAATCCTAAAACATTATTTTTTAAATATTTAATTATATATATTTAAGTTAATTCAAAAATCCTAATTTCTTATTATTTGTAAATATGTGTTTGTATGTGTATGTGTTTGCATGTAAAAACCCTAAAATCCTATTTTTTATATATTTAATTATATAATGTAAAAACCCTAAAAATCCTCAAGTCCTATTTTTTATATATTTAATTATATATATTTTACCTATTTTGGTCTTTTCCCTAATTTTTACATACGTTTGATTAGAATATTTACATATTCTAATTTTTTTCCTTAATTTTTATGTATATTTGATTATATATATTAATATTAATCCTAAAACTTTATTTTTTAAATACTTAATGATATATACTCAATATTTTCTTATCTATTTGTATATATGTGTATGTGTTTGTAAGTAAAAACCCTAAAATCCTACTTTTAATATATTTAATTATATATATGTAAAAACCCAAAAAATCATAATGTCCTATTTTTTACATATTTAATTAAATATATTTTACATATTTTAATTTTTCCATAACTTTTACATACATTTAATTAGAATATTTACATATTCAAAGATTTTCCCTAGTTAAAAACCTAGACCTAAAACGTGTATATGTATTATGTGCATATATGTGTATATATTTGTATGCATGTGTAAAAACCCTAAAATCCTAATCCTAAAGACATATACCTAAAACATTTATATGTGTGTATGTGTGTATACTTGTGTATATATATGTGTATCATGTGTATATGTATTATGTGCATATATGTGTATATATGTGTATGCATGTGTAAAAACCTTAATCCTAAAAACCTATGTATGTGCTTGTTTCATAGGCAATATAGATCATCTTGTTCCTGTTCTTGTAAGCCTTCTTTTGAGTATAACCTTAGTCTCAAGTGTTCATCATGATTGAGTACATTGAGCTTGAAAGCTCACTGTTCTGTCTTTGCATATTTCCAAGAATGTTTTTGTTAATATGGCATTAGCATGCCATTAAAGCATCCTTCCTCCATTTTGAAATCTCAAAGATTGACATTGCATTAATGGTTCTCATGGGTTTTGTTTGGTATTGGAGAGCGATCATATGAAAGTTGCAAGTATTAAGAAAATATAATATGTGATTCTCTAACTGTTGAATAAGGACTCAAATGAAATATTATACTACACCACATAAAAATCTCTTAGGAAACAAAAAACAAGCATTTATTTTTGTTGGGATGTTTTAGTCTATTCTCACTACGAACAACCCGATACAGTTGACACTATAGGCACAATCTAGTGTCTGCACAATGGAGGCAAAGGCAAAGATGAATGAAGGTAAATCATCATGAATAAGAAAACATAATAATAAAAAGAACATAGATGCAAAGACAAAAGATAGGGATGCACTTATATTTGGCAAATATGACAAAACAAATATTTCTCTTCATAATTTCCTAAAGGTTTTAATATCTCACACTTGCATGTAGAACTTCTATGCTTCAACACAATATATCTCCTTTATGTAGAAAAAGTTTAAATGACATGCACAAAAAAACAAGCCTACAAAAATAGAGTTTGACACACACAAATACATAGATTTCACAAGGGTGCAATCCAACTTATAAAGTGGTTGACTAGAACAGTATACGAAAATGTCCAATGATCATTTGACCTCTAGATAGAACCAATAGTTTAAATAATCTCCCATTAAATTCCAACATGCACACTATGAACAAATTGAAAAAAAAAAGTGATAAAGAATATTAAGTATATGAATCTTGCTTCCCACCTAATGGGTGGACTACACATTATACAAGGGACTATGCAAATGTAATAATCAATTGAATCCCATCATGCGACAACAATGTTTAAAACTATTTTGTATTTGAGCCATAGTTAAAGCATCTACTTCATTTTCTTGAGTATGAAAAGTATGTTCAATGACTAAGCAATATGACTAAAGTTACAAGGGCATCTCAATGTGCTTGGTCTATACTGGATTCTTAGTCAATGCAATAGCACTTTGATTTTCACAAAGTAAACAAGGTACATGTTGAGGTATATCTATGTTGCAAGAAAATCTAGAAAGCAACATTGCTTCCTTACATGCCTTCGTGACTACATCATACTCTTTTTTAATGGGAAGAAATGTACATTCTTGGAGATGGGACCTCTAAGACATAGAAGCTCCTATGAAGTGAAAAGTGTACCCTAAAGTAGACAATCTATTGTCTACATAAAAACCATAGTAAGAGCTTGTTCATCCAATAAGGGATGCATCACCTCCCAAGAGTAGATGCATATCCCCATTTCCATTTAGATATCTCTATATATTTTGATCACTTCTTAATGCTTGTTGTTAAGACTACACACACACACACACACACACACATATATATATATATGTGTGTGTGTGTGTGTGTGTATTACAAGTCCCAATACAAATGCAATGTTTGGTTTGGTACTACCATATTGGCATACATGAGACTACTATTATCATATCAATAAATAGTTTTTCTCATGATTTATTTCTCAATATAAAATTCATGTGCACATGTAGGTAATGGTTGTTGGAGGATAAACACTCCTATGTGCACAATGAAAGCAAATGAACTCTCCTAGGATCCTGAATTTTTTCAGACATAGGCTCTATGTTTTCTAAGGTTCTCTGAGCGAATGCAGAGAATGAAAATGGAATTTTGGAATCTAAAACTAGACTTAGAGAGCTTTCCAATAAGAGTAAAATCACTCCATTTGGACACTGGATGATGCCTCAACTAGCTGCAACAAAATAGATAACTTGATCTCTTCATACAATATTAGCTAACTTCATAGACACTGTTCTACAAATTTCTCTGAACTTACGCAAACACTAATGTCAAGACATATACTCAAAATAGAAATTATAAGCTCTCTAAAAAGACAAAAATAACCAGAAATGGATTCAGAATGAATGACAAACAAGAATTACAAGATTAGGGGGTCTATGACAATCATTTTGAACCCTCCAATATTTGTACCTTCAAGAAACTTTGTCATCATGTTTGCAACCTACACTTTAGTGTTCACATAGCTTATATCTAGCTCCTTTTCCATAATTTTTTCTCTGATGAAGTGTTAATGAACCCCTATGTGCTTGCTCCTCGCATGAAACATGGGATTGTTAGCTAGGTGGATGCTTGAAATGTTGTCTCCATAAAGAGGAAAATCCTCCACTTCCATTTCCAAGTCCTTAAGTATCTTATTGAGCCATAATATCTCACATTTATCCAATGCTAAGCCTCTATACTCAGCCTCTGTGGATGAAAGAGCAATAGTGGGTTGCTTCTTAGAGCTCCATGAGATCACTTTTGTACCTATCATGAAAACATAACGTGATGTACTCCTTCGATCATCTTTGCTACACGACCAATCACCATCACTATAAACTTTGTCACTTAGATCATCATCATAAGAGTAAAATGGACCTTGGTTGATGATGTGCTTGATGTATCTAAGCAGTCTTCTTGTTGCCACAAGATGATCATGAGTTGATGCATGTAGAAATTGAGAGAGTACACCTACTACATATGCAAGATCAAGTCTAGTGAATGTAGCATAAATTAATGAACCAATTATGTTCTATATAGTGTAATATCTTTTATAGCCTCCCTTTGAACTACAACCAACTTTGTATTGGGCTCCATGGGCTGGGAAATTGTCTTACAACCACTCATACCAAACCTATATAGCATATCCAAAAAGTATTTTCTTTGAATGAAGAAGAGGCCATTGTATGCATAGACTACCACTATTCCCAAGAAGTGCTTTAGTGTTCCAAGATCAAATATCTTGAAATCCTTTCCAAGATTTGATTTGATATCTTTAATACCTACAATATCACTTCCTATGATGATCAAATCATCCACATAGATGCATATGTATACAGCTTTGTCTCCTTGCTTCTTCATGTAAAGTGATGGATTTGCAACACTCTTCTTGCATCCACAACTTGATAAATAATCCACCAACCTCCGATTCGAGGACCTTTGTAATAAAGTAAGTTTATGATCTAAGGGTCCGGCCGGTTCAGACGGATCTGAAATCGGACACCGTTTGGTCATCGGTGTGTATGACCAAAGATCCCGAGTTTAGACTTACTAGGAGGTCTTGTGCTCTTGTGAACAAGTGATCCACTTAGCTTAGTGGTTAAGTCTCAAGGATGTGAAGGAGGAGGTCTTGGGTTCAATCCCCATGGGGGACATGAGGAGAGTATTTTGCCCAAAAAGATCTAGAGTCTTCTAGAAGCATCCACTTGAGTTAACTAGAGTTGACTGGGACACTTGGTGCACATGAAGTTACATGGCCGACACATGGATGGGTAGTATCCACCCGCCCAAGAAGGCAGTCCCCTGGAGAGAGCTATATATAGAGGCATTTGGTTGGGAGGAGAGTCATCTCTCTAGCACGTGGTGGTCGTAATCCTTAGGTTTGGAATCTGAGAGGCATTAGTGTATGCTTGGACTTGAGTAAGGGAAAGATCTCTAAAAATCCTGCAGGCAAGCAAAGAAGCTTTAGATAGTTAGGAGATCTTAATTATAAAGATTTATTCTTTATTTTAGTCACAAGATCAACCAGACTTGATCAAGCTTGGCCATGATTGTCCAAGAACATGCGATTGAAACTACTCTGTAGATTGCCCAAGTATTGGCAAATTCCTTTTGGGAATTATTCCCTCAGGTTCCATTTATCCAATGGAAAAATGTGAAAAGAGTAAGCTGTTCCAGGTCTAAACAGAGTAAAGAAATTTCAAGAATGTAGTCTGCAACCGTGAAGACGGTACTTAAGTCTATGGAAGGTAAAACATAATGTTTGCCTATCCTTAAAGGGATTTTGGTACAAATCCAAAGAGCATGAGCGGATGCTTAAGACTTAGGCAGTAGAGAGATTCCTATATAAAGTCCTTGGGGTAGGTACCTAAAGCATGAGTAAAGAAAGGAATCTAAAGACAAGAAGTCATTTGAAAACCCTAGCAAAGAGAGAAATAGATGTTCGGTCAAAAGGTTTTCAAGTTCCCAAAAGAAAGCACAAGATCATAAAATGTGAAGGGATCAAAACCTAGAATATCTAGTTAGAGGTAATGCCCTAAACTTCAAAATTTTCGTAAAGAATAGAAGCAAGAAGGTACTCTATTAAGAGATGTTTTGACTTTAGGATAAGTATCACCCACACATTAATGTGAATATAAAATAAGGTGGTATGGGACACCAAATTTTATACTCAGATTGATGTAGGAAAGATGGTATGGGACATTGGACCGTGGGATGATAATTATCTTTTAGTCCTAGATTAAATCTTGAAGTTAGATCTGATCCTCAAGAAAATGTAAACTTCAAAGAAGGAGTTTTATTCAAGAAGGATAAAAGTAGTATCCTAAGATACTTCAAGATAACTTCAAGATAAAGATATGAAGTAAGTAACTTCCGAGATCTTAAAACACTTCAAGATAAAGTGTTGTTAATTAAGAAATATTTGATAAATTTCTGAAAAAGTTGGACTTTGACTTTGAATTGAACCTTTCAAGTAAGGAATAGACTGACTAAGTCAAGATACAAGTTTCTAGTGTAACTTGGTAAATTCAATCCTTTGACTCAAAGCAATGCACAAGAATTGCATTTCTAGTGAGGAGTCATAAAGATTGAATACAAGCATAAACTTAGTCTCAAGAGAAGCATTGTTTAAGTAACAACTCATCATCAGAACTTCCATGGGTCGACACACTGATGTTGGTTACCACACGAGGATCTTATGGTTGGATGATATTCTTGATTTGCTTTGAATCTTTTTGAGAATCCAACTTACTTCTCTTAAAGATAGAAAAAATGCTTCAATATCCTGTTGAAATAAATCTTTAAAAAGTTAAAGTCCTAGGTCATCTAGCCTTTGACTCATAGCAAGTTTACGTGTCTTCGAAGTATGAATTGGTTGTACAAAGTTTTTAGTTATTTCTTTCCGCTTTCCAAATCTTTTGGAATTGGCTCATATATGGTATCTGATTCCTTTCGCAAAAGACCAGAGTTAATCGGTTAGAATTAGATAACTAAATTGAACATCCTAGATAGATGTTATGAAGAAGAACCTTTTCAATCTTCAAAAGATAATAAATCTAAGTGGACTTATTTGAGTTTGCATCAAGTTATAGCATGAAAGGTTTTCTAGAGTCCATTATACTCTAGAATAGAGAAGTTAGGAATTGCTCATCAGATTGACAATTCCCAAGAACTTTCAGTTAAAGTCTTTGAGAAAAGTGTCCTAAGTTGGACAATTTTCATTTTGAAATTTGAATTGGTCAAGTTAGTATGGTTGACTCAACAGAAATGGTAAAATTTCTCCTACAATTTACATAGGATTTTTTTTTAACCCTTTTGGATAAAGTAGTCCTCTAGTCGGGTGAAAAAAAAAATCAAATAACTGTTGGATTGGAGTTAACCATTGTACAAACATCCAAGTTAGGTGTTTGGGACAACCAAACTTCAAGTTCTCCAAACCAAATTCAAGTGAATCAAGAGTTCTCAAAGTCTTGCAAGGGATAAGAATCCCACCTTCATTACTAACTCCATGCACCAGTTATGCCTAGAAATGGACTAGTAATTTGAATTCACCTAGTTCACATGTTTGTGCCTAGATCGCACACCAAGAAACTGTGAATTAGCCAGGGATGTTTTTAGATCCACCTTTATTATTCTTTCACTAGTTTGTACTTTGTCCAGTTCATCAAAGTGCAAAATATGACAGTGTTTTGAATCACTTGGGCAGGGATGCCACCACAGAGATGAGACATGTTCTTCGAGTTCTAGAACATAACCATGTTCTTCTAGTTTTAGAACATGAGGCTCGAGGGTTGCCTACAGTAGATATATAGATCTATTTTCGAGGACGAAAATATTTTCCAAGGGGGGAAGAATGTAATAAAGTAAGTTTATGATCTAAGGGTTTGGTCGGTTCAGATGGATCTGAAATCGGACACCATTATTCTAGAAAATTTTACATCAGTTCATGAGAGATATCTTTCTCACTCCTAAAGTGTCGAATGACTTGTAATTCTTCTTCTTCACATACTCTCCCATATTTGCCCCGTCTTTTTACTTGTATATATATAGACATATATGTACAAGTTCATGACCATACAAAAGGTATATATGAGCTAACTAGAAACTAATGTACATATGTATACAAGTCTTCATTTCCTGAACATGGTTTATCTTCTAGAGCCTTCTAGAAGCATCCACTTGAGTTAACTCGAGTTGACTGGGACACTTGGTGCACATGCAGTTACATGGCCGACACATGGGTGGCTAGTATCCACCTGCCCAAGAAGGCAGTCCCCTAGAGAGAGCTATATATAGAGGCATTTGGTTGGGAGGAGAGTCATCTCTCTAGCACGTGGTGGTCGTAATCCTTGTTCTCTTGCACCCTTGGGGCTTGCTTTAGTCCATATAAAGCTTTCCTTAGCTTGCAAACATGATTTGGGTACCTCATACTAGCAAATCCTTGAGCTTGGCTCATATTGACTACTTCTTCAAGCTCTCCATTGAGGAAGGAATTCTTCACATCCAATGGATATAAGATCCATTTCTTTGATGTGGCCACTACAATCAAATTCCTAATTGTTGGAATCTTGGAAACAAGGCTGAAATTTTCATCGTAATCTATCCCATAGCGTTGGGAGAAGTCTTTTGCCACTAACTTTGCGTTGTACCTAGCAATTGAACCATCTGAATTTCTTTTAATTTTGTAAACTGACTTATTACCTATCACCTTCATGCCTTCTTGAGTTGGTACAAAGCTCCAAGTATGGTCTTCATGAAGTGCCTTGAGCTCTTCCTAATGCATGGTGGTAGATTCTACTTCTTGAGAGCTCCGCAATGTTACCTTTGTTGTAGAAAATTGAACTTCGGTGCCGCATAGAGTACTCCGCACAGGGGGTGCAGAATACACAGAAAACACACAATACACAAACCATGAACACAGATTCTTAGGTTGTACAAATGCGATCGAACTTAGAGTATGTGACTGACCAAGCAACTACATGTTTTATTAAAGAACATATACAAAAGTGCCCAATGGCCATTTGGACTATCACATGGACGCTAATAGTAACAATCTCCCACTAAAGGCCAATATGGATAGAGAAAAATAAAGAATGATAAAGAATACCTGAGTGTAAGTATACAAACTATACCTCCCACTTGATGTGCATATTATACAATATACAAGTAATCGTGTAAGATAATGAATCAAGTAACTCCCATCAAGTGACAACAATGTCAAAAGCTATCATGTGGTAGAGCTTTAGTCAAAGCATCTACAATATTTTCTCAAGTATGAACCTTCTCAATAATAATGCACTCAATGGCTAAGCAATCTCTAATGAAGTGATACCACACCTCAATGTGCTTGATCTTTGCATGATAGTCCAGATTCTTATCCAATGCAATGGCACTGTGACTATCATTGAAAGAATGAGGTACATGCTGAGGTAAACCCAATTCACAAGCAAGATGAGAAAGCCAAAATGCATCCTTAAATGCCTCACTTGCTACAACATACTCTGCTTTTGTGGTGGAAACAATTGTACATTCTTGAAGGCGAGATCTCCAACAGATAGCACCTCAAGCAAAATGAAAAATGTACCCTGATGTAGACTTACGCTTGTCTACACAACCAACATAGTAACAATTTGTGTAACCAATAATGGATGCTTTCCCTCTACCTAAGCATAGACACTTTTCCGTAGTGCCACTTAGATATCTCAGAATCATCTTGACCACTTCCCAATGCTTCTTACCAAGATTAGACATATATGTGTGCTCACAACTCCCACTACAAATGCAATGTCTGGTCTCGTGGCTACCATAGCATACATGAGACTATTGACACCAGACTGATAAGGAATTTCAATCATGAATTCCTTTTCCTCATCTAATTTGGGGAAATCATCCTTGCTCAATTTCACATATGTGAGTGAAGGTCTATTCAATGCCTTTCCACCCTGCATATTGAACCTGTGAAGTACTTTGGATATGTACTCACTTTGAAACAAGCATATGCATCTTTTACTCCTATCACGAGTAATCCGCATGCCAATAATATGTTTGGCATCCCCCCAATCGTTCATATCAAATGTCTAACTCAACTTCTTTTTGAGAATTGACAAGTCATAAGAGGACTTCTTGACAATCAACATATGATCGACATAAATTATTAAGCATACTAGGCTACCATTTAAGCATCTCTTTGTGTAGAGACAATGATCCTCATTGCTTTGAGAATAGCCTTGAGACTTCATAAAAGCATCAAACTTTTGGTACCATCATCTAGGGCACTATTTAAGTCCATATAAGCTCTTTGTCAGCTTACAAACTAGACTTTCTTTGCCAAGAACTACATAACCCTCTAGTTATTCCATATAGATCTCATATGTAAGATCTCCATGCAAGAAAGCAGTTTTCACATCCATTTGGACTAGCTCCAAGTCCTCCATTGCAATGAATCCAAGCAACATTTGAAGGGTAGTCATCTTGACCATTGGAGAGAAGATTTCCTTGAAATCAACACCATGTTGTTGCTTAAAACATTTTGCAAGAAGTCATGCTTTTTACTTTGGAGAAGCACTATCTAATGTGAATTTCAGATTATATACCCATTTACATGGTAAAGCTTTCCTGTCCTTTTGAAAAGGTACTAAATCCAAAGTACCATTCTTGTGAATAGAATCCAACTCACTCTTCATGGCATGCTCCCACTTGACATGATCCTTTGTCTGCAAGGCATCTTTGTAGCAAGAAGGCTCACTAGCATCTGTTAGCATAACCAAATCCAAACTTGGAACATATCTATTAGGTGGATGTGAGACACATGAAGAACGTCTCAATGGTTACTAAACAGGAACATTTGCAGACTGATTTGATCAGACATTCTCTTGAACATCCCTATGTGCATCTTTTTTATGCATGCCAACTGGAGGACTAGTATCCTCAAACACCACTATTCTCACTTCAACCTCCTTTTGGGTTGTTTATGCATCTTATGCTCATTGCAAATGACATCACTACTTCTAATCACTGGTCGAGTTTTAGGATCCCATAAGCAGTGTCCAAAGTGTCCTTCTTGAACATATCCAAGGAAAATGCATTTCTTTGACTTATGGTCCAACTTTTAACTTAGATTCTTGGGTATATGAACATATACTTCACATTTAAAAACTCAAAGATGATCATAATATGATGGCTTCCCTATCCATACCTCTTCTGCCACTTTCAAGGCTTTGGTAGTACTAGGTGAAAGGTTAATCGCATGAACTGCAGTCAATATTTCTTTTTCCCAAAAGCCTTGTGAAAGCTTTGCATGATGCAGCATAGAAACTACTCTATCCTGAATAGTTCTATTCATCCTTTTAGCTAAACCATTGTGTATTGGCGTATAAGGAGCTGTAAACTCTCTATGAATTCCTTTAGATTGATAGAAAAAGATGAATTCATGTGAGGTATACTCATCCCCATTATCTGAATGTAAAGCTTTTAGCTTAGTTCCTTTTTTTAGTCTCAACTGAAGCAAGCCATTTTCTAAAGGTAGCGAATACCTCATCCTTTGATTTGATAGGATATACATAAACTTTTCTAGTAACATCATCTATGAAAGTGACAAAGTAAAGAGAACCACCTAATGACCTTGTGGGCATTAGACCAGACACATCTATATGAATGAGATCTAAAGGATGAATTGAAGAGTCAATGTGTGTTTATGCACATTCTTAGTTTGCTTTACATATTGACAATGCTCACAAAATGAAAAATCAAAGAAAGATAACACATGTAAGTAGCGAGATGAGAAAGATTTTTCATTCCACTATGAGATATGTGGCCCAAATGGCCATGCAAAATACAAGCCATAGGCTATTCAGTAACAACTAACACGTGTTCTTTTTGTGATACAAATAAAGGATAAAGTGAGACAATTTTGCTTCCTTTTGCAATATCCATATTGTCCTTTGATATGTGAAAGGATTGAGCATATAAAACAATCTTATAAAGAAGGTCATCAAGTTGATCAACTGATATCAAACTATGTGATAATTGAGGTATATGTCATACATTATGCATAGTAAATTTTGAACCATCAGTGAACTGCACAACCACATCTCCAATCCCCACAACATGACACTTATAAGAGTCATCAAGTCTCATGGTACCAAGAGACTTTGTTGCATAATTAGAGAACCATTCTCTGTGTGGTGTCACATGGAAAGAAGCACCGAAATCTAGTAGCCACATGTGGTAAAGGGAATCAGCCATAAGAGCCTCAATGGGCACAATACTATCAAGTATCAACACATCAACAAATTAATTTCTTCAATCTTCACAATCGAAGAAGATGTTGCAGGTAACTATATAACATGCCCATCAACATTATGTCCTTTACCTTTGGCATTCTTTAATGCATAGTAGTATTTCTTCATGTGTCCTTTCTTGTGACAATAATGGCATTCAATATCCCTCTTCCTTGATTTACTTCTACTCTTATTCCATTGACCATTCTTTTACTTGTTCTTGTTCGTGCCATGTTGCTGATTCTTTCCTTGATAAGAATCATGAACATTATATGCATCTCCACTCTGAGTGCCAACCATAGATTTTTGACGAATCTCCTCACTCAAGAGTGCTCCACATATGTCAAACCATTTTACCACTAGGTGCACTACTACTAATAGCCATGCAAAATGTATCCCATGATGACGAAAAGGTGCATAACAACAAGACTACTTTCATTTCATTATCCATATCCATTTTTTGAGCCTGTAACTGGGAGAATATAGCATCAATCTCATTTAGATGAGTAGTAACACTATCTGTGTCCTTCATGTGGAGTTCATATAACTTTCTCATTAGATACACTTAATTTGATGCCATATCTTTTTCATATGTATTGCACAGCTTCTTACAAAGCTCATTTGCACTTTCACAATCAAATATTGTAAAGCAAACATTATCTGCCAGATGAAATTGAATGGTAGACCTAGCTATTTCATCTAACTCATCCCAATCATCCTCATCCATGTCAACAGGCTTCCCCATTTATTGGCTTCGAGTGCCTCCTCTGAGTCAACACATCTTAAATTTGATTCTTCCATAGACCAAAGTTTGTGCCATCAAAATTTTGGATCTCAAAATGGTCTTTGCCTTGCAAGTTCTAGTGCCTCCTCATAACACTAGCACTAGACCCTGATTCACCAGACATTCTGGAGACCTCTGATGCCATGATGATAGAGAGTTGAATAGAATGATAATTGATCTAGAAGAGTCCAAACACCACTAAGGCTCAAAGAAGGATGACTAAGTGTCGGATTTTGGGAAACAATTCAGTAGTCTTCCTAGAAAAATGAATTAATGAACAATAATGATCAACCAAAAGGATTATGTGAGAATAAATGTGATCACACCAATAAGTGTATCAAGGAGTAAATCGACCACTATATAGTTGAGAAAATCAAAAAATCTAGAAAAAATTTGCCAAAGTATCCTTTTCAAAATGAGCATATGACCAATATCAAAATCTCATAAAACTACAAGTATTGACATGTTAACCTGCATAGTGAATCATTGACTCCACTGCATACAATTAGTTACTCGAAAGAGGCCAACTAGGGTCATCGAGCACCTATGAACAACTATCATACATCTCCTATGGCGAGGCTAGGTAAGTCTTCCACATGCATCACCAAAGAGACCCCGACATTTGGGTGTCTCCCAAATAAGAAAACTTCACTCTGACCCTCTTTATCAAACATAAAAGGTTTTATGCAAAAACATAACTGCTATATCAATGACCACATGGACATACATAAGCAGTATCCACAAAATCTTACATAATGTGTATGTGCTCAATATATGGAGTAAAATGGCATTGAAAGGCTAAATTCATAGCCCAAACATTGGCCAACAACACCTATTAGTGTCTGTCAACTCTGCTCTTTAGGTTTGAAAACCTGCATAGACTTGCGGTGGCTACTCCCACCACAACTAAAATCTTTGAAGAAACCTGTAGATTTAATAGTGTGGCTAAAAAAACAGTCCCCCAAAAGGTGAACATTCGTTGTCTACAAAGTATAAAGAGCACCCTTTTTGATGTTCTTGAACCTGTGTAAAGACAAATATGCACAAAAGTTCTCCAAAATGGCTGCAATAATCACCCCAAAAATGTTTCAAAATAGTCTTTGAAAGCAAAGAATAAAGCTTTGAGGGCCCAAAACATGCTCACGGTAATGTTAACCATAGTATTTCCCCTTCTTCAAACACCACAAGAGTGTAGCTTAGTGGCAAGAGATTGCCAGTTAAGCAAGCTCCACGGTGGGGGGGAACAGTACTGGGATTGGTGACCTCTCGAGAAGTACTAGGAACCTCTATCTTCCTTGATCATTGAGGTCCTCCCTTGCATGCAACCAATGGTGACTTCGGTGAATCGGATGACAAGGTATGCCAAGGTCTATGCCTTGGTCGTCGCCTTAGTTATAAGCCTTGGGGAAATCAGATTGTCCTCTTCTTAGCATTCATTAGCAAAATGACCTAGTTTACTGCATACAAAGCATCCATTTGAAGTGGCTTGTCCTCTTCCACCAAATCTTCTACCTCTTCCTCTATTTATTGCTCTTTCACCTCTTTGACCTACACTTTCTTGCTATCCTTGACCTCCTTGGTTGCTTTGATAGCTTCCTCTTCCTCTTGTAGCACCTCAATTGCATCTTCCTCTTCCTCTACCTGCATATAGCCATTGCCCGTGGCTATCCATGGCATGATTACCAGCAAGGTTAATCTCCTCTGTCACCATGAGTGATTAGTTGATCAAAATTAGGAAGAGAGTCCCTTACATACATTGAAGTTGTGAAGGCACTCCATTTTTCATCATCCCTAAGTCCATTTAGAGTGTGGCTACAAGTTTTTCACGATCTAGGGCACAATCAATTGACCTTAGTGCATCTGCAATCTCTTTAATCTTTAATATGTAATCATTAGTACCTTGAGAGGGGCCTTTACTAAGATTATTTAGCTCATTCTTAAGCTGAATTTTCCTAGCTTCTGTGGAGGTGGAGTGTTAGAAGTGTCAACAAACAAGAAGGCCAAAGAAAGGGATTAGAAGGATCAAGAAGATAGAACAACAATGCAGATCAGCAAAGAATAGTCCTAATCAAAATTTTAGAAATTATTTTCAATCAAAAGTGATTTTTATCACTACACCAACATTGTAAATATCGTTTTTAATAGTTCAAACTCTATTTTGTTCAAGTCAAGGAGTCCTCAAGCTTGAGGATTACTAGAAGTACCTATGTATCAAATTTTGTATTTTTCAAAGCTTGTTTGAGCCTCCAAATAGGCATAGGAACCTATTTTTTAGCTAAGCTGAACACTAGGTATGAACTAAGACAAAGCTAGTAAAAAACTATAGAAAGAGCTAGAGAGCTCATTTTTGAGGTTTACTGGTTGGGATATAGAAGCCTTTGATGAGTATTGTAAACTTGTTCTAGTTAAACAAAGATTCCATTGTTCCTACCTTGTGTGTGTGTATGTCTGTGCATGCTCGTGTGACTCTCACTCACACACTTTTGTCTTCACTTGCTCATGGTTGTCATAACAATTCTCACATCTCTGCAGATTGACATTTATGAGGTGAGTCTCCTCACATCGATACTCATTGTTGTGGTAGAGTGACACCAAATTTGGCACCGTTGCCGAGGAGAAAGCTTTGAGGACAAGCATGTGATGATGTAGAGTTGTCACATTGGAGTCGTAGGTAATTTCTTTACTTTTGATTTTTTTTTTTGCTTCCTTCATCACCATCATCATCCTCACCATCTCCCACATCCATCCCCTTCTTCGCTGAATTTTCAGTTTTTTTGGTCACATTCCCTTCCCTACCTCATTCCTGTCATTCCATGTGTGAGAGAGAGCAAGAGAGAGGTTTAATGCGTTCAATTTTCTTGTTGAGCATTTTTTGTAGGTTTCAGTTGTATCACCATCTCCTCTAGCTTCTATATGTATGACAAACCTTTGCATGTTTCCAAGATGACAACCTCTGTCTCTCGAGACAAACAGAGAAAGTTGGTATTTTTTGATTGTATGCTATGCACAATAGACACATCCCAAAGCACTATAAATTTTCAAAACAATTACATTTTTTTTTGGTCTATCACGATAGACACCATCTATGGCGATAGACAGAATTCACGATAGACACCATCTATCAAAACAAATGCATCTATTGTAATAGACACCCATCTATTATGAAAAATGACCCCCCATGACAAAGAATATCTTTTTTGATAGACATTGTCTATCATGATAGACCAAAACCTGCAGCATATGATAAACCATGGATAACATCTATCACGATAGACAACCATCTATCATGATAGATAGGATCGCATGATAAACCCCATCTATCACAATAGATACTATGTATCATGACAGAGAGAAGGCCATGACAGATGACAAATAACATCAATCGCAATTGACACTTGTCTATCATGACATACACCCATCTATCACGATAGACAACCACTTATGATAGAGAGCATCTATCGAGACAGACACCATCTATTGCAATAAATAAGGAAATTTGGTAAGTTTTAGGGTTTATCAAATTTAGCTCAATTTTTGGGTTTTTTGTAGGATTTCAGAGCTTTTGGGAAGGTTAAAGCAAGGTGTCAATGTGTGCAAGCTTGGGAACATGTATCCTGGGCATTCAAGTGCAAACAAGGATAAGTGACTTGAGGTTGGAAGATCTCTCAACCCCCTCAATCAATTATTTTAGTTTAGGCTAAGGATGACTAGTGGCACTAATTCCGGTTACATTAGTCACGATATAAGTACAAGAAACTCTAATTATTCAAGTTCAAGCATAGCTAGAATATTGTTGCAAAAAAAGTAAGAGAAAAGAACATAAATTGATCGATCACACATCAAGTGGTGATATAACTCAAGTATTCCTAATGATGCAATATTGGACAAGATCTTACAACCAAAAGAGAATTCAAAAAGAACAAGTGATTGTGCAAAAGGAATACAACAATGTGGTTGTACTCAAGAAAAGTGGGATGATAGACCAGATTTATGAACCTTGGATTAGGTAGACATGTAGGTTGGGATAGACAAAGCATCAAATCCTCTGAAGCTAATGTCAATCACATAGTTAGGTCGTGGGCTCAGTAGCTCAGTGACTACCCCTACGTGCTTAGTTCAAATACTAGTGACTCAAAGATGTCATTTAGCATGGAAAAACCTGTACAAATCTCATGAATGGCTAAAGTCTTGAAGGACCCTATAAGACCTAGATGGAATACATCTGGACCAATTGATTAGCTGAAGACATCTATGAGGATGGTCTTAGGCAATTAGAGGTCCAACTTAAAAACCTTGATCAACCCTTCAAGATTGAATATCCTGTGGTCAAATTCAAAGAGGGCTCATAAATAGATAAGCAAGGAACCATGTATGTGGTTAAAAGCTCACCTAATAGGATGGATGAGTTCAAAATACCCATTCATGAATAAAAAAATAGAGGATATAGGTGAAGAAGACATAGGAAAAGAGCCAAGAACACCTCGTGGGAAGTCTATCTTATCCAGGATAATCACACCAGAGTGGATTCCGAGGACAACAAAAGCATAGGACTCTTCTTGAATAGAGAAATAGATGAAGCCTTCTAGAGGTTCAAGACAGATAAAACCACTGACATAAGTGAAGTAACAATCTATGAGTTGAAGAACCTAGATGCCCGTGGAAAGGTTACCTATATAGACAACTATTTTGAAAGAATGTTTGTGGTATTGGAGCATAGTAGACATGCGTATACTTAGAAGGGTGAGTTGATATTCCCCTCTAGTAGACACCATGTGCCTCAGGCCCCACAAGGTGTAGGATTCTTGCATGTAATTGGAAGTTAGAAAGAAAGGCCTAGGGAAAGACCTGAAGTGAGCTTTGCAAACCCCTTAGGAAGAGAGTGGTGAAGATTAGAAGCTGAAAGAATAGATAAGGAGAGACACAAAAATCCAAGACATCAAAGAGGTATGGAGGAATTTCCCTTACCCAAGCCTAGAGAACATCCTAGGTTCTTGAGGCCTACCCAACTGGTTAAATCCATCAAGAATTACTTCGATGGTATTGGAGACCCATATGATCACATAGAAAATTTTAGACAACTGCTAAGAGTGGAACAATTTGATGACTTGTTCAATCAATATAATGCCTTTGGTCTAAAACTCAAGAACATAGCCTTGACGTGGTTTCAACCACTACATCAAGGACAATTCAGGAACATTGATCAATTGTTAGAAGGCTTTATCTGGACTTCTCCAAGAGTGGCATTAGGCACAATACCTCATCTCTAATCCACAACTTCAAGCATAAACCCAAGGAGACAGTTAGGCTAGCATGAAGAAGGTATAGAAGTTACCTAGAGAGATGCCCCATTCCAGAACTACCCAGCCCAGCCAAGCAAGTGGCATTGTTCTTGGATAGATTGCTAAGTGCCAAGTTGAGCTCATATGTATCTCTAAAAGAGCCTAGAACCATAGATTAGTGTGTTTGGATGTGCATTAATAGAGTAGTGCATTTGAATGTGCATTGATATTGAGAACAATCTAAGGACGAGTTAGAGCTTTCCAAGGTCTAGAAAGATTCAAATAATGCTACTAGCTTCACTTCTAAACCTTCCACTTCCATAGAGGTTAGTAAAGAAAGTAGCATAAAAATTAGGAGTTTCAAACAAACATGCTCCGAATGTTCTCAATGAAATAGTGTTACAATTGTGGAGGAGACCACATGGTTAAAATCTTTCCAATTATGGCTCAACCCCAAGGAAACCCTAATGGCCAATATTGCACCATTGAGAGGAGGTACACAAACCACACTGCTTAGGAGTGCCCTTACAACAAGGAGGTGGTTAGGCAAAATTATCCACAACCATAGCAACAATAGGGACAATATCTGTATCAGTACCAGCCTCAAAAATATTTTAGGCCCCAACAACCTTACCAACCACAATATCAAGATTAGTAGAGACCTCAACCAATGCTGGGTCAACAACCTCCTCCCCCAGCCAATGTGATCCCAATCAAGTATGCATCGGTAGAAGAAAACTTGAGTAGAGCTATCACCTCCCTTGATCTTTGAAAGTGATCCAAATGCTCATAGTTTTGACTCTACGTATGTACATAGTCCACTAGCTTACTACATGGATTCACCAGAGCATAACCAGATCTATCCGTATTAGAAACCCAAGTCCACTAGCTTACTACATGGATTCACCAGAGCATAACCAGATCTATCCGTATTAGAAACCCAATGAACCTAGTTGGGAGCTAGGGTATTTGAATGTAATGTACAACAACACTAAGCCTAGGCCCCAACCAAGACCATTGAGACCCCAAGGACCTCGACGATCATGCTATAGATGTGAGGGAGATCACATAATTTGAGATTTCCCAATCCTTGCACCAGGTCTATTGGGATAGATGGATGGACACCACAATAAATGAGTTGGTACTGCTAATCCCTGCTTTGTACCTGCCCTGTTTCACTTCAAAGTTGTGATGTATGCCCTTTTAGCTTTCCAATGAAATTAAATAAGTGCCTATGTACTTTGGAGATGATGCTTCAAACAATGGGATCAAAACAGATGAGTTTGCGACTAGCTAGTGACAAAAAACTTACTATTTTGGTCTTAATACCTGCTGGAAGTTTTGCTTAGTACTCGCAATATAGTAGCAATTAGAAAAATTCCTTCTGAGAGTATCTAACTAACTTAGAGGGCTAATGATTCCAAGTGGAATCACTTAAAATTATAGACTATACACTTAGCAATGTCTTTTGCACGACTAGTGACCACTTCAAGATGATTTTCTCCCAATTTGCTAAATGAAACTTCTTCAAACTTTGAGCTTGTTCCAATGAGCTATAGAACATTGAAAAATGATTGAGGGATCACTGAGATATGAGCAAGACAAGTACACTATTCTGAGTGACAATAGCAGAGATGAAGACATATGTAATCAATCAATGTAATGTATTATGTAACAATGTTATACATGATCATTGGCATGAATATGATGCCTAATGATAGTGATAGGAGTAGGCTATAATGTAAGCCTCTCAACTATATCAAATGGTCAGCTAAAAGCTCAGTAATGGGGCTCCAAGCCATGAGATTTCAAGCTACTTTTATAGTGACTTTCTTCAAGTTTGAATTTTGAAATTCAAATGAACTTCCACCTAAAAGTTCTTCCTTCAAATAAGGAGATATTCCCTCAAGAAAACTTGTACCATAAATTTCTCCTAACTCCACAAATTTAGTGGCTTTTACAAGATTCTATTAAGTCAAATGACTTTTACAAAGATTAATGGTAAAAACCATAAGCAATGGTTCATGTGTATCTTCAAGGAGTTGCACATAATACTTCCAATGCCTAGCCAAGTGTGAGGGCTTGGCATTTTCACCAATAGCTCTCCCTCAAGCCAAACATCTTGGCTTGGTATTCTTCATCAATCTTCTTGAATGTCTTGCAATCCAATCATAGCTTTAAACATACAAAGTTTAGTACCATCAAGTGCCTTTGTCAATAAAGCTGCACATTGCATATTAGTTGATACATATGCAAGTTGAATTTCCTTGCTCAATAGCTTCTCTCTCACATAGTGATAGTGAACTTCTATATGCTTGGTCCTAGCATGATAGATAGGATTTGCTGCAAGATGTAAAGAACTTGTATTGTCACCAAATATCATAGGTGAGTGAGTGTGAAGTCCCAAATCTGAATATAGTAATCTGATCCATATGGCTTCTTGAGTAGCATTGGCTAATCCTCTATACTCTGCCTCTGTTGAAGATAAAACAACATTAGGTTGCTTCTTGGAAGACCATGAAATAGGCTTATCACCTACAAAAGAGAGATAACCTGAGGTACTCCTCCTGTCATCTTTACAACCTGCCCAATCTGCATCTGAATAAAGCTTGATGTCCAAATCTGAAGTATATGGAAAGCATAAACCTTGATTTTTAGTACCCTTAAGATACTTCAAAATCCTTTTGGTAGCTTCCAAGTGAGGTGCTCTAGGTTTATGCATGAATCGACTTAAGACACTTACTCCATAAGCAATATCAATCCTTGTCAATGTAGCATACTTTAGGCTTCCTACTATGCTTTGATATCCTGCAATATTTTCAACTACATCACCTTCATGAGCACTTAGTTTTTGTTTTACCTCCATAGGAGTGCTAGCTATCTTAACATTCTCCAATTGAAACTTCTTCAACATGTCTTATACATACTTTCTTTGAGTAATGCAAATTCCAGAATTAGTATAAACTAATTCAAGTTTAAGAAAATACTTTAGTGAACCTAGACCACTGATTTTGAACTCTTGCATCATTTGGTTCTTGATCTGCTTGATGCCATTAGCATCACTACCTGTAAGTATGATATCATCAACATACACACATAGGTATGTCACCTCTAAATTACTTCTCTTGACAAATAAAGAAGTATCTTCTTTGCTCATGATGAATCCTTGATCTTGAAGATAGGTAGTCAACCTATGATTCCATGCTCTAGGTGCGTGCTTCAATTCGTAAAGAGCTTTGTTCAATTTGCACACATAATTTACTTTGCTTGAGTCTTCATAACCAGGAGGTTGTGCCATGTAAACCTCCTCTAAAATCCAACCATTAAGAAAAGCATTTTTTATATCCAATTGGTACATATTCCAATTCCTTGATGCAGCCACACTTACCAATGATGGTTGGCATTTTGGCCACAGGTGAGAATGTCTCTTCATAATCAGCTCCTTGGGTTTGTGCAAAACCCTTAGCCACAAGTCTAGCTTTATACATGTTTATTGATCCATTTGAATTTCTCCTAATTTTGTAAATCCATCTAGAACCAATTACCTTCATAGACTCCTTTGGCACTAGCTCCCAAGTATCATTCTCCTTAAGTGCTTCAATTTCTTCATCCATAGCTTCCTTCCGTTGTACCTTTGTCTTTGCCTCTTCATATGATGATGGCTCTTCAAGTGATAAATCTTTAGAAAGATAAATAGAATGTTTGGTAACTAAAGAAGTGTTTAACCCATATCTGATTGGCTTCTTGCTCTCTCTTTGTGATCTTCTAACTGCTTGGTTGGATGATTCAGGTACGTCCTCCAACTTCTTCATTTTGACCTTGCCTTTTGATTTCCATGCCTTGAATTCTTCTAGGTTGATGACGTCCTCATCATCTGATTTGATGTCGTCAATTTAGTTTGGCTCCTCCTTGGTGAGGCTTGGAAACTCCTCTTCCAATTCATATGGCAACTTAATTTTCCTGCATTCACTTTCAAACCAAGAATCATTCTCATCAAAGACAACATCTATACTGACCATAAATCCTTTGTTGGATGGATTATAAAACTTGTATCCTTTCTGATTTAAATCATACCCTATGAAGATGCACTTCTCTGCCTTAGGGTCTAGCTTACCTCTGATTTGAGATGGGATATGCACATAAGCAACACATCCAAAGATCCTGCAATGATCAAGTGATGGCCTTCTACCATGCCATGCTTCATATGGGGTCATTCAATCAAGTGATTTGGATGGCAACCTGTTAACAAGATAAGTGGCAGTAGATACACTCTCTACCCACAAATAATTAGGTAACTTTTTCTCATTTAGAACTGACCTAACTGTTTCAACAATCAACCTATTTCTTCTCTCTGCCACCCCATTTTGCTCAAGGGTATACCTTGTTGTAATTTCCCCTAGTTTCCTCTATCTTGCAAGAATGCATCAAATTCATTTGAGAAGTACTCACCTCCTCCATCTGACCTTAGTCTCTTTAGGCTTCTTCCTGTTTGGTTTTCCACAAGTACAAGATACTTCTTAAAGCAACTGAACACTTCATCTTTGTGCTTCATAAAATATAAGATAGTCCACCTACTAAAATCATCAATGAAAGATACACAATACCTTGATCTAGAAATTGATGGGTCCTTTCTCGGTCCCCACACATTTGTGTGGACAAGTTCCAAGTAGTCCTCATGCATGTAGCCTTTCTTTGAGAAGGGTAACCTATGTGATTTACCAAACTGACATGCACCACATTTATAGATCGTGTGTTGCTTGGATACATTAGGTATCCCAAGCACACATGCTTTAAGTTACTCTCACCAATATGCCTTAATCTTTTATGCCAAATCTCAAGCTCTGACAATGTTTGATCCTTGTAATTATAAAGTTCAATACTCCTTGTATCTTCAAGTTCAAATGTAAATAATCTACCTGTCTTTTCTCCCTTGGAAATTCTCTTGAATCCATGTTGGGGATCCCCCACAAATGCTCCATACTTGTTGAACCTAACCTGGAAACCTTTTTCCACAATCTGTCCAACACTCATCAAGTTCTTGGCAATTGTTGGTACATATAGAACTGTGCTCAATAGATTTCTATTTCTATCAGAGGTTTTAACATTTCCTACCTTGACCACTGAATGCTTGGTGTCATCACATGTTTGCACTTGGTGCCTTCCCTTATGTTCCTCAAGGTTAGAGAGAAGAGTTACATTACCTGCCACATGTTTTGAACATCCTGATTCAATGTAGAAGAGATGGTCATCATTCATACCTTGCTTTGAAGTCATGTTCATAATCAGAAGAGAATCCTCTTGATCCTCTGTGTAATTGTTGTAGTCTTTCCTTGACTTGTAGCCTCCTTGGTAGTTGTTATTGTAATTGTTCTTGTAGTTGTTGTTGTAGCCTTGATGATGGTTGAACCTTCCTCTTGATTGTGTGTAGCCACCTCTTTGGAAACCTCTACCCCTTTGATTCTTGAAGTTCTTGTAACACTCATATGTGGTGTGATTTGATAATCCACAAATATTACATGGGGAAGAGTTGAAGGGTCTCCCCTTACCTTGCTTACCTCCTCTGCCCCTACCTCTTGCGTTCCTACCTCTTCCTGCATAAGTGGCTTGAGAAGTAGCACCTTCATCTTCCATCTTTTAGACTTGCCTTTATTTGTGTATAGGGCAGAAGAGTTATTACCTCTTGATGAATCTCCATTTTTTTTGAGCTTGGCTTCATGGGTAAAAAGTTGCCTTTGTCATCTGCCTTGATACCATTGATTAATTGTCTCACAATTTGCTCCTCTTCAATCTTTCCTCTCCTATGCTTGCCAATTGGTCAACCACATCCTTGACTTTGGTCACATATTCTGAAACACTTTGCTTGGGTTGCTTTCTTTGAGTGGTAAACTCAATCCACAATTGGTTCTTCCTAGCTCTTGTGTTGGAAGAAAAATATGAAGAAAATGTATCCCAAGTCTCTTGGGATGTCTTACAGTTCCTAATGTGTGGAAGATTGAAGTTAGAGATAGAGTTAAGTAAGTATGACCTTGCTAATGTGTCTTTAGCACACCATGAGTTGAGTCTTTCAAGCTCCTCTCTTGTAGGTTGTCCTTTGCTTCTCAAAATGAGCATCTCCTCATCTCCTGATATGTATCCGTAGAGACTCCTTCCTTGCAAGTATGTCTTCATCTCAAGGACCATGGTTGCTACTTGTTCCTGTCCAATTTATCAATAAAATAAGGAAAACCATCTCCCATTTTACCTCAAGTTGCTTTGGTACCACTATTGGGATAGATGGATGAGCACCACAAGAAATGAGTTGTTACTACTAATCCTTGCTTTGTACCTGCCCTCTTTCACTTCAGAATTGTTTTGTACGCCCTTTTAGCTTTCCAATGACACTAAATAAGTGCCTATGTACTTTGGAGATGATGCTTCAAACAATAGGATCAAAACAGATGAGTTTGCAACTAGCTAGTGACCAAAAAGTTACTATTTTGGTCTTGATACCTACTGGAAGGTTTGCTCAATTACTCAATACAGTAGCAATTAGAAAATTTCCTTCTGAGGGTATCTAAGTAGCTTAGAGGGCTAATGATACCAACTAGAATCACTTAAAATGATAGACTACATACTTAACAATGTCTTTAGCAAGTAGAAGCTTACCCCCGACTTTTTAGGAACTCTGCAGAGAACGACCAGTGAACACTTCAAGATGATTTACTCCCAATTTTCTGAATGAAACTTCTTAAAACCTTGATAGCTTGTAACAGACTTTGAGCTTGTTCCAATGAGCTATAGAACATTGAAAATGATGGAGGGATGACTGAGATATGAGCAAGAGAAGTACACTATTTTAAGTGACAATAACAGAGATGAAGACAAATGTAATCAATCAATGTAATGTATTATGTAACAATGTTATACATGATCATTGGCATGAATATGATGCCTAATGATAGTGATAGGAGTAGGCTATAGTGTAAGCCTCTCAACTATATCAAATGGTGAACTAAAAGCTCAATAATGGGGCCCCAAGCCGTGAGATTTCAAGCTACTTTTATAGTGACTTTTTTCAAGTTTGAATTTTGAAATTCAAATGAACTTCCACCTAAAAGTTCTTCCTTCAAATAAGGAGATATTCCCTCAAGAAAACTCGTACCATAAAGTTATCCTAACTCCACGAGTTTAGTGGCTTTTACAAGATTCTTTTAGGTCAAATGACTTTTACAAAGATTAATGGTAAAAACCATAAGCAATGGTTCATGTGTATCTTCAAGGAGTTGCACATAATACTTCCAATGCCTAGCCAAGTGTGAGGGCTTGGCATTTGCACCAACAAGGTCATCCACAGTCACTAAGGACTGAGGGATTTTGTCGTGAGTGTAGTAAGGAGCATCTTCTAAGGGATTGCCTAAAGAATATAGCCAATACACAAAAAATCACTCCTATTAATGTTATTGCTTTGGTGGTAGACTGTAATGAAAGTACAATTACTATTGCCCCAATGCAAGTAGTAACTAGAGCTCAAGCCCTACAAAAAAACCTAGGCATAGGCCAAGAGAACATTCTAGACAATGGTGAGATGGAGAGCACAACTAAAAAGAGATCTACCACATGGAAAGATAGCCATGAATGGATTAAAAGGCGATAGACAAAGAAGATGAGCAAACTACAAGAAAGCATAACAGAGACCAAAGCAAAACTTAAAAGGAACTCATCTCAAACACACTCTCACACGACACCACCACCACCATCTAGTCACCCCCATATAACCCTCCTACCACCTTGGGTAGGATTGGTACTAACAGACCTACTCTTGAGGATTTAGAAATGATGCTTAAATCATATCATGCCAAAATCCAAGAAGGGCCAAATGCGACAAAACATGAATAATGTTACCCTAGAGCTGCCCTAGAAATTGAAAGAACAAAACTCTATGTGAACATGGTAGAATTGTTACACTTTGCTCGATTGCTAGAGAAACTAGAAAAAATGATAGCCAAATGAGGACAGTCAAAAACATCGTAGGCGAGTAATGCTAGAAGTGAAGGGATATAACTTTTCCTTGAGGAACCCTATGCCCCTAACTCTACGGATCCTAGAATCCTTTTGTTAGTGAATCAATATACACAAGAATTCTTAAGAGAGATTCAAGAGGAAACATAGGCCAAGGAAAGTGAGAATCCTCCTCCCATTGAGCTAATAGATGATCTTCATGACCAGTTTCCACAAGATATTCCATCTATCAATTGGAGAACAAGAGGATACACAATCTACTGAATGGTTAGACTTAGAGTCTAATTCCTTACAAGAATTGCCTCATTTCATAGGCCCATGGGAGTCCATGTCTATCCATATGAGAGCACCCATGTTCATGGTAAGAAGCAAAACCTCGATTATTCCTAGAAACACGAATGTAGTGAAGAACATCCAAGTGCAGTGCCATCTCACTTTAGAGGAACTACTCAAAATTAAACTAGAATTATGGAAACACATAGCCAATCAAGTGTCAGAAGCAACTAAAACTCGTTCCGAAGTAGGAACACACAAGACAGTACCTGAGATACCCTTGGATAAGGTAGGTGACATGAGTGAAGGCGAAGAAGGAAACACCCATCTCCATATCACTTATCAGGGTTACACAATGAAAGCTATCTTAGACTCGGGCACAAGTGTTGCCATTACTACCACTTTCTTATGGAAGCATTGGGGCACTCAGACCAATGAGGTTGAAATCGCAAATGACAGATGGCCAGATCGAGAAGACCTCTAGGATTGTTGGAAGGAATAACTCTTACCATGTGGTGTGGAGTTTGAGCACACTTTCACCATATAGGAGTTTGGAAACAACCATGAATATGAGATGATCTTAGTTAGACCATTCATGAGATGATTGAAAATAGTGCAAGATTGGGGAACCAATTCTTTGTACTTGCAACATTTAGGGGTCACCACCAAGGTCCTCAAGGATTACTCTCATAGAGATGTGCCCCTATAAAATGAGATGGAATGAGATGGATTATCCAAGGATTATCCTGCTTGGGTAATGAGATGGAAGCCTTACTTATGAGTAAGGATCTAATGGTATATGTGATAGGTGAAGAAGAGAAGCCTACATTTGAAGATGATAGTGAACCAAGGAAAGAAGAATTAGAAGCTTTGAATCTATGGCAGAAGAAAGATGCAAGTGCAAGGGCTTATATATACAACGCTATCACAGATCATTTGTTACCACATATCAGAGGTTTAGAAACAACTGAAGACATATGGAATGCTTTGGAAGATCACTTCCAAAACACTACTAAAGCTAGGAAGGCTAGCTTATGGCCATATTTTACCACATTTAAGAAGAAGCAAAGCTAGAGCATTAGTGATTATGTCACTAAGATGAAGGACTTGGTGGATAGCCTTGGATCTATTGATGAGGATATTGAAGATCATAGGTTGATAGCACAATTGCTTGTAGGATTGAGAAGAGATGAAATGTAGAAACCTTTTGTACTTTCAACTAAACTATCATTAAATCATTTTGTACCAGAATTGAATCAATTCCTTGGATTGATGCTTACATTTGAGCAAGATTTGAAGTCAGATGGAGATAAAGGACATAGCTCTGCTATGTATGCAAAGAATAAGAAGAAAGGTGATAAAGGTAAAGCAAAGGATGAACAAGAGCTGACTACTCAAGAAAATTATGCAAGAGGAAGAGGCAATAGCTGAGGCAAAGGTAGAGGAAATGGAAGAGGTAGATGTAATCAGAACAATAACAAGAAGGCATGCTGGATTTGTGGATTGAGCAATCATCTAGCTTATGATTATTGGCATAACCAACAAGGATCAAATCAGAATCAAAGCAATAATGGCAGAGGAAGAGGTGGAAGGTTTTAGAATCAATTCCAAAGAGGAATACAAAATTCAAGAGGAAGTTTTGGTAGAGGTGGTGGAAGAAAATGGAATCAGAATCAATCTTATAACACTACCTATTACAACTATGAAAATGATACACAGAATTACAACCATACAACATTGATGATGAATTCAGTAAGTGCATCAGAGAAGGAGGATCTCAAGGTATTCTATATTGACTCTGGTTGTTCAAATCATTTGTCAGGTAATATAGAATTGCTATCAGAATTGGAAGAAGGTATTTCAAGTCATACAGTACAAACAGGTGATAATACAAAACATAATGTGCATTCAATTGGAGAAGTGAAGTGCAGAAGTGGAGCTGATTTGCTAACAAATGTCTTGTATGTCCCAATGTAGCTCAGTGATGAGTAGCACCTCCTTTAATGTCAATCCGGGAAGACGTGAGGATGGTATGAAGACCGCGAGCAAGTGGAGGCACAAGTGCGTGAGTGAGAAGCACACAAACCTGCACACACATACACACACACGCGCACACACGACAAGACAAAGAGTGAGAATCAATGGAGTTCTTAGATTACTTTCAAAAAGCTCTTACAAGTTCGTTTCAATTACAATCTACCCCCAAAAATGAGCTCTCTAGCTCCTTTTATAGTTTTTGACTAGCTTTGGCCCTGTCCAGACCTAGTGTCCGGCCTAGTTAAAAATTAGGTTCCAGGGCTTATTTGAGGGCTCAAATGAGATCTAAAAATTACGAAAATTGGTAAGCAACTACTTCTAAGGCTCCTCAAGCTCGAGGACTCCTCGGTTTGCACAAAATGGAGCCACAAAAAGGTGAACATGGTATTTACAGGGGTTGTTAGTGATGAGAATCACTTTTAATTGGTGTAAGGGTTTTGAAAAATTAAAGGTTGCCTTAGTGCTAGATCTGCATGAATGCTCGTACTTGCTTCTTCATGAAGAAAATTATTGGCCTACTTGCCAGATCTTCTTTGACTGCCATGTCTGCTTGTGCTGTCCCTTCGCTCTGACTCTCTTCGTCTTGTGGCTCCTTCGGTTCCCTGACTGCTGCCAACACCCCCCCCACTCTCGTGTCTGTCGCCCCTGACAGACCCTTGTCTAGAGGATTTTTGAACATAATATTGGACGACATCGGAGGCTAGGTGGTGTTCTTCAAGTCGTAAGCCGCGTGCTAGATCTGTGAGCAAATCATCCTAGTTCACAGGTCCAAGAACATCTGGATGAGGCACCCTCAATTGTTCTGAATGAATAGTTCTCTCCACAGCAAATAATTGGAGGAGATGTGATGGCCTGGGTATAAAGATTTTGGAGTGGTATTCCCAGAATCCTGTGATGAACATCTCCTCAAATGTTTGTGTAAAGCAGGCTGGGAGGTACTTGATTCTGGCGTGCCAAACATATATTACTTCAATTGATGGGGTGGTACTCATATCGTACACTAGATCCTGGTTTCCTATCACAAAGCCTGCTCCTGAGAAGTGGGGGTCCTTAATGTTCTTAAACGTCCTGAAAGTGATCAACATTAATTCGAATATTTTCATACACATCTGGGCCATCACATCGGGATTATTGCGTAGCCGAATACTCCAGTGACGGATTGTAGAAATCATGTAGTTCACCGTGGGGGGTCCTCGTGGAGGTGCTAGATAAACGTAATTTAACCATTTTGCGCAGGCTTTGATGTCTCTGACGGCAATAGTGAATTCAGGCCAGGTGCGTCGTCGAAGAACTGGAATGTAACAAGGATTATATTTAATAAACAACGGCATATTATTCCAGGTTCAGACCATTTTAGGATATGTTTCCAAAAGTCTGATCCTCCAGGTGGGTTGATGGATGGACCCACGCTTAGCACTTTCCAGTATATCATCTGGACCAAATTGTGTAGCGAATGTGGGAGGCTTGCCGCATCGTCGTTGAATCTCGGCGTTGTAATCAGCCAACAGTATGCAGTATGGCACATATTGGTTATTATTGGTGCCGATCCATCTATGATGAGACATGCTTCTGAAATATTCTGACTTTATGACAGTTTCTTCTAGGTTCGCTAGTGATTGGATCTGAATGGCCACCCGTTCTTCGTGGGTGTTCGTTGTCCTTTCCAATGTCTGAAGCCACTCGGGTGCTTCCACTTCCAAGGTGTCTAGTCACTCTGAGGTTCGTTGCCCGCCTGGCATTGGCATCGGAACATACGGTTCTTCGTACGAGTCATCTACCTCAATAGGGACCAACTCTTCTGGCTCTAGTTCTACTACTGGAGAGGGCTGCCTCTCGTATGTCAGTAACCTCTTTTGTAATTCTGCTACCTGCTCAGTTAAGGCCTTTACTTCGTCTGAGATAGAGGTTGATGGGACACTCTTCGGTTGTTCTTCCTGTTCCTTAAGTCTGCTCTGTAGTGTGTCACGTTCTCTTTCCAAGTCATCATGGGCTTCCAGAAGATATGCATAGCTCTCCAAAATGGTTTTCATCGTCTCCGTGGGAACTGCTTTGAACTGCTCAGGATCTATCTCGTGGGGAGAGCCTTCCATTGCCGCTTCCAGATTCTCTTCATTTTGTTTCTGCAGTCTCTTGTTCTCTTCAAGTGCTGTGGCCATATGTTTCCTGAGTAGCACCAAGTTACGTCTGACTCGTAGGTTATCGGCCTGGTATACTTCGAGCAAGGCTTCTAATTGTTTGATGCCTGATTCTTTCGATGGTTGGGGTGCCTCTAGTAGTGTTTGGTGAGCTTGCTCAAGCGTTGTATAACGTTGATTTACATCTGCATTTTCTTCTTCAAGAATCTTAAATTGCCTTTGTAAGTTCTGGTGATTTGTTGTCAGTTGTTGATACCGGCCGTCCAGAGCTCTGTACTCATTCTGAAGCTGATATACACATTGATTTAATGCTAGAAATATGCTATTTACATTAAATGATGCTGGGAGGGGTGAAGATGCAGGGGGAATGGGGGCGGGAAAGGGAGTTGTGAATGATGTGGATGCAAGTGGAGATGTGGATGGAGGGGGTATGGAAGATGGAGGTGGCATGGGGGGAGGGAGCGGTGCAGTGGCAGGAGATGTTTCCATAGTGTCAACTGTTTGAGTGACAGTGTAGATGGGGATCGTGGGTGGGGTGGATGTGACGTTAGTGAAGAGAGTGGTGAAAGTGGGCATGGTGACTCCCCCGAATTGGATTCCCGGAGAGAGTGGAATTCCCATGACGATTGTGGTGGTAATGGACGTGGTGGTGCTAGTGTCATGTGGTGGAGTGAGTTGTGTAGTGAGAGGTGGGGAGGGTGGTGACAGCGGTGCTTCCTGATGTTCGTCTGCTTGCGTTGTCTCTCCTGATGCTGATACATTGACATGAATTTGTTTTCCAGACCTCATGGGACTGGCTGGAACTCTTTTCTCGAATCGGTGGATGTAGGCCATTGCCTCATGAATGGCCTCATCCAATCCTACTGCATCGGCGTGTAGGTTTATGGACTCGATGAACATGTCATCCACGCCCTCCTCAGCCAGCAATTGGTTCATGAGTTTCTTGCCCGCTTCCAGTGACATTTTATGCTGTTCTTGAACTAGCTCCATGGTTTGATACAGTCTTTTTATTTGTGCCGAATACGCAGGGGCACTTGCCAACTCTAAAAATTCATCATACTCCTGTCTTCGTAGGCTTCTTCCTCTTGTTCGGTCTCTTGTTCATCTACGTCAACTTCTACCACTTCTGGTCGGGTGGGGGCTCATGTTGTTGTATGGGGTTGTGGTTCCTGAGCTCGCTCTGTTTCTGTCTCGAGATTAGAGTCGTAGATTAGTCTAGCCACTTCTTCATCAGTGAGATCATTTAGAGTAAAGCCCTGTGGAAATTCCAAATCCGATGGGACGGGTGGAAACACCAGGTTGGGTCCCTCTGTACTTGGTCTTGGTAGCCGGATGGTGAATGGCCTAATGCGTCGTGTCTGGGGAGGGGTAATTTCTGGTGTAGTGGTGGCTCCCCTTGGTTGAGCGCAGGGTAATTGGACTCCCCCTCTCATCTTCTTTGATGGGGGACCTGCCGCTGATAGCCTTCTCTGGAATTCCTGGGCCCGGGGCCATACGAGTGCCCGCTGAATAGGCACGTCATAGGCAAGACATCGGTAGATTTTCTTGGTTAGAGCACAACATCCGTGAATCTGATCTATGATCCAATGTGGTACGTTGATGGGGAGGCTTTCTGTCGCTGCCAGATACAAGCTAAACCATATTTTCTTTGGGGGCATGGTGAATCTTTCTTGGGCGGAGAAAGCAAAATGCTGCATGACGGTCCGTAGGTGCAGAGCGATGGTCGGTGTCATTGCTACCATATCGTTCAGCTTATTGAGATCTTTATGTTTCATTCTGCCTGGAACCATTGTTTCCTTTTCAGTGGGGATGTGCATGCCATACATGCCCAATGCTTCTCGTACCAGATTGAGGGTCAGCTTGAATCTTTTAAGCTCATGACCCGGCAGCAGTGAGGGTAACACAAAGGTGCTGTCGCCTCCCTTGGCCCTGCTTGGCGTGATGGTACTGATAAGATAAGAACAACGTAAGAAATCCGGTTTTGGTAAGTGGGCCTTGAAATAACTGTCCAAGCCGGCTTTGGTCCATACTGAACGCATGACTTCGGCGTTTTGATAGCTCTCAAACTCGCACGTGAAAAAATGGTAGCGTCCCCATTTACCATTAAACTCCAACTCAGCTTCCCAGAAATAGGTTCCATCACCCAATGGTCCAGCAACATCACTGAACCAATGAGCGTGTTTGCCCACCTGAGAGGTGTGTCCCTGAGGAGGATCCTGAATTGGGAGGACATGCACAGCTTGACGTTCTTGCGGTCTTTCGGTGAGATGTGGTTCGAGTAGGAGTGTTTCTATGTCCACAATCTGTGCACTGGATCCGGCTTGAGAACTGGCACCTCCGGCTTCTGCCATGGCCCTGCTTGCTTGTTGGTTCTGTGAGAATATAGAACCAGGTGTTAACATTGTAATGGACAGAATAAACCCGTTGTTGTCCCCGTTACAACATTAACATGAGGTAGATGATGAGTCAGTGGTTAGTAAGTGCACGATGACAGTGTGTGTACTTAATGCCTGGTTAGTCCTAGGAGCTAGATGGAAAGGTGAGCTGTCTGACTAATGCAGTTAGTAAGTGGAGATGAATTCACTGATTGGGGTCGAGGAGAATTACAAGTCTTAGGTTGCCAAACACCATGAATGGCTTTTGGTCTTGGTTTGGTGGAGACTCGGGAGGGTTGCATGAGTAATTCTACTGGGAGTTGTTGTGTCATCGGGCCCCATTTACGAGTGAGTCTGTGCGTGCTTCTAGGCGGCAGTGTGTTCGAGTGTATCAAACAAGAGTGGGTGGCGACTGCTTGAGCAAGTGAACCCTGTCGTGTATGATGTGAATTGTGTGGGATTAGTTGAGCCTGCAAGCAAGCCTTAGGCACCCAAATTTGTCTTGATTGTGGGTCAGCCTTCATCGACTTCTTGGGTACCCAAATGGATTTCACTTTCTCAACAGAGGTTTTAGGAGTCTTCTTATTAGCATCAAGTCGTTGATTACTAATAGGAAGTTGAGACCGTTGTTGCGACTTCGTTACGGTCGGCAGCTCGTCTTTCCGCACCCACATTTGTCTCATCGGCTGAGTTGTTCTGCTTCGCGCGTTCCTTTGGTTTCTCGCTTGGAGAGTCTTCAGTGAATGATTTGCCCTTAGTTGCTGCCTCCTTCTGGTCTTTGGAAAAGAAGGGAGTTCCATTGTGGTTCTCACTCCTTTTTTGGGATCTTCATTCTTCTGCATCACATAGCCTTGGACAAGAACAGCATGGTCAACTTCATGTGTACCCTGGAGGGACCAGGAGTCTGTGTCTTTTCTAGTTCCTTGAGTGCTCCATTATTTAACTCAATTGTAATTCTAGTCTGATTCACCCATACCTGAAGAAGTCCACTTCTTAGGTTTAAGTTGACTGCTTGGTCATAGATCCAGTCTTGACCCAAGACAAGGGGTTCCGTGAGGTCCTCATCTTGACATACTAGTACTTTAACTGTCATTGCCTCATCATGAATATAGAGGGGAAGTTCCACCTCGCCCATGCAAGGGGTTTCCACACCTGCCAATCCTATGAGATATGCTTCCACAGGATTGACAGTTAATTGCAACTCTTGATAGTAAGACAATTTAACAGCACTAGTGGCTGCACCTGAGTCAATCAAGGCTCTTACAGTCCTTGCACTCTTTCCTTGTCCTATATCTAAGGTTATGAAAGGACGTCGATCGGTTATCTTATGTGAGCTTACACCTAAAACTTCACACATAGCCACGTCATATCCTTGATCTACATATGCATCTTCCCTAGGGTGCTCTCTCCCTTGTCTTCTTAATTTCATTCTCCGTATGCGCTCTAGGGCTTCCCCTTGAGCTTCTTCTCGAATTTGCTTTTCTTCCTCTTTGTGTTTCTTAGCAGTATTGAGTCGACTTAGCATTTCCTCCGTGAGGGGTTCCTGATACAACTTGACTCTGCATCCGCTAATATAGTTTGGGAGAACATCACCCTCTAAAGTGGCTAGTTGTACTGCTCCACTCGTGGAGATCCTATTGATGATCATAGGTCCGTTGCCTCTCTTTTCTAGCTTCCTTGCATGTTGCTTCAATGTGTAGACTAAAACTAAGTCGCCTGCCTTTAAACCTTTATCCTTAACGTGGGCATCAAAGTATGCCTTCTGTCGTTTCTTAGCTGCATATATCCCTGCAGTTGCTCTCAGTCTTGTTTCTCCTAATCGTTCAAGGTCAAAAAGTCTAGAGGAGAGTTCATGACCCGTCCATTCATGCTCTTGTGCCACTTTCAATGTAGGTATCAAAAAGTCTAAAGGTAGCACAACATTTTGACCAAACACCATTTGAAAGGGAGTGGCTTGGAGTACCGTTTTGTAGGCAACTCGGTATGCCCAAACAGCATGGTGTAGCTGTTTGTCCCAATCAGAGCGTTTATTGTTCACTAATTTCGTCAATACATTGCATAAGATCTTGTTGGTGCTCTCAGCCTGGCCATTTGCTTGAGGGTGATAGGGGGCAGACTTCTTATGTATTACCAAGAATTCTTGGAGCAGATTTTCAATAACCTCATTTAAGAAATGAGTACCTCTATCACTAACTAGCTCTATAGGTAGCCCGTATCTAGTGAATACATTTTCAAACAAGAATTTAGCAGTTGTTTGAGCATCGTTCTTCGTTGTGGCATTTACCTCTACCCACTTAGTTAGATACTCTGTTGCAACAATGATATATTCTGCATGGGAACCCTTAGCTGGGGGATTAATAGGACCTACGAAGTCTATTCCCCACTTAGAGAACACACGTCCACCCATCATAGGTTTCAGTGGCATCTCATCTTTACGTATAGGATACTGAGTTCTCTGACAAACATCACATCGTTTCACATAGGTATGTGCATCCATGTGAAGGGTAGGCCACCAGAAGCCCGCAAATAGTATTGCCTTGATCACCCGATCTGGTCCAAAGTGTCCTCTTGCTACACCTTGGTGAGCACTTTCCAAGATCTTGAGATATTCACTTTCATGGACACATAGCCTCAGGTAACCATCTTTACCATGCTTGTATAGATTATCACCAATGAGTGAGTAATCCTGGGCTTCTTGTTCTACACTCCTTTTCCTAGCCAGAGTCATGTCTGGAGGGAATGTTCTCGTCCTCAGGAGGAAACTAGTGGTGCACTCCAATCTGGCACTATGGACACTTGATAAAGAGTGGCATGTTCCACAGGTGGTTTAGTGCAGCAGATTGGGCATTCCTTGCACAACTTTTGGACATCAGCTTCCATAGTTGGCCAATGCACTCCGAATCTCCTTAGTGTTTGTAGGGTTCGTTGCTTTGAATAGTGTTGCTCTAATGCACCTACATGTGCTAAATGCAACCATTTATTGTAGTCGTCCTCTTCCACACAACAAGCCAAGATTCCTTGATCTGTGTGCTTGTACATGCTTCCTGCCATGATGTGGTACTTTTGGGCTTTCACAACCTCTCTATTCCGTGTGTTAACTACTGGATGGTTAGGCTCATATGTTAATACTGGCACCAATGGCTTAGCCCACTGCGGTACAACTTCCAAATTAAACAAGTAAGCATCAGGAAGGTCATCTGATACTCCTTGTGGGGCTTCTCCCGATGTGAGCCTAGAGAGATGATCTGCTCTTAAATGAGTCCTCCCTTTTCTTACCACAACCTCAAAATCATATTCCATTAGCAAGAGAAACCATCTCACTAATCTTCCTGTATTGCATGGCTTGTTTACGAGGTATAGCAATGCCTGATGATCAGTAAAAAATTTAAACTTATTTGCAAGCAAATAGTGTCTAAATTTCTTAACTGCATATACCATGCCTAAGCCTTCTCTCTCAGTAGTGGTGTAATTTCGTTCGGCTGCATTCAATTGTCTACTGACATAGGCAATTGGAAGATCCATGTTACCTTCACCAATAGGTTGTGCAAGCACACATCCAATGGCATAATTGGATGCATCCACGTGAACATGGAATGGCTTATTCCAATCTGGTGTGGTCAAGATTGGTGCTGAACATAATCTTCGTTTAAGCTCCGGGAAGGAATTCTCACATTCCTCAGTCCATTCAAAGTTTGTCAGAAGTCCGTACATGAGCTTTGCAATGACAGCATACATGTGAATGAACCGGCGGTAGTAACCACAATGTCCCATGAGAGCTTGTACTTCCTTGACATTCCTTGGCCTAGGTAGCTCTGCTATGGCTCTCACTTTCTCTTCGTCAGTAGATATGCCATTCTTTGATACTATGTGCCCTAGAATCTTGCCTTGCCTGACCATGAAAACACATTTTTCTGCGTTTAGGCAGACTTGATATTCTCTACATTTGTCAAAGATTTGTCTAAGTTCGGGAATATGGGTTTGCCTAATGTTGGAATGAGCACAAAGGTCATCAACATAGACTTCTAAGTTCTTCCTCAGGAACTCCTTAAATACATGGCACATTAGTCTCTGGAAGGTAGCTGGTGCATTGGTAAGCCCAAATGGCATCACACGAAAGGCAAATATACCCCACTCTGTAGCAAAAGCTGTCTTATGCTGATCTTCTGGGGCTATGGCTACTTGATTGTAGCCCGAAAATCCATCGAGGAAGTTGTACACTTCCTTGCCTGCCACTCTTTTTAAGAGATGTTCTGTGATGGGAAGCGGATAGTTATATCGAATCGTGGCTGCATTAACCTTTTTCAAGTTAATGCATACGCGCAGCTTTCCATTTTTCTTGGGCACCACTACGATGGGGGATACCCATTCAGTGTGCTCAATTTCATAGATAAATCCAGCTTCAACCAGTCTATCTATCTCTTCTTTGATCTTAGCAGCGTAATTATCGTTATATGTATAGGGCTTTTGCTTAGAGGGTTTAGCATCTGAGGTCATGGGGATAGTGTGTGAGCATATATCAGGGTCAACACCTTTCAAATCCTTGTAACTCCAAGCGAATACATCTCTGTATTCTCTTAGCAAGGTTATCAACGCATGCTCTTCTTCCTCTGTTAGGTCATGGCCTATGTACGTGCATCTCTCCTCTCCTTCTTCTACGGCCACTACTATTTTCTTGGTGGTTTCTTTGTTATCATAGGCCTCTCCTGATTGTGCCTCTCGTTTAGGCATTCTTATCATGACCCTCCTGTCATCTATCTCATACTTTTTAAATTTTTCTGGGACCTCAAACAAAGATTCTTCCTCTTCTGGTGAGACTTCTCTCTTCTTTCGTTTCTTCCCTTCTTCCTTCGGGGTCACGTGTGTTGCTAATCTTACATCATTTGTAATCTCTCCATGCCTCTGGGGTTGAAATTCTACTTCATGGAAGTATTCTTCATCTGATGCAAATGGTGGGTCCATAATGATTGACTCTAGATCGGAGTCACTTGCATCCTCAAATGCATCAGGGCTAGGTTTGCATTCTTCCAGAACTGCCTCTCCCATGATTGGCTCTATGGAGAAGACTGAAATGTCATAGCCATCCTCATCACAGTGAGGTATCCATTGTTCCTCATTGATGGCTACATCCATTATTGCTAAAATTTCTGCCCAGCCGTGAGGTTCAAATTCTTCGTCTGGAAAAACTACAGGTGCATAGGCTGGGTCTTGGATTGATCTATGGGTTTCTTTTGCACCTACCTCTCTGGCTTTTTCTCTCTTCTTTTCGTCTACTGCTACTTTGCACATCCATAAGTGGGTGTCTTCGTGCATCCAAGAGGATATTGACCCTATGGAATGCACCGATTCTGTATCGTCTTTGGCTCTATGGATGGGATTCCATTGGATAGGAGGTACATCTCTATGAGAGTAATCTTTAAGATTGACTTTGGTCGTAACACCTAAGTGCTGTAGGTACAAAGAATTGGTTCCCCAGTCCTGTACCACTTGCAACTGTCGCATAAAAGGTCTTCCCAAAATCATCTCATAGGCATGATTTTTGCTGAAGTCACATATAGCAAAGGTATGCTCGAACTCGACACCACAGGTGGTGAGAGTTATTCCTTCTAGCAATCCTAAGGGTCTCTCAATATGACCATCGGCCATCTGCAATTTCATTCTCGTTGGCCTCAGTGCAGGCTTGCCCCAACGCTTCCATAGGGAAGTGGTGGCAATTGCAACTCCTGCACCTGAGTCCAAAATTGCTTTGGTGGTGTACTCCTGGTAGGTAATGGGAAGATAGGTGTTCCCTTCTTCACCTTCACACATATCTCCTATCTTATCCAAGGGTATTTCTGGTACTCTCCTCTGGGATCCTACCTGGGAACGAGGTTTGGCTACCTCTGGTACTTGTTTGGCTACATGTTTCCATAGCTCAGGTCTAACCTTGAGTAGCTCTTCTAACTTGAGATTGCACTGCACTTTAGTGTTTTTCACTATCTCTGTGTTCCTAGGTAAGACTGAGTCCTTGTTTCGTACCATGACCGTGGGTGCTCTCATACAAGTAGACTTAGCTTCCCATGGGCCTGTGAAGTGGGGTAATTCTTGTAGAGAGTTAGACTCAAAGTCTAATCTTTCTTGAGAGCGGGTGCTCTCCTGCTCCCCATAAATGGATGGGATGTCTTGTGGGAATTGATCATGTGCCTCATCCACAAGTTCAATGGGAGGAGGGACTTCACTTTCTTTAGCCCATTTGTCTTCTTGAATCTCGCGTAGGAATTCTGGTGTGAACTGATTCATAGAAGATGATGTGTCTGGCTCCGTAGAGTTAGGCACATAGGCTTTCTGGGTAGGAAAACCTTCTCTTTCACTAGCCTTGTCATGGTGTTGAGGGGCGAGTTCCTTTTGTGATTGTGCCATTAGATTTCCTATTCTTCCTAGGGACGGGGGGTTATCTGGTTCAGTGGAATTGGGCACATAAACTTCCGATGGGGGATGGGTCATGTTTTTGCTTGCGTTATCTCTTTCTTGATTTTCTTCTTCCTTGGCAGATCTTGCAATTATGCCCTCTAACTTCTCTAGAAGTCCATCCAAGTGTAATTGCGTCTTGGCTGAGCCCGAGTAATTGGAAAGGCGGCTGGCTTCAAACATAGTCTGAGCCAATGCGACCATTTTCGCGCAAAGCTTGGCTCTTTCTATCTCTAGGTCAGCTCTAGGGTAGCACTTGTCATGATCCGTGACATTTGGCCCTTCTTGGATTCTGGCCTGATATGCTTTAAGCATCATGTCTATGTCTTCAGGAGTGGGATCAGCTAATACTGATCCTACTCTAGGGGGTGGTGGAATCATATGAGGTGGGTTGGAAGGTGGCGGGTCGGATGGCGATGGGAATGGTGGTGGTGGGATAGTGTGAGAGGGAGTTTGAGATGTGAGTTCAGTTATCCTGGCTTTGGTTTCTCTTATGCTTTCCTCAAGTTCACTCATCTTTTTAGCCCATTGTCTTTTCATTCTTTCCCGACTATCTTTCCATGCTCTAGTCCTTTTCTTTGTCACGCTCTCGGGTTCACTAGCCTCTGGGTTCTTATCCTGGTCTACCCCTTGGTTCTGCTGCAATGCCTGAGCTCTAGTCACGACTTGTACTGGTGCAGTGGACGTCACACTTCCTATGGAGTCTACCACCAACCCAATAACGTTAATAGGAGTGATTTTTGGCATATTATTATGATTCTTAAGGCAATCTCGTAAGAGATGCTCCTTTCCACATTTTTGGCAAAAGCCCTGAATTGTCACTGACTCGGGTTGTGCAGGTGGAGGTAAGGGACAATCACGAATGACGTGATCTCCCTGACATCTATAGCAGGGTCCTCTAGGGAATGGGGGTCTTACCTGCCTAAGTTGAGGCCTAGGATTGGGGTTCGTATACATGACGTTTGTGTAATCTGACTCCCAACTAGGTTCACTCGGTTCTTCACTATAGTAGGACTCACCATGTTCAGGAGATTGCATGTAGTAAGCATGGGGACTATCGACATGTGTAGAATCAAAGCTATGGTCACTGGGGTCACTTTCAGAAAGCAGTGGTGTTACAGGGACTATAGCTCTATTCAGGTTTTCTTCTGCAACAGCATACTTTACCAGAATCACATTAGCTGGAGCTGGGGGTTGTTGTGCTAACACAGGCTGAGGTCTTTGTTGGTTTTGGTATGGTTGCTGATAAGGTTGTTGTGGCCTGCCATATGGCTATGGAGGGTACTGGTTCTGGTATCTTCCTTGCGGTGGATAGGGTTCAGGGTAAGTTTGCCTAACTGTTTGCTTATTGTAGGGGCAATCTTGTGCGGTGTGATTGGTGTATCTCCGTTCTATGGTGCAGTACTGGCTACTAGGATTAACTTGGGGTTGAGCCATAATGGGACAGACATTCGCCATATGGTCGCCACCACAAGTATAACATCTTTTCACTGTGGCAAATCTACGAATTTGTTTACTAGAGACGCCTAATTTTTGAGCTACTTTTTCCGCAAGTTCCTCGATTGATGTGGATTGCGTGGAAGAGATGTTAGAGGCACTATCCGAATCTTTGTATATCTTGGAAAGCTCTAACTCCTCCCCTAGGTTATCCTCAATGTCAATACACATGCGTACACACTCTTCTATGGTCCTAGGGTCCTTCAAGTACACATAAGATCTCAATTTAGCACTTAGCAATCCATCCAGGAATAAAGCCACTTGCTTAGCTGGTGTGGGTAGCTCCGAAACAGGGCATCTTTCAAGATATTGCCTAAATCTCCTTCCTGCAAGTCTCACGGTCTCTTGCGGGGTTTGCTTGAAGCTGTGAATCAGCGAGGAGGTATTATGCCTTATGCCACTCTTAGAGAATTCAATAATGAATGCTTCTAGGACTTGGTCTATGCTCCTGAACTGCCTCTCATTTAGTGGTTGAAACCATGTCAGGGCAGTGTTCCTAAGGGTCAGACCAAAGGCATTGTATTGCGTGAATAGATCCTCCACTTGTTCAGCTCTCAGGACTTGCCTAAACTCAGCCACATGATCGTATGGATCTCCAGTGCCATCGAAGTAATTCTTCATGGACTTAACTAGCTGAGTCGGTTTCAAAGTCCTTGTGTGCTCTCTAGGTCGTGGTAGAGGGAACTCATCCGCATTTCTTTGATTCCTGTGAGCTCTAAGTACCTCAGGTTCTACTCTATTTGTTTCCGTCCTCGTTCTTTCTCTTCCCACTGGGTTGGCAAAGCTTACTTCTGGTCTATCTCTACTTCTGTCTCTTTGCATTCCATGAGCTTGGGATGTTCCAGCACCAGGGTGACCATAGGATACATTCGATCTTGGTTGGGGGAAAACGAATTCACCCTTCCAAGTGTAAGCATGCCTATCATTTTCTGTCACCACAAACATCCTCTCTGAAGCGTGATCTAAGTAGGTCACTCTGCCTGGGCTATCAGGATCCTTAAAATCATAGATCATGATTGTTCCTATATCAGTTGGCTGATCAGATTTATACCTCCAAAAGGCTTCGTCAGTTTCTCGATTGAGGAGCAAATCTATGCTCTTATTATCCTGAGGAATCCACTCTGGTGTGATAATCCTAGTGAGAACAGATTTGCCTCGAGGGGTTCTAGGTTCTGTACCCATGTTCCCTTGCTCTAGGTTCCCTAAGTCCGCTTCTGAGATCACATTCCCAAATTCGTCCGTCCTATCTGGGTGACTGGTGACTACGTATATGGTTCCTTCCTTGTCCAAGTATGCTCCGTTTTCGAACTTGACAGCTGGGCGCTCTAGTCCAATGGATTGATCAGGATTCTTAATCTGTACCACAGATCTTCCTAGGCCGTCCTCATAGATGCTGGCACCTAATCGGTTGGTCCTAAGGTATTCCAACTTCGTTTTGTATGGGCCTTCTACCCTGTGCAAGTATGGCACTCCTAAACTTCCCGTAGGTCTGTCCATGCCTTGAGACATCTCTGATTCACTGGTATCAGAGCTAGGGTAATGTGAGTGGTGACTCAACTGCTGGGCCCAAGACCTTGCAGTATGATTGACACTAGCCTCTGAAGACCTAAGGCTTTGTCTCTCTCTTACTAGGTGTCGTCCTGATCTAAGGTTCATATGCCTAACTGATTAATCCAATTTGTCCCAGGTACAACCACGTTTCTGAGTCCTTTGTATCAATTACTTAATTCCCTTTTTATGTTGATTGTCGTGTTTATACTCTTGTCTGATATCACGTCGTTAGGAATACTTGAGTTTAATTTCGCACTTTAGTTTGGTCGTTTCACGTTAGGTTCTTTTCCTTTAAGGTTGTCGTCCACACACACAGGTTATCTCTTGACTTGAACTTGGTTTCTTAGATAGTCTTTGATTTATCTCGTGCCTATCGTTGCCTGGAATTACTTCTATCACTACCCGTACTTAGCCTGAACTAAGAATTGACAGAGGGTGTTGCAGGTTTTCCAACCTTGAGTTCCTTTCCTTGTGTTGTTGCCCTGGTGTGCCCAGGACGCGCGTTCCCCAGCCTGCACTTACTCTTGCCTTGCGTACCCTTCGCTGCTCTCAAAGGATCTGTAAAAGGCCCACTGTTAGCTCAAGACTTAAATTCAAAAGACAGAACCAATCACTTTCATTCATGTAACACCACCAACTTGCACTATGACCTTTTGGACACAACTCTAGAGATCCCTGAATTTTGTTCCCCCTGGGTATGGTCAACTTAAAAATACCCTATCTAATATTCCTGATCTTAATTTAACCGTAACCAGTCGAGGTTTTTGTTGTACTCCCTGCGAGCTTTCCAACAAAATAAAAATCACGGCAAACGGATTTCGTATGAGAAAGTTATGCCAGTTCAGGGTTTTGGGGCTAAAACAGGATTAAACTAGGTTAACACGCAAACAGGAATTCTCGAGTTACTTGGGTCATGCCCTCGTAATGCAATGCTACACCCTAGTGTTTGTCCCACACTTGGCCAAAATTTTAGACCATTATTTTTGCCTTAAAAATTTGACCCAATTTGCCCTTCTAACGTGTTCGTAAAGTCTATCGGTCGCGATTGACAGGTCAGTCGCGATCGACGTGTCGATCGCGATTGACAGGTCCGTCGTGGCTGTCAGTCGCGATTGACTTGGTCAGTCGCGATTGATAGGGGTTACGAAAAGTCAATCAGTCGTGGTCAAAGGGTCGTTGACTCTGTCAGTCGCGATTGATAAGTCGATCGTGATTGACAAGTCGGTCGCGAGGGTCTGGCCGTCGTGGTCAAACAGTCGTTGATTGTGTCTGTCGCGATTGACAGAGCCGTCGTGGACTGTCAGTCGGGATTGACTTGGTCAGTCGCGGTTGATGACTCGATCGCGATTGACATGTGTCACGCGTATGATCCGTCGGTCGTGGTCAATCGGTCGTTGACTGTGTCGGTCGCGATTGACGTGTCGATCGCGATTGACAGGTCTGTCCGTCGTGGTTTGTCGATCGCGATTGACACAGCGATCGCGATTGATAGAAATCTGAGGAGTTTCAAAATACTAAACACATTTTTGGGAAGCTCTAGGCCTGTAGATCATGGTTTTGCACTTTGTTTGGCACTTTGAGCATTTTTTCTGTCGGTCGCGATTGATAGAGGTCGGCGACACACAGACAGTTACTTTGAATTCCGTACCTGCGCAGAGTGCTAGGGACGATGATGCGGCCTGTACCTGCAAGACACCTCAAGAAACATGCAAAAACAGCACACACAATTTCGCTCTCTCGCTCTCTCTCACAAGTGAAATGAGGGAAATGAGGTGGAGATGGTGATATAATCAAAAAACAGAAATTGACGCGATGATGGAAATGGAGGTGGAATATGGTGATGATGATGATGGTGATGATGGTGGTAAGGTAATAAAGAGAAAAATAGGAAAAGTGGAGAAATTACCTACAACGCCAACGTCTCCAATCTACGTCTTACCATCACACGCTCGTCCTCAAAGCTCGATCCCCGACAACGGCGCCAAAATTTGGTGTAGCTCAGTGATGAGTAGCACCTCCTTTAATGTCAATCCGGGAAGACGTGAGGATGGTATGAAGACCTCGAGCAAGTGGAGGCACAAGTGCGTGAGTGAGAAGCACACAAACCTGCACACACATACACACACGCGCACACACGGCAAGGCAAAGAGTGAGAATCAATGGAGTTCTTAGATTACTTTCAAAAAGCTCTTACAAGTTCGTTTCAATTACAATCTACCCCCAAAAATGAGCTCTCTAGCTCCTTTTATAGTTTTTTACTAGCTTTGGCCCTGTCCAGACCTAGTGTCCGGCCTAGTTAAAAATTAGGTCCCAGGGCTTATTTGAGGGCTCAAATGAGATCTAAAAATTACGAAAATTGGTAAGCAACTACTTCTAAGGCTCCTCAAGCTTGAGGACTCCTCGGCTTGCACAAAATGGAGCCACAAAAAGGTGAACATGGTATTTACAAGGGTTGTTAGTGATGAGAATCACTTTTAATTGGTGTAAGGGTTTTGAAAAATTAAAGCTTGCCTTAGTGCTAGATCTGCGTGAATGCTCGTACTTGCTTCTTCATGAAGAAAATTATTGGCCTACTTGCCAGATCTTCTTTGACTGCCATGTCTGCTTGTGCTGTCCCTTCGCTCTGACTCTCTTCGTCTTGTGGCTCCTTCGGTTCCCTGACTGCTGCCAACACCCAACAATACCAAAGGATCTGATTAGTGTGGGACAAATAGTAGAGAAGGGTTTTCAAGTCAGATTTACAAATGAAGGAGTATTTGGTTAAGATCCAGAGAATGGATACAATCGAATTGTCTATGGTAAGAAGCAAGGTATAATTTTTACTCTTAAATTGCAAGGGAATGTTGGTCAAGCCTTGATCACACATGGTGATGAAGTACTTTAAGAGTTAGACCTCTGGCATAAGAGGTTAGGAAACTTCAATGAAAAAGGAATTAAAACCATGGTGGAGAATCAATCTATAATAGGGGTACCAAATGTAAAGAGACAACATATGATCTACAAATGTGAAGCTTGTCAGATGGGAAAGGCACATAGGTTATCATTTCAGAAGAAAGGTTTCAAACATGATGGTTTGCTAGAGCTCATTCATACAGATGTATGGGGACCAACAAAAGAAGGATCAATCATAGTTCTAGGTATTATGTTCTTTTTACTGATGATGCTACAAGATGGATAACCATTTATGTTTTGAAGGAAACATCAGAAGTCTTAGTGAAAGCAAAATACTCAGAAAATCAAGCCTAAGTGAAGGGACAAATTCACACTTGAAATATAGTGCAAAATTAGAGTTTAATCTTGGCATAGAACTTCTAGACTACGAGTTTCAGTCTAGCAGTATGTAGAACATATGTATATAAGTCAATTTGAGTTAAAAACATATATGAGAACTCTATTTGTAAGTCTTGAGTGAGTAAAGAAAAAGTTGGGTTTTTTTGAGAGAGATGTTGAGGAAAAGCTACTCAGAGTAGGAGATTTTTCCATGGCTATGAGCAGAATGAAGCCAAGACATTTTGTACACATCTTCTCTAATAGATAACACATGTTTGTGTAGAAGGATTTCATCTAATTCCTCTTGTGTAGAGAATTCTATAAAGGTCATATCTCATAGTATAGTGTAAAGCTTTTCATGAGTGATAGCTCATTTTGAAGCTACTACCTTCAAATACAATCGACCAAAAGATCTTTGCAAAAATGGGATGTGTACTCAGAGAACTGAGTCTAATAGTGAAGGTATGTCAAATCGATGAAGTCATTTTCAGATTTCAGACATAGTTCAAATGTTGAAGTGAATTCAGAAGATTATGAAGTTATTACTTGAAAGTTTTGCTTGGAATGTGTTACTTAACATTAGCAAGAGCTTCTATCAGCAATGATCAAAATAATTTACAAGAATCAAGCTAATACAGATCAATTTTGAAGCTAGAAGAAAAGGCATAAATTTTTGGAAAGTGAATTTTTGGATTTCACTAAGTTTAGTGATAAAGGTTTCAAATTTAGAGTGTTGCTAAGCTAATGATGGTTATGGAGGAATTCTAATATCACTTTAACTTAGTTCTTGTGGTGTTACACACACCAACAATATTGAATGTGTTAAAGATATCAAATCAAATCTAGGAAAGGAGTTCAAGATATCTGATCTTGGAACACTATACTTCTTGGGAATAGAGGTAATCTATGCACACAATGGCATCTTCTTGATTCAAAGAAAATACTTCTTGGATGTGCCATATAGGTTTGGTATGAGTGGTTGTAAGCCACTTCCTTAGCCCATGGAGCCCAACACAAAGTTAGTTGCAGTTCAAGGAGAGGCTATAAAAGATATAACACTATATAGAAGCAGAATTGGTTCATTAATTTATGCTATACATTCACTAGACCTGATCGTGCATATGTAGTAGGTGTTCTCTCTCAGTTTTGACTAAATTGGTGAATAATAAGCGCTCTTATTGGGACAAATAGCTACATCATGTTGTACATGCTTATTGACTGGCCTACAAAATGATACTCCAAGCCACACCCTTTCAGATGGTATTTGGCCAAAATGCAGTGTTACCATTAGACTTCTTGATACCCACATTGAAGTAGGACAAGGGCATCAACAAATTGATCATGAGCTCTCATCTAAAATGTTTGACTTAGAACAATTAGGAGAAACATGATTGAGAGTTGATGTAGGGATATATGTAGCTAAGAAGAGACAAAAAGCCTACTTTGATGCATACATCAAGGATAAGGGTTTGAAAGCAGGAGACTTAGTCTTGGTGTATACTCTGAAGCAACATGCAAGGAAACTAGAGAAGCGTGGCTATGGGCCAATGATAATTAACAGAATATCGACCAATGGAGTAGTTTAGATAGCTAACCTTAAGGGTAATGTACTACCAAGCTATATTATTGGGTGAAGTGTGAAATTGTATCAAGAACCTCTCACTGAAGAAATGCTTAGTTGACTCAACAATGTAAGGAAACATAAGGAAGAGGAAAAACGAATTCAAGAAGAAGCTCAGACAGAGGCCATAGAACACATATGGCAAAGGAAATTGAGGAGACGTGGTAGAGATAAACTCGGGTTCATTATTAATGATGCTCCAAGATATCACATGGCCATGTGCCAAACCTCGGGAGAAATTCCCCTCGAATAATTGACCGACGTCCTATTGTGACCCTAGAGGTAGGACATGGAATGAGTGAAAAGAGAGTAAGAGCCTTGATTGACTCAGCTGCAACCACTAGTACAATTAGACTTTCTTATTGTCAAGAATTGCAATTAAGTATCAATGCTATAGAAGCATATCTCATAGGATTGGGATGTGTGCAACAACCACTTGCATGGGCGAGGTGGAGCTTCCCATCTACCAGCAAGATGTTCCAATGACAATCAAAGTGTTAGTGTGTCAAGACAAGGATCTCACTGAAACTCTTGTCTTGTGTCAAGACTAAATCTATGACCATGTAGTCAACCTGAACCTCAGAAGTGGACTCCTTCAGGTCTAGGTAAATCAAAACTGCATCATAGTTGAGTTAGAAAATCAATCACTCAAGGAACTAGGAAATGATGGAGAGTGTTAATCTCCAAAAGAACAAGCTATCCTTGATGTTAGACCACCTCTATATCAAGAATAACTTTAAACTTCAACCAATTTTGGAAGACAAGCACCAAACTGTCAAGATTTTAGCTAACTATGAAAAAGTCGTTTCACAGAAAAGTCTGCTCCACATTATTGACTCATTGATTAATCATTTGTGTAAAGTTTCTGATGAAACTTTGTGTAGAATGTGTCGCCTAAAGTTTCCACACCTCCTTCAAGTTAAAACACTTCAAAAGCTTAAGTAGATTATGAGAAACGATCCAAACAATCTACCTATGTCTGAAACTACCTTCTTATAGAGTCGACTTTGACACCTGCAACTTCTAACACATGGTTCTCCCAAATTAGAACCCGTTTAAGCGAATGCTTTTAGCCATAGATGGCTTACCTTCCAACTTAGATTTTGACTCCTCATTTGTGTAAAACTTTACATTGTGCACTGAGAACTGACCATTTCTTTGACCATCGGGATTGCACCTATTTCAGAAGACACTCAACACTTTCTCACATATAGATGTTCCTACACAAAATTCTCTCAGCCTGTTTGCAATTAGACTCTTAAAATTTAACCATAGATAGATTAAATATGGAAATAGATGTGTACAAAATGATTTCTGATAGAATCAAACACAGAAGGAGAACTGGAGAAAAGATCGACACACAATTCTCTGAACATTCTTTCTATTCAACTCTTCATACATATGATGGATGATACACACAATACTGATAATCTATTCATCTCTTTTCATCTATACTTCATCTCTATCTCCTAATACGATCATATACACGTGTGTGTATATATATATATATATATATATATATATATATATATATATATATATATATATATATATATATATATATATATATATATATACATATGAGTATTAATTCGTCATTACTTCAAGTATATTGAAGTATTTACAAAACTAATGTACATATGTTTAAAGAACTTTTCTTCCTGAACCTTCACCCCTCAATCGTCAATTGTGATTACCTGCATCTTCTTTATTCCTGCCATATCTTTAAACCTCTGCAACTTTGGTCCATCCAAACTCTTTGTCATCATATCTGCAAGTTGATCTTTTGTAGGAGTATGCATAACTTCTATTTCTTTATCAACAACCTTCTCTCTCAAAAAATGATACTGAATCTCACTATGTTTAGTTCTAGCATGGAATATAGGATTTGCTACCAAATATAAAGAACTCATATTGTCTCCACAAATGATAGGAGTACTCTGAACAATATCAAAACTCTTCATAAGAGTCTTTAACCATATTACTTCCTTTGCAGCTTCTACCATGCCTTTGTTTTCTGCTTCTGTAGATGATAAAGCAACTGTGTGTTGCTTCTTAGAGCACCATGAAATTAGCTTATCTCCCACATAACACAAATATCCATGTGTTGATCTTCTATCATCAGAATTACTTGCCCAATCTGCATCATTGTATATTTTGAATGTTGTATCTGAAGTAAATCCATAATAGAAACCTTCTTTAAGTGTGCCCTTGATGTACCTAAGTACTCTTTGTCCTGCAATCCAATGTTCCCTTCTAGGACAATGCATGAATTGAGATACAACTCCAACTGCACATGATAAGTTAGGTCTTGTTAATGTAGCATAAATTAAGCTACCCACCAAACTCTGATAAAGCTTCATATCTTTGAATTCTTCTCCTCCATATCTACTCAATCTATGATTTACTTCCATTGGAGTTGGTGCTATCCTACAATCTTCCATTTTAAATTTGGTTAGCAAATTTTTCAGATAACTTTCTTGAGTTACATATACTCCATGTTGAGTATATGAAATCTCCATTCCCAAAAAGAATGACAAATTTCCCAAATCACTGATTTTGAATTCTTTTTCCATCTGCTTCTTAATCATGTGTATACCTTTGTCATTTGTTCCTGTAAGTATTATGTCATCAACATAAAAACAAACATAAATAAATCCATCCTCACTTGCTTTGACTAACAAGCTACTATCTGCCTTTGATGCTTGAAATCCAAGTTCCTTTAAGAACTTTACAAGCCTATAATTCCATGCCCTTGGGGCCTGCTTTAATCCATACAAAGCTCTCTTGAGCTTACACACATAATTTGGATACACTTGATCTTTAAAACCATCTAGTTGTTCCATGTACACTTCATCTGAAATATAACCATTCAAAAATGCATTCTTCACATCTAATTGAGATAATTTCCAACCTTTGTAAGCAGCAATTGCTATGAGAGTCCTTATGGTTGTCATCTTTGCAACAGGACTATAAGTTTCATCATAGTCCACACCATATGTTTGTGCATATCCCTTTACAACAAGCCTCGCTTTGTACCTAGATACACTTCCATCTGCAAACCTTTTTGGTTTGTAGACCCATTTACATCCAATGATCTTCTGACTATTTGGTTTAGGAACCAAATCCCAAGTCTCATTTTCCATCAATGCATCATATTCCTCCTGCATAGCTTTTTCCCAATTCTTCTTCCCTTTGGCTTCATCATATGTGGATGGATCTTCATCTGCTTTTAACATGTAAGCATAATCTTTAGTAGTCAAGAATGAAGTATCATAGCTATACCTTGTAGGTTGCCATTTGTGCCTTGATGACCTTCTGAGTTCTCTACTTCTTGAAGATTTTGGTTCATCACATTTTGGATCAAACCTAGGCACTTCTTCAACTTCAACTTGTACTTCATTGTTCTCCTCTTCATCAAATATATGAACCTTTGATTTACCTTGCTTTTGATTCACAACTTCTTCAACATCTCCATGAACATTAAGTGTACCTGCATACCAAGTACCTTGCTCATCAAATGTAACATCCTTAGACACAAGGAATTGCTTTGTGGATGGACTCCACAACCTATAACCCATCTGCTTGTCATCATAGCCAATGAATACATACTTCTCTGCTTTAGGTTCCAATTTATGCCTCAAATGAGATGGCACATATGCATATGCCAAGCATCCAAATATTTTACAATGATCCAAGGTAGGTTTCTTACCCCATCAAGCTTCATATGGTGTCATACCCTGCAAATCTTTACATGGTAACCTATTGACCAAATATATGGCTGTGTTTACAGCCTCAGCCCACAAATAATTAGGACAATTTTTCTCCTTCATCATTCATCTTGCAAACTCAACAAGAGTTCTATTTCTTCTCTCTGCTACCCCATTTTGTTGAGGACAGTACCTGCAAGTAACCTCTCTCTTTATACCTGCATTCCACAAATAATCACTGAACTCATTAGAGAAATACTCTCCCCCTCCATCTGACCTTAACCTCTTCAATTTTTGACCTGTAATTCTTTCCGCATATGCATGATAGTGTTTAAATGTATTAAACACTTCTGACTTGTCTTTGATCACATAGATTGTGATCCACCTGGTAGCATCATCAACATATATGACATAATATCTTGAACCATTTATACTGAAGTCCTTTGAAGGACCCCACACATCTGTATGTACCAATTCAAGTCTTTCTGAATACATAAAACCATGCATATTATATGATTGCTTATGAGCCTTACCTAACTGACATGCTTCACATCTGTATGTCATGTGTTGACCTGCAACATTAGACAATCCAAGCACAAAACCATTGTTAACCATTTCTTTGATACCTCTTTCATTAAAGTGTCCAAGTCTTTTATGCCAAAGATCCAATTCAGACACCTTTTGCTCTCCATATGTGAACATAGCATGTCCAATATTACCTTGTATCTTTAATGTGAAGAGCCTTCCTTCCTTCTTTCCTGTAACAATGTGTTTATACTCTTGACTAGGGTCTTCAACCTAAACTCCATCATTAGTGAACCTTACCTCATATCCTTTTTCCACAATTTGTCCTACACTAATCAAGTTCTTTGGAATTGTAGGAACATACAAAACCTTACTCAAGAGAGTACTTCCATCTTTGGCTTTAACTGAACCAATTGACTTTACTTTGTGCTTTGTATTATCACCTTTTTGAACTGTATGATTGATTGCCTTATGATCTAGATCAATCATCAAAGCAATGTTTCCACTCAGATGATTGCTACATCCTGAGTCAATATAAAATACTCTCATGTTTTCATGTGAGGCTTCACATGTTGCATTCATAATAAGAGTTGAATCTTCTTTCCGATCTGATGCATAATTATAGTAAGTGTTATTGTAGGATTGATTTTGGAAGTTTCTTCCTCCACTTCTTCCAAAAGAATTCCTACCACCTCTACCTTTGAAGTTTCCTCTTTGATATCTGCCACCTCTTCCTCTTTGATTAAATTCTGATTAAAATTACCATTGCTTTGATTGTTATGCCAACAATCATGAGATATATGATTGGTCTTACCACATATCCAACAAGCTCTGACATTATCTTTGTTATTTCTGCCTCTTCCTCTACTTCTGCCACTTCCTCTTCCTCTTAGGAAGTTTGCTTGACTTGGAGTACCTTCATCTTCAACTGATTGTTGCTTTCGTTTGCTAGCTTTCTTCTTGTCTTTAGAATACATTGCATGACCTGCACTCTTATCAACTTCTCCTTTGATATCATTCTCAAAAGTTAGCATATGTCCTAACAATTGATTTAAATCAGGAGTGAAATGATCTAATGAAAGTTCTGTAGACAAAATAAAAGGCTTCCACTTCCAATGTCCTCTTAGCCCTGTGAGAATTTGTCTTACCAACTTATCTCTTCAATATCTTCATCAACTACACCTAAAGAATCAGCAATGTCTTTCATCTTTGTCACATAATCAGATATTGATTGTGAAGCCTTCTTCTTAAATGTAGTAAACTCTGCCCATAATGAAGCTTTCCTTGATTTGGTTGTATTCTAAAAATGCTCTTCCAAAGCATTCCATATGTCACTTGCACTTTCAAGTCCTCTGATATGAGGAAGCAAATAATCATTCACTGCCATGTAGATTATGCTCCTTGCTTGAGCATCCTTCTTCATCCAAATCTTTATATCTGCAAGCTCCTCCCTAGTTGGAACACTAGGATCTTTGAACTCTAGCTTTTCTTCCTCTCATGTGATGTATCCCATCAGATCTTTGCTCATAAGATGAGCTTCCATTCTCATAGACCAAGTTGGATAGTTCTCTCTATCCAACTTCTCAATTTGGAGACTATCTCCCATCCTTTCTTCACCTATACTATCAAATATTTAATCCTTATAAGGAATGAATGTACCTTAGCTTCAAATTTTGCTCCTTCTGATCCTTTTGATAGCGTTTATGTGTCTTCCTTCAGTCTTTCTTCCACTGTTTATCCTTTTGATCCTTCAAGGTGTGAAATTTGTATATCTGCAGCAGTCGGGGTCTTCCTTTCCTCAATCTGATAAATCCTGCTCTGATACCACTGATGGAGAGTGTTAATCTCCAAAAGAAAAAGCTATCCTTGATGTTAGACCACCTCTATATCAAGAATAACTTTAAACTTCAACCAATTTTGGAAGACAAGCACCACACTGTCAAGATTTTAGCTAACTGTGAAAAAGTCATTTCACAGAAAAGTCTGCTGCACATTATTGACTCATTGATTAATCATTTGTGTAAATTTTCTGATGAAACTTTGTAGAATGTGCCTAGAGTTTGTGCACCTCGAAGCTTAAGCAGATTACGAGAAATGATCCAAACAATCTACCTATGTCTGAAACTGCCTTCTTGTAGAGTCGACTTTGACACCTGCAACTTCTAACACATGGTTCTCCCAAATTAGAACCCGTTTAAGCGAATGCTTTTATCCATAGATGGCTTACCTTCCAACTTAGATTTTGACTCCTCGTTTGGGTAAAACTTTACACTGTGCACTGAGAACTGACCATTTCTTTGACCATCAGGATTGCGCCTGTTTCAGAAGACACTCAACACTTTCTCACATATAGATGTTCCTACACAAAATTCTCTGAGCCTGTTTGCAATTGGACTCTTAAACTTTAATCATAGATAGATTAACTATGGAATCAGATGTGTACAAAAGGATTTCTGATAGAATCAAACACAGAAGGAGAACTAGAGAAAACATCGATGCGCAATTCTCTGAATATTCTTTCTATTCAACTCTTCATACATATGATGGATGATACACACAATACTCATCATCTATACATCTCTTTTCATCTTTACTTCATCTCTCTCTCCTAATACAATCATATACACGTATATATATATATATATATATATATATATATATATATATATATATATATATATATATATATATATATATATATATATATATATATATATATATATATATACATATGAGTATTGATTCGTCATTACTTCAAGTATATTGAAGTATTTACAAAACTAATGTACATATGTTTGAAGAACTTTTCTTCCTGAACCTTCACTTCACTTCATGAAGTTGGACTTCAATCTTTTCTTCATATCTTTATTTCTAAGCTTCATATAATCACCAATTGTTGATTGTCCTGCTCCAACAGGAAAGGCACCCACACTTGGTCCTTCTAGGAGCACACATGAAACATAATGATGCTATTCTTGTCCAAAGTTCTATGGTGTAGAATAAGGCCACTCATGAAGGAGTTATAGAAGTCAATATGGATCTTCCTTCTTTTCCAAAGATGGTCCAAGAAAGACAAGCAAGGAAACCTAGGAAGTAGATGAAATAAGCAACCAAGTCACATGCTTAGAAATCGGTGCAAAACATAGTACCTCATGGAGTGAAGCAGATTTAGAGACATAAGAGTGAACAACCACCTACCCTCTTGTCAGAACTACAAGTATGTCCAACACCAATGAAGCAATCCAAGGAGACAACAACTCCATATTCTAGGGGTTAGCCTTGGCAATTCACCTCTATTTAGATACTTAAGTGGTCAAGGAAGGCAGACCCCAATGCTAGGCTAATTTGGGTGCCTAATACCTTCTTACAAGCTCAACTTGCCACAAGAAATCCTCTAGATTGCACTCACTCAACAGGCTCTAAAGCTAAAACATGTCATCACAACACGAGCACGTGCACATTCACCTAGTACTAATTGGATATGGGTACCCAAAAAGTCACATATCCAGGTAGAGTTATCTCTCAAACCCTTAACTGTAATTACTAGAAAAATCATAATCCCCTATGAGAATTCTGGAAAGTTGAGTCAAATACTAAACCCCCTAATTTAACATTGTAAAGTAATTTTAAATTTTTAGATGCATTTGGAGTTCACCACACATCCAGAGTATGCATCTAGGAAGTCAACTAAACTTCTATCTCCCACGCACATTCACTCCATGACACTTGATTAACAACTAACTAACACAAATGTCATGTTGGTATTGCAAGGGGAACAAGGTTTCATCTCTTCTCTGTTGCAATACTAGAGTGATCTTTTTCTTCTAGCAGATAAGCAATCAACAGTTACCATCACACTCATGGCCAATACAACAAGCACCAATTGGCAGGCAAGAACAAATCAAACAATGGTTGATATGGAAAACTTGCCTATCGAAGTGCCACCGACAAGTAGCATGTAGAGTTATGCCTCCTCCATCAAATACATATTCAGGATCCACCTGTAGGAGTGACAAAAAAGGTTAGTGGACATTCTCATTGGTTCAATGGGTTATACAATAGTTAGGAGAAGCTTTATACATATGGGAGTCAAAATGCTAGTTTGATAACATTTGGGGAAGATTTCAATACTTCTCACGAGAGTTCAAGCAACTCTAGAACACCCCCAACCTCCAAGACATTCGGGAACATGCAGAGTTGGAAATATATTTTAGTGCCCCTTTACCAGAACAAGATTTCAAACGATGTTGTTATCTAGTATCCACCTTGCAAGCTAGTGGTGTAAGGGATTGATGAGAAACTTTTGTCATTCCTTCCTTGTTGCGAAACAATGAATTGAAGAAATTCAAGTGCACTTTGGATTTAGTCAGAGAGGCACTCAACATGTACGATATGCACATCCCTTCCAAAAAAGAAACCTTGGTACCAAACAACATGAAGTACAGGAAGATCGTAAAGCTAAAAGATATGGTTGTGTTGACACCTAATGTTTCCATACCCGTTCATCTCTGCATGTAGCACTTTGCATTTTTGGGTCAAGACCGATACACTCAGCCACATAAAAGAATTTGCTTCAGTCTCTATTTGGCTGAGACAGTCTCACTAACCATCAAGCTTCCTGTTTGGATCATTGAGTAGTTATATGAAGCTAATAAGAGGTGTTTCAACAAAACCAGTAGTGAACAGGTGTTGCACCATTACATGCATTATATATAGGTATTTATTATATGATGTTCCCATCAAGCATGCTCTTACCTAGTCTCACTTGCAACTTTTTAAAGGTTGCCAATCTTAAGCTCATCAATCTAAGAGGATGTGAGGCACTATCCCATGTGTCCAACCACGAGGATTTGTCATCACCTGTGGAGGGAGAATTCAGCAAGAAGAGAAGAAGAAGCAAGTATGGTGTATCACCGATAACTCATACTCCCTGCGTATCGTGATACCTGGGTATCATGTATCGTCGGGTTAAGTATCATCACCAACTGTGTATCGTGTATCGATAATACTACACAAGTATCATGTATCACAAGAGAGTAGGTATTGTGTATCGTGTATCAAGTATCGTACACCCTCGTGTATCATGTATCATGTGGGAAAAAAGTATCATATCATGAAGTCCAATATCGTTTATCATGTACCATTTGAGTATCATGTATCATGGTAACTTCAAGTATCATATCGTGGAAAATTGAGTATCATGTATCATGCAAACCAAGGTATCATATATATCATCTATTGTGCCATATCAAAGTATTGTGTATCATGTTGGAACCAAGTATTGTATTGTGAAGTCCAGTATCATTTATCATGGTAACTCCTAGCATCCTATCATGGAAAATTTTGTATCGTGTATCATACAAATCAAAGTATCGTGTATCGGCCATTTCAGATAATGTGTATAGTAGTGAAGTCAAGTATCGTATCATGGAAACCAATATTGTGTATCATCTAGGCCGAGGTATTGTGTATTGCATCATTCCAATATCGTGTATCATCCAGTACAAGTATCATGTATCATGTTTGTAATAAGTATAGTGTATCATGGCATAAGGAAAAAAGTGACCAGAGGGCTTTGAAGGTAGAAATTAAAATTCCTATTACTTAATCATTAACCAACGACATTCAATAGAGTTGGTAGATTACCCAAGAGGACCCAAGAACTAAGTGGTGAATGAACCTAAGATCCGGATGAGTACTAGGGAGCCGAAGAAGTGCAATATCATAAGTGGTTCTACTCTGAGACTTCTAATGACTCAAAAGGCGAACCCATGATGGCTTCAAAAGATATGCATAGCTTAGTGCCATTGTCGGGCTCATGTTAGTGATACAAGGGGAGTTTAGGACATCCCTTCAATACATCTCCACTAATGTGCATGGATTGCGTATCTACCTTGATGGCCTCAATAGGTCCATACATAGAATGAAAAATTCCACAGATATTGAGATAGTCCCGAGATCGGATGTGAAATATGAAGGAGGATTTTACATGGACAAGTTAGGACACATATATGCGGTGACTGAAGACCCAAAAAGAACGAATGAGAGAGGAGAAGTCGAGGAATTAAAGAACCTTGCTAGACCTGATAGTGGAGATATTGTGACCACTTCTAGGGGAAGATCAGTAGTCACTTTTGATGTGTGAAACATCACAAGAAATGAATTAATGTGACACTAGACAACCTCTATGGTCACCATTAACTCATTGCCACTCGAAACTTTGAGAAATGATAGCCAAAACCAAAAACTTTACTTCTTCAAAACTTTCTAGTCACTAAAATAACATACCTTCACTCTTTTGCTTATTTCCCTTAGCACAGATATTATTTCTCCAAGATATTTTGTTTTATGAAACTAGAAGAGTAGATATTTCTAACAAGCTATTATTTGCAAGAAACGGATCTCCAGAACTCAAGTTATGGCCTTCACAAGATCACCCTGTATGAGTTGTCAAAACTTGGAATTTTGCCTCTTTTAGTAAAATTGAGTGTCTAAAAATTCAATTTCGATGCCTAGCGTCGACTTGCGACCAAAAGTCGATGCCAGGCATTGACTTGGTGCTTTGTTAGCCACTTTTCAGCTCCTAAAATAGGCACATACACCACAGGTATGAACAAGACCACTTTTATGTGGGAAGTCGATGCCAGGCATCAACTTTATGCTAAAAGTCCATGCTAGGCATCGAGTTGCTCCACAAAGCTCATGTTTTCAAAAGATTCAACAACACGTAAAACTCAGAGAATAAAAACAATGACTTATCAGCACAAACTCGATGTCAGGCATCGATTTGCTTGGAAAACTTGAACTTTTGAACTCATCATACAGTAGGCAAGCATGGAGATGATGGAGAGAGTCTCATACACAGAACTTTACTTAGTTCTTCTCATAGCTATGAAAAACTCAAAAGCTTACAGGTGCTTTCTCACTCAGAGAAGCTCAACTATATTCAGTCATACAAAATGAACTCTTACTGACATTCTCTCTCTCACCGCGTCAGTTGATACAAACTAACTTATATAGATTTTCTCATTCTCGTGATTTTGAAAAACTCTAGAACTAAAGTTATAACTAACTTTATAATTATAATACACTTGTGAATTTGTCCCTTCACATAGGCATGTGGTTTTCTTCTAAAACTTTGACCTTCAAACATCTGTCCAATTAGTGATTGTTTCTCTAACAGTTCCCCCTCAATCACTAATTGACATTCTCTATTTCTTCATATCATCTTCTTTTCTTTTACTCCTGCCATGCTTTTGAATCTGCTGGTCTTCACACCATCCAAGCTCTTTGTCATTATGTCTGCTATCTGATCATTTGTAGAAATGTACTCCACTTCAATTTCTTTCTCCATTACCTTTTCTCTCAGGAAATGATAATGTGTCTCTATATGTTTTGTTCTTGCATGAAATATTGGATTTGTTGCAAGATAAAGTGAACTCATATTATCTCCATGTACTGTAGGTATACCTTGATCAATGCCCAAGCTTTTGAACAATGTCTGCATCCATATGACCTCCTTAGCTCCTTCCACAAGTCCTTTGTACTCAGGTTCAGTTGATGATAATGCTACTGTATGTTGTTTCTTTAAACACCAACTTACAGGCTTATCACCAATATATATCATGTAGCCATGAGTTGATCTTTTGTCATCCTGATTACCTACCCAGTCTGAATCACTATATGCTCTCAACTTCAAATATGAAGTAAAAGAATAATATAATCCTTCCTTTACGGTTCCTTTGATGTATCTGAGAATTCTTTGACCTGCAATCTAATGTGGGTCCTTTGAACAATGCATGAATTGTAACAAAAATCCCACTTCATAACTAAGATCAGGTCTTGTTAGTGTAGCATAAATCAAACTACCCACAAGAGATTGATACTTCCTCATATCTTTATATTCTACACCATCATATTTACTGAGCTTGTGGTTGACTTCCAGTGTAGTTGAAGCTTCTCTGCAATTTTCCATTCCAAACTTCTTCAATAGATTCAGGAGATACCTTTCTTGTGATACATATATGCCACGATCTGTATAAGTAACTTCCATTCCAAGAAAGTATGATAGCTTTCCTAGATCACTGATCTTGAACTCTTTCTCAAGTAATCTCTTTACCTCCTTGATTCCTTCATCTAAAGTACCTGTGATTATAATGTCATCTACATAAATACAAATGTAGATTGTACCTTCCTCTGTTCTTTTGATGAGTAGACTTGGATCTTCTTTTGAGCTTTGATATCCAAGATCATTGAGATACTTCACCAGTCTATAGTTCCATGCTCTTGGAGCTTGCTTCAATCCATAGAGTGCTCTTCTCAACCTGCAAAAAAAATTTGGATACCTGGAATCTATAAACCCTTGAGGTTGTTCCATGTATACCTCATCTGATATGTATCCATTCAAGAATGCATTCTTTATATCCAACTGACTTAGAGTCCATCCTTTTGAAGCTGCAATAGCAATGATTGTCCTTATAGTTGACATCTTAGCTACAGGACTGAATGTCTCATCATAATCTATGCCATAGGTTTGGGCATAGCCTTTCACCACCAGTCTAGCTTTGTACCTGGCTATTATTCTTCTTTACTTTATAAACCCATTTATTTCCAGTTACCTTCTCACCATTTGGTTTAGGAACAAGCTCCCAAGTCTTGTTCTCCTCAAGTGCATTGAATTCTTCCTTAATTGCTTCTTCCCATTGTTTCTTACCTTTTGCTTCATCATAGTTCTGAGGTTCTTCATCATCTTTGACCATATATGCATAGTTCTTCTGAGTTATGTAAAAAGTATCATAAGAATACCTTTCTGGTTGTCTTCTTTTCCTAATTGACCTCCTTGGTTCACATTCTTCATATGTATCTTGATACACCTCTTCATCAAATACAGGAGCTTCTTCATTCCTTCTTGTTAATCCACTTCTAGATGTACTTGCTTGCATATAGCCTTCATCTTCATTTACCTGCACAATTGATTTTCCTTTCTCACATCTTCTTACCTCTTCTTCAAATTCTTGAGCTGTATGACTTTGATCTGAATACCAACTTTTTTGTTCATCAAATGTAACATCTCTTGAAATAAGAAATTGTTTGGTTAGAGTATTCCACAACCTATAACCCATCTGCTTTTCATCATAACCAATGAACACATATTTTTCTGCCTTTGGTTCAAGTTTATGCCTAAGTTGTGATGGCACATAAGCATATGCAATCGATCCAAACACTTTACAATGATCTAGTGTTGGTTTCTTACCCCACCAAACTTTATATGGAGTCATTCCATTGAGAGTTGCACATGGTAATCTATTCACAAGATATGTAGCTGTATTTACAACCTCAGCCCAAAGATAATTTGGACAATTCTTCTCCTTCAGCATAGCTCTAGCAAACTCAACCAAAGTCCTGTTTCTCCTTTCTGCTACACCATTTTGTTGTGGTGTATACCTGCAAGTTATTTCTCTCTTAATACCTGCATTCCAAAGATAATCATTGAACTCTTGGGATAAATATTCTCCCCCTCCATCAGACCTTAGTCTCTTAAGCTTTTGACCTGTGACTCTCTCAGCATATGCATGAAAATACTTGAAGGCTCCAAACACTTCTGATCTTTCCTTCAAAACATACAGGGTTATCCATCTTGTAGCATCATCAATGAAAAGAAAATAATACCTTGAGCCACTAATAGATCCTTCTTTTGTTGTTCCCCATACATCTGTATGAATGAGCTCTAGTAATCCATCATGTTTGAATCCTTTCTTCTAAAATGGTAACCTGCGTTCTTTACCCATTTGACATGCTTCACATTTATAAATCATATGTTGACTCTCCACATTTGGTAATCCTAGTATAGAATGATTTGCAACCATAGCTTTAATTCCTCTTTCATTGAGATGACATAATCTCTTATGCCAAAGATCAAGTTCTGTAATCACTCCTTCACCATGTGTGAGCAAAGCTTGACCAATGTTCCCTTGCACTCTTAAAGTAAAGAGTCTACCTTCTTTCTTACCACAGACAATCTGATTATATCCATTCTCTAGGTCTTCAACAAATACTCCTTCATTTGTAAACCTAACTTGAAAACCTTTTTCAACTATTTGTCCCACACTAATCAAGTTTTTAGGTATTGTGGGAACGTACAAAACATTGGTTAACAAATCTGCTCCACTCTTGCATTTCACTTTTCCAATTGAATGTACACTATGTCTTGTATTATCACCTGTTTGAATTGTATGACTAGAAATGCCTTTAATTCTGACATCAATTCTATCTTTCCTGACAAATAATTAGAGCATCCAGAGTCAATATAAAATACCTTTAGATCTTCTTTATCTGATGTGCTGATTGAGTTCATCATCAATGATGTATGAATTTCATTCTATGTGTCATTTGCATAATTGTAGTAGGTGTTGTTGTAGGATTGATTATGTCCCCAACTTCTTCCTCCACCTCTACCATAGCCTCCTCTTTGACTTTGTCTACCTCTTTGAAAATTATTTTGATATCTTCCACCTTTTCCTATGCTATTGTTATTCTCATTTTGATTTGATCCTTGCTGATTGTGCCAACAGTCATGAGCCAAATGATTACTCAATCCACAGATCCAGCAAGCCTTCTTATTGTTATTTTGATTACCTCTTCCTCTTCCAAAACCTCTTGCTCTTCCTTTGCTTGTGCCTTTATCTCTTGCATAGTAAACTTGAGAACTCGACTCTTCTTCATCCTTTGCTTTACCTTTATCTCCTTTCTTTTGTTCTTCATGTACATTGCAGAACTTTGTCATTTATCTCCATCTCCTTTCAAGTCTTGCTCAAATGTGAGCATCAAACCAAGCAATTGATTCAAATCTGGAACAAAATGATTTCACATTTCATCTCCTCTCAAACCTACAAGCAATTGAGCAATCAATCTGTGATCTTCAACATCTTCATCTATGGATCCAAGACTATCTACTAGATCCTTCATCTTAGTGACATAATCACTAATAGTTTGACTTGGCTTCTTCTTGAATGTTGTAAAATCTAACCATAGACTTGCTTTCGTTGCTTTGGTAGTATGAAGAAATTAGCTTGATAGTTGAATTTGGAAGAGACAAACCCATCTACAGGAAGAGATAAAATGGAGACTACATCCACAATAAAAATTCTAGTTGACAAAGTGGGAGAATTTAGTGAGGGAGATGAAGGAAATACATGCCTCCCAATTACATTTCGAGGATGCATGACCAAAGCAATTTTAGACACAGGAGTGGCAATAGGGATAGCCACCAAGGAAATATGGGAAAAATGGGGAAAACCATCCCTATGACCTACTCGAATGAAATTAAAATTGGAAGACAGTCATGTTGAAAGACCTCTAGGAATCCTAGAAAAGGTCATCTTGATTACTTGTGAAGTGGAGTTAGAACACATGCTGGCTAACTCTCAGTTTGGAAAAGCAAGTAATTGTGATATGATCCTAGGACAACCTTTTATGAGACAATTGAGGGTAGTGCAAGATTAGGGAAGAGATGCATTGTATCTCCAAAATCAAGGTACCACAACGAAAATAAATCTATATACCTTTGCATATAGAGATGTACCACCCTTATAGTGGAATCTTGTCCATAAAGAGGAAGATGATGTGTCCATTCATAGCACACGATCAAGTGACTAGTCTTGGAGGAATGAAGATGCCCAACTATGGATGTGTAAAGAAGCGAAACGAGAAGAAGAAAGATTACAATCATGGCTAGTAGGACATGAAAGCTATAGATGGGAACTAATAGAGTTGATCCGAGAATATAGAGATGTATTTGCTTGAACATATAAAGATCTTAAAGGAGTGAACCCCTCTATTTGCTCCCATAGGATTTTGATGACTCCAGATGCTAAACCCTCAAAACAAAGACCATACACTTACAAAGATGTATATTCAGCCAAGATCAAAGAGGATATTGATAAGTTATTGGCGGCTGAATTTATATACGAAATTATACACATTGAATTGGTTTCACCCTTGGTAGTAGTGCCAAAGAAAAATGGAAAACTTAGGGTTTGTATTAACTTGAAAAAGGTTAATGTAGCCACCATTTGTGATAGTTATCCATTACCCATTAGAGACCATCTCTTGGAAAGAGTAGCAGACAAGGAAGTATACAACTTTCTTGATGGATTCTTAGGATACAACCAAGTAGCCATTGCTACTGAGAACCAACATAAGATTTCTTTTGCTATTGAACGGGGAGAATATGCCTTTAGGGTTATGCCATTTGTTTTGACCAACACCCTAGCAACTTTCCAGAGTTTGGTGTGTCATGTGTTTAAAGAATTTTTGAGGAAAAGCATGGAAGTCTACATGGATGATCTATGTACTTACTTTTCTCAACACGTAGCTCACATACCCAAATTAAGGAAAATATTTGATAAATACAGATAGTAGAGAGTATGTTTGAATTCGGAGAAGTATGTTTTTATGGTCAAACAAGGTAAGGTATTGGGACACATTGTGTCCAAAAATGGCATCTCAATTGATGAAGACAAAATAAAAGTTATTTGGAATTACCAAGACCAAAGAATGCTAAAGAAGTGCAAGTTTTTATGGTACATCATGGATAGTACCAACGATTCATCCAAATGTATGCCATTATTGCTAAACCATTGTACAAGTGATTGAGTCAATGTTTTTGGATGAGGAAGTGTGAAAAAACTTTTAATGAGTTAAAGAAAATATTGAGTTTAGCACCCATTTTGAAAGTACCAAACTTCTGTTGGAAGTCAATGTCCTCATTGGTCCAACAAACAGCTTCATAAAAAGCTTTCTCCATATCCTTCCAGGCGGGCGCAGTATCCATATATAGAATCTCTTCTATATATCTTCAAGAAGTCAAAGCGAGTCGACTTGGTCTAGCCCAACGTATTTAATAGCATCCTCAATCGGCCGGGGTTCAAATCCCGCGGGCGGCTTTAAATTGCGAATAGACATTTTGATAAAGCAAATCTTTATAAAAAGCACACGGAGTAACGGCTACGCTATTCCGATAGATTTAGCGAACATAGCTTTAGCGAACGTAGCTTTATTAGTGCTTTTCGATGTGCTTTTCAAGGAGGAGAACAACTATATAAACAAGGCCTTGGCTCCTTGTATAATCACTCACTCAAAGATCTAGAGCTTGGAGATCTTCTTGAAGACAGAGTGTTCTCACACTCTTGAAGGAGGTGAAGTTGTGGTGAAGGAGAGGCTACTCTCATTGAAGCAGGAAGTCTTCTACGAGGTGGTGGTAACTATCTTTTGTGAGTTAACCTTGTGGTTGATTTACAATTTCATTACACTATTTTGTTAGCTTCATTGCTTCATTCTCTTCACACACACTTAGATTATTTCGACATAATCTAAATTTTGTATCATCATCTTCTTATTCTTCCATTAGTGAGTGCACCACTTTATATAGTTGAGTAGTACTCCCATGTTGTAATTTGGACATCTATTATCTTTAGTGAAGTAAGCATCCAACTTACGTTCCCTATCCTTGTCTCAAGATCTCTTTCTTTCTCTATCTCACTTATCATCTTGTCAATTAAGTTGTGTATGCTCAAGAGGTTTTAGTATTGGAACGATCTTGGGGCCCCAAATTCCAACAACTTCCATATTCATGTAGATGCATCCAATTATGCCATTGGATGTATCTTAGCACAACCATTAGACAAAGGAAACTTAGATCACCCAATAGCCTACGCAAGTAGACAACTAAACCAAGCTAAATGCAATTATAGTACTACTGAATGAGAAGGCTTAGGGATGGTCTATGCAATGAAAAATTTCAAACATTACCTCCTAGCCAACAAATTTAAATTCTTTATTGATCACCAAGCGCTATTGTACTTGGTTAATAAACCTTGCAATATAGGAAGTCTAGTGAGATGGTTTCTACTACTAATGGAGTTTGACTTTGAAGTAGTAGTAAAGAAAGGAAACACCCATTCAAGAGTAGACCATCTGTCAAGAATGACTCATCGGAGCCACCCATAGGAGTAGTTAATGAGCTACCTAACACCTACTTGTTCAACTTAGAAGTATGTCTCAAATGGGCTCAAAGATTGATACCTATACTCACGCATGGACCACATCATAGGATCAATATGAACAAATAGAAAGAGTTCTAGCAATCAAGAAACCTCCACATTATGGCAGACAGTCTATACTTCAAAGACTCCAATGGAGTGCTTCTAAGATGTGTGGAAAACAAGGAGAAAAAGGTTTTACTCAAACAAGCCCATGAAAACAAGTGGAGAACACATAAGGGCATTAGTGGAACAACCCAAGAATTGAAAAGGTTATGTCACATAATCCTACTAGGAGATGGTTGAACCATGCCTTAAGAGAGAGGATTAGGAAGTAATCCTCAACCATGGATTTTGGGGCAAGTGGTTAGCCCATCGCACTCCTAACCAGGAGGTCATGAGTTCAATTCCCAACATTGGTATCAGAGCCTAGGTGAGAAATTGGGCGAGATGGAGGTTTTCACCTCATTCATGGGCACTTGGAAAAAGCGCTTATCCATGATGAGTGTGAAACTGGTCTTGGGTGAAGTCACATGGGCATTTGGGCACCCGTGGAGGGTGGGATAGGTCCAAATTTGGTCCATGTGCTGGAGTTTGAGTTGGTGGAAGCACTCATGCATGGAAAGTGGGTCCAAGAGTTAGAAGGGTCCACAAGTGAGCATTGAGGACAATGTTCACTCTAAGAGGGAAGGAATGTCACATAATCCTACTAGGAGATGGTTGAACCATGCCTTAAGAGAGAGGATTAGGAAGTAATCCTCAACCATGGCTTTTGGGGCAAGTGGATAGCCCATCACACTCCTAACCGGGAGGTTGTGAGTTCAATTCCCAATATCACACATCTCCTTAGGATTGGGAGTTATCGTTCATAGTTTAGGGAAGATTTATTCTTCCAGTAGAGAATGTGATAGATGATTTTTTCACCATGGATAGCACATACTCATTTTGAGTTTTTTAGGATGGATAATTTCATCAGTCTGATTGGATCATAAAGATCCATGCATATAGAATGGTTGGCAGAGATAGCTTTTTAGTATGGATACACATGTGCTTATGGTATCATGTCATATCATTGCTAACCATTTTAGCAGAGGGCTTTGACCCTTATTAGGAATTTATTTCCTCCACTCTTCACTACATACACCTTCATTAGTTATGGGAGATTTCTTCTCCATCTTTATAGTAATGCCTGTAATCAGGAATTATGCATCAGTCATGGAAGAGAGGGGCAAATGAATTCGTAAGTTTCTCTTTTAAAGAAAGGAGAAAGTGGGAATTAGCTTAGAGAACAAGGAGAGATCTCACTTTAGCTCAGTGGTCTCACTTTAGCTCTTGCTCTTTGAGAGAGAAAAAAGGAAAGGAAAACATGATTTCTTCATAGGGGAAGAATAGAGTATGTTTTCCTTTAGAGAGAAGAGGTGTTTGGGAAACATCTCTTAATCTATATTTCAGAGAAAGAATTCATTTCCTCTACTTTTCACTGTAATTTTCCTTCACATGGGAGTATAATTCTCTGTGTAAGAAGCAAGACACACAAAGAAGATGGATCTTGAATAGCTCTCTCTATTGTTGATGAACTAAACTAAAGTAATAGTTGAATAATATCCGTAAGTACAAAGTACCACCGCATATGAGTGTATCATGTATGTGGTAACATGGGGAAAAAACCGTTAGCAAGCACTAGAGTAAAAAGTGTCCGTGTATAGGAAAAAGGTTCACATCAAAGATATTCAAGGAACACATAAGTGTAAGAACTTTAAGTTTCGTTCTTGCAAAAGATGATCGACATAATATATGATTAATGCATGCTTGGGCTCTCTAATGAAAAAAGGATTTTTTTCCTCCCTATAGTTCTTTTATCTTCCTTCAAGATGGGAAGACAATATGAATGAAAAATAGAATTTTTTGAAAGACCATATACCTCTATTTTTAATCCCACATAAGAAGATACTTCTACGAACTAATTAGAACCCTTCTCATAATGAATAGGTGCTATCTATTCTAGGCCCTAATTACTTGATCCCAAAAGTCAATGGTGATAGATAAAAAAAGAGTTGAGGAAATTATTTACTTTCACACTAATAAGGGAATGTAAACTCCAAGTGTTTTGCTAGATATTCCTAACTATAAATTACCCCCTATATTTTAACTTTCACTACATACCTTGGAGCAAAATATATTTACTATTTCCTTCCAGCTAGGCCTACCAATTAATATACACCTTGCCTACAAAGATCTCACTTGAATCATACACTTAACACTAGTGTTGTACCAAAACAAGACATTCTAGTGTCTTTTTTGCATATATCACAAAAACTCAGACTTCATATTTAAAAACAATTTCGAGAAATCATTCACGTACCATATTATACCATAGGTTAAAACTCTAGGAAAAATAACTAAATAAACAAGTGATATTTTTTAAGAGAGAAGCTACATCAAGTGACCATGATATAAATCATCTCCTTATTTCTAAAAATCCCCAATTTCATTAAAGTATTTTTAGTCACTAAGATTGTATTTTTCTATACATCATTGTTAGTCATGAGATCATTTGATATGAATATTTTTAAAGCTAAAAATAATTTATCTACAATTATGACTGGTCCAATGCATGCATGTACTGCAAAGAACAATAATTATAAACACTATAGTACTCGTATACTCATTGAAATTTATAAGGATATCATCTATTGATCCCCAAAGTGCATATCATAATTTCTTAGAAGTACAGTACATCACTATAAAAATAAATATTAACACTCATGATGCAAAAAGAACCCACTAGAAGAACATAACTTCATATTAACATAAGTGAACCACATGATCTAACTACTAGTATTTTTCAAGGTTTTCACATGAGATCATATTTCGTCGTGACATAATAATTATAGAAGTAAGACTATGAATAAAAAAATTTCAAATTCTTGGTAGACATTCAATTTCATTGAAAGTTTTTATCCTATCACTTTGTTTGCTTCTCATAAGATAAGGCAAGATATGTGTTTCACATAGGCATCCATCATACTTTCATTGTCCCATTTTCATCTAAAACCTTAAGGCCTTTATTTTCTAATACTTCTTTCTTATTGTTGAAAGCACAACACAAGTTGACTCTTTTCTCATCATCATTTGTAAATGTTGTTATCGTTTTCCACTTTGGATTAGCCTTTTTCTACTCAATAAGCACTCATGTATAGTGGTGTGAGAGTGCCACACCTTTTGTTCTTTAGTAGAATTAATCTCCATTCAGCACAATAATCCCACATAGAGGAGAAAGTGGTCAAAGTGTACATAAGGAGGTCACTACTTATTGTAAAGGAGTTCTATTTTGCCTCATAAGAAGATGCTACTTTTTTGGAGAGAACATGCTTGTGTCTTTTGAGTCTCATGGACTTGCTTCTTCTTCCTTCTTCATCTAAGCTTGTGACCTTCTTCAAGTGTGGCTTGCATGTCTATGTGCGTGATTGATGTTGAGTGTGTTTTCTTGTTGAATGCTTTCCTTCAATCTTGCATGTGGATTTGTGCCATGCTTAACATTGAAGCTCCATTATATACGTGTGGATTTCACCCACATTTGGGTCTTACGAGATAGTTCACTCGTTTGATAATGTAAGTGTGTGATCAAAGAGCATTGAAAGGACAAAGAAGGTGTAAAGATTAAGGATGTAGTTCTACGGATTCGAGAAAGAAATCACCAGTATGGAACAATGGGAATTGACTCACATTGAGAATTTTATGTGATGGCCAAAGAGAAAAGAGACTCAAGATCCGATAGAAAACATCAAGATAAGCCTTAAAGATAAGCCCATTTAGATTAAGGTCTTAAGTTCATTAAGAGTTGTAGAAATGTACCTCCCTAAATCAATTAAATACACTTGGTTGTATTTACAAAAGTGTAAATGGAGTAAAAATGACGTTTAACCTAGAAAAGGCTATCCTTTATCCTATAAAGTAGATGTATTATTTTCAATAGAATGCATAACCAACTTTAGATGCTACCATAGATTTGGATAAATAACAAGATAAGAATTTTAGGGATTTTTCTTAGTTGAACTTCAAAAGTAAGGAACTTGTTTAAAGTCAAGCCTATTCAAAGTATAAAATCTTGAATGAGAGAATGATCTGTAAAAGGCCATCTTTTGGATCTTTGGATGATGAGAGCAAGTGATTCCAAAATTCTCACTAAGTTCCTAACAAGATATGGGATGATGCCTAAAAAGAGGTATCTTTCTTGCAAGGCTTTGGAACTTAAAACAAATAGAACTTGAGTCATTGAAATCCATTTGATAAATAGGAGATCTGACAAGAAGGTATCTTGATGGATTGATAAGTATTGCTCCTCAATTAGTTTGAGGATTTGAAGAACTTTTTTAGTAAGAGAAGTGAATTTTTCCTCTTTGCAAAGCTTTGGTGATCTTTGAGGTTAGTATACATAGCTATCTTGGACATAAACCAAAGTTGGTTCAAGACGGTTAGTACTAATTCTCTTTGGAAGATCCTACCAAGCTATGATGAACAAGGAAACTTGGGTATAGACCTAGAAGAACAATCTAGCACGTAATTTCGATTCCTAAAAGTTATGATTGTATTCTTTGGATCAACAAAGTCTTGGAAATCAAAGATTTTCTAGAAGGATTAAACCGTGCAAGAACAAGGATATGTTCTAAGGACTAATCTAGGAAAAATAAAGGATGATCAAGACAAGGATCCATTTTAGTAGGAAATGATTTTGTAAAATTGGATTTATTATCTATCAATATGAATACTTGAACTTGATGCTTCAAGGAAAGTTGATTGTTAGATATATTCTACCTAACTTTCCAAGGAATGACAAGATAGTATTTCTCCTCATATTACTGAGCATATTTTGGAAGGGACTCGATAGAACAACTTTGCTAAGTAATACCAAATACAACTAAAGTATATTTTTATTTTATAAGGGAAGTTGATTGTTAGATATATTCTACCTAACTTTCCAAGGAATGACAAGATAGTATTTCTCCTCATATTATTGAGCATGTTTTGGAAGGGACTCGATAGAACAACTTTGCTAAGTAATACCAAATACAACTAAAGTATATTTTTATTTTATAAGGGACTATAAAAGATCAAATAAAGAACAAAACATCTGAAGATTCCTCTCCTTTTTGTTGAAAGTGGAAGATGAATCTAGTTTCTGGCCTTTTCAAGATAGAGGTAAGACCTCTGTTGCACACTCCTAAAAAGTTATACATCCCGAGGAAAGTACAAGGTGAAGAGAGAGCATGTATCCACCCATCCAAATCCACCCATACATATACATCTAAGCCAAAGGGAATCATGTCCTTGGATTTGGCCAAGTTTCCAGCCAAGTGGCCCTTATGTGAACACTTTCCCAAGGGTGATGACATGCCTTCTAATTTCCCAAGGTCTATCACATGACTTCTAAATCAAATGATGATTCTTCTCTCATGTACACCCCAAGATGGCACTTGTAGAAGCTTCTCCTAAGGCTAAGGTTCCCACACCTTAGGATAAATCAAGCCTAAGGTTCACAACCATTCAATCAAAAGCTCATATGAATAAATATCCCAATGGTTGAAACCAAGATTTCAACCCAAAGGTTCAAGCATGTTCCAAGTGTAAATCAAGGGTTAAACCAAGGTAAATATATATCATATTCTAACCTTTATAATCGATATATTTAGCCTTCAGAACCCACTAATTATACAACATTTTTCCCCCTTTAACATTTTTGTCCTTGAAAAAGTGTGTAGATATAATGTATGGAGTATTCCCCCATGCACCATGATCTATACTTAGAACATATCCACTTTTGAAAAAATCAAAACCCAATTTATCACTCTAGAAACGATTATTGCTTTTTTAGCCAAAACACAAGAGCTTGAACATGAAGTTTCACATGAAACTTTTGTTATGGTTATGAGAGAACATATACCAACTACAAATCTTAACATCTTAAAAGATAAGCATCCTAGGGATACGCCTTTGCTTAAGACTTGAAGCCCCCTACATTTACAGGGGATGATAGACACAGGAATAAAGATACAATTTACACTTTTTTACAAAAGTGGATAGACTTGCATCTGTTAAAAACGACCCCACATGAGTCTCGACTGCTCGAAGCAGGTCTTTTGCTTGGACCACATGCATACAAATGGTGGATGAGTCTTAAAGAAGCCAAAGATATGAAGCTCTTTTTTCGATTAAAGTATTGGACTCAATTTGAAGCTATGAAGCTCTTTTTTTGAAAAGGTTTTACTTGAGAATGAAGAAAATCATAGTTGGGATGAATGACATAGAGTCATGCAAAGCGGTAGACCTTTATCTATATATATTGCACACTATCAAGAGATTTTTCTCAAAATAAAAGGTCTAGATGGTTTTCAAAAAACCAGGGGTTTGTGAGAGGGCTTGATAAAGCCATTAAAATTGAGGTTTGATGGAATGCTTCAAAGACATTAGAAGAAGCACTCAAGTATGCTCAGTTGTATGAAGACCATAGTGAACAACAATAGATATAGATCAAACACTTAGGCCCACTCAAGTCATGAAATTTAAGAAAAAGGTGATACTTGGTAAAAACAAATTCATAGTACGAAAGCCGAAAGTATCTACAATTAGTACATATCAATTTGAGAAGGGGAAGAAGTTGTAAGGATGGAAGTTGAAGCCGAAAGGGACATGCTAACATAAGAGAAACCAAAGCTGAGGTAGAGTGGAAATGGAAGATCAATTAGGAGTCAAGACAACAACAACAATAAGAGCATCAACAATAGGGATCTCAACCCCATACCATTACATTCCCAAAGTTTAATGACAATATTAAGGATCCCTAGAGACCGTTGAGGGCAAGTCTCAACCCCATACCATTACATTCCCAAAGTTTAATGACAATATTAAGGATCCTTGGAGACTGTTGAGGGCAAGTGTCATATGCTTCATTTACCTTACTCAAATTACATTTAGCCATGACATCTGAAAGAATTCAAGCCCCCTACTACAGTAATTGTGGATGCATCCTGGTTGCTAGCTCTTTGTTCTATACATTTGCACCAAGTAGAAACCAATACCCAACATGTAGAGAAATAGACTAAGAACTTGCAAAAGGAAAATGTATTTATAATGCATAAAGTAAATGAATGAGTGGACAATTTGGTTGGAAGCGATGTCTTTGTAGAGAAGGTTGCGACCATGGAACAATCCATCTTGACCTTCTAGATGACTATGGCAAAAGCTAATGTAGGGAAGGCTAGATTAAAGACCGAGTTGCAGAACACTATGGTCCATGCCTCCAAGTTGGCAATATAAAAGAATTCTCTCCAAAAGGATCTTATTTTGATGCAAATGAAGAAGTCCTCTTTGGAAGATCAAACAATGTCCTTGTTAGATAACCTAAACGAGGTTATTGCAAAACTGAAAAGTATAAATGAACCAGAGAAGAAGTTGGCAGATGTCAAATAATTTGTTAAGGAAAGAAGTTTGATGTTTGAGCAAAAAGAAGTGCAAATAGTGGAGGAATCATGGAAGGTGATTGCAATGCAAAAGACTATAGAAGAGAAGGACGTTGAGCTAATGACAAAGGAAGAAAGGTACCATAAATTGCATGCTCAATTTGAAGAAACAGTAAAGACCAACTAGAATTTTTTGGATGTTCTATGATGAAGTTAAGATTGCAAAAATGGCTTGGATGTCACAATGGGGCCATTTGCAAGATTTAGGGTTTGAAGCCGAACTTCAAATGGTAGTGGGTGTGGCAATTGACCATGTCAAATCGATTTTAGATGAGTTTTTCTATGATTGGGATCAATCAATCCATCCTCTTTTCAAAGAAGAAGACTGAATAGAGAGAGTGGGTTCAATCCACCGTACGTGCTAGTGTTAGGTGGCAATCAATAAAGACTCCTATGTAACTCAATTTTGTAAAATTCTTGTAAGTACTTGCACATTGATGATTGATGCTTCAATTTGCTGAAAATCTGTTGAAATCTAATAGTTTGGAAGTCTTATCTAAGTAAATGATTGTTAGACAGTGAGCACAAGAAGAAGAAGAAGAGCGACACTATTGTATCATTATGATGTATCCACAATGGAGACTGTAATTTTTGCAAACTTATTTTTATAATATAATTCTATTTATTTGATCTCAATATGATTCATTATTTTGTTTATTGTGTGTATTGCAAATTCTCTATGATGTATAGAATGATTGTATTGTGTTTGGCATGAAGAAATATTAACCGAACATAATCTCATATCAGGTAATCAATAAAAATCTAATTTCAAAGTGTCCGTAGTAAGAATCCCCATTCCCCGAACCTAAGTTTGCATAGAGAGTACCAAGCTAACACAAGCATATAGAACAAGTAACAAAAAGTTAACACATGTAAATATGTTAATACATATGGATTTTCACAGAATACATATTTCTAAATGAATACATAGGTAAAGTTGTATTAATGTATTTATTTGTATTATATATATATATATATATATATATAAAAATATATATATATATATATATATATATATATATATATATATATATATATATATATATATATATATATATATATATATTATGTCTGTTAAATATATGCATACATACATATAGATATTATGTCTCTTAAATATATTAAATTACATATAGATATTATGTCTCTTAAATATATTAAATATATTATGTCTGTTAAATATATGCATACATACATATAGATATTATGTCTCTTAAATATATTAAATATATTATGTTTGTTAAATATATGCATACATACATATATATTATGTTTGTTAAATATATTATGTTTGTTAAATATATGCGTGTATATGTATATGTATTATATTATGTATGTATGTGTGTATATGTATATATATGTATGCATATATTTAAGAGACATAATAAATAAATAAATATATATATATATATATATATATATATATATATATATATATATATATATATATATAACAATCAATTATTGTTCATGTATCTCGCGTAACATCATTGGTGCATCAAGCATATCAAAGCAAGAGAGAGAATTGAGAAGGATAAAGTGGAGAGAGAGAGAGAAAGGAGGAGCCTTAATGCAAAAGTAAAACCATGAGGCTATGAATGCGTGATTCGAGTCCCATTTTCACATGTATGAGTATTGCCATTATACATGGCTATTCACTTAATTTTTTTTTTAATGTATTTTTTAATGTGGGGAGGAGGTAGATATTGTCTACATGAGTTCTTGTTCACGTGGGTGCAAAATGATCCTTGTGGGAAGATAACATTTGCCAAAGGTTTCCGGGAAGATAACATTTGTTTCAATATTTTTTCAGCTTCGAACTTTTTCATAGACCATAAGCTATATAACATTTTATAACCATTGAGTTTGACATTGACAACCACCTTTTTGTAGTGGGAAACTTATAACTTTTCAAGGAATGAACACCACAAAGTTTTGTAATATCCAATCTAATTATTCTAAGGTTATCAAAAGTGTAACACAATTGATTTCATGAAAAGTTTTAAGACTGAAATCTTGAGTTATGCTAGGTGGTTAGGCCTTTTGCCTCTTGAGGGGAGGGCGAGGGTTCAACCCTTTCTTACAGCAGGACAACTTGTGGGCCTAAAGCTAGTGTAACCAATTGAAATCAGTGTAACTTCTGTTTTTGTGGGATAAGAGAGTCTCGTGGGTACTATGCCCAAACTTTCACCCTCTATAATTGTAATTCCAAAATTAAAACGCGGAGGAGTAGACTTCGGCTGAACCTCCATTAAAAAGTAAATAAAAAAAAGATCCTGAGTTTGAGGAAGCACAACACGTTCAAATTTCCATTCAAACTCAAATTAAAATTTTCCATAAGCTGTGTGGACGAAGAGCATGTGGCCAAACAATGAGAATGAAGCAAACAAGAGCCATGTTTTGGAATTCAAGTTCGAATATATTATGTTTTGTGGTTTTTAAAATATGGATGCGAAGCCGAAAAACTCAACCATACACATTCATGGATTTTGTCTGCTTTCGATTGGGATTCGGGCCTTTTATAGCGGGTTGCAGGAGAGAGGTAAATTATGCGCGACTGGGCGTGAAGGAGGAGGGGTCTGTGAAACTAGGCATCGTCGACATCGGCAGCCGAGCCTTCACCTCGTCCCACGATCGCAAAGTTCCATGCTACTTCCCTGCTCTGTGATTTCCTTTCGTTCATACGTTTCGTTTGATCGTATACAGCAGTGCTACTCCTGATCCGCGATCACAGGTGCAGATATATTATGACACATATTATAGAACTATCTTTCCCGGTGATCTGCACCGATTTTCGAGGGTCGATGAATTGATATTCAGTGAGATTCGATAGAGTCATGTGAAGCGGCGCCGAGACTATAATCACCGTTTGGATGTTGCAAGCGGCACACATCTTGCCAAGGAGGACGTCAAGGGATCAGAAGGGAAAGATTAGATGTTCTGAGTGTCCAGAACCTGAGACGGTTTGAGTAATTTAGAAGTCTAATCCATCCAGAAAATCATTGGCATTCTCACTGCTTAGACCATCTCAACAAGTGGATGCAGACTCGTATCAGTAGTCCGTGTTTTCAATTTGGTCTCACAAACACGCGGTCTTGCGTTTCAGAAGGAAGAAAACCTTTTTCGGTAACTGTACTCTGCCTCCCTATCACCAGCAACTAACAGGTCCCTTGTATGAAACACTAGCTCCACATGCCGGAGAAAAGTAGAAATGAGGGATACTTGCGATAGAGAGGTACCATCATCTGGATCCCTTGTAGGTTTGTCTGTGCTTCTTGACGAGCATGGAGCTCACAATGCGAACGCTGCAGTGCTGGGCTGTGTTCGTGACAAGTGCAAAAGCGACTCAATTGACACGACATTGAACTATATCTTTGATGTAAACCCAGGACATCAAGCAAGTTTCAGTGCAGGTGAGGAGGCGTCTTCACATAAAATTGAGTCTGCTTTGGAAATCCTTTTACAGGAATTACCTGCCTACAATGGTTCAGGTAGAGATGGAATTACTATTACAGATGGAAGAGCTATTGTAGACATTGACAGAGATAGTGCTTCAGAAGATCTTAAATATACACAAGGGGGCCTTGTCCTCGAGAGTCAGGCTGCATTTAGCAGCGTACGATCGAACACATGTGTTTCAACAGGGAAGTGGATGTATGAAGTCACGCTTGAGACAGCTGGGATACAACAATTAGGGTGGGCAACTTGCTCTTGTAATTTTACAAGAGAAGAAGGTGTGGGTGATTCAACAGATTCATATGCTTATGATGGAAAAAGGGTCCGGAAGTGGAGTGTCTCATGGCATCCTTATGGACAACCTTGGGTTCCTGGAGATGTAATTGGATGCTGCATAGATCTAGATAAGGGTGAAATTTTGTTTCTAAGAAACGGATTTTCACTAGGAATTGCATTCACAGAAGTTGGACGTTCTAATCCAAAGTTTCCATATTATCCAGCAATTTCTTTATCCCAAGGTGAGAGATGCGATTTAAACTTTGGGGCGAGACCATTCAGGTTTCCAGTTGATAGTTTTCAGCCTTTACAAGCACCTCCATTGAAAAAAGATTCAAGGATACCCATATTAACACAAGCACAGTACGTTTTGGGATGCTTACAGAGGCTTCTGCAGTTGGAAAGCAAAGAAGTTGCTGCGTCCCGAGCACCTTTAGATTTTTTGAGAAGGCTGAAGTCACTTGGCAAACACAGCAATCATGTTGGAAAAGAAATTTGTAAACATTTTGTAGCTTTATTGCTAGAGGAGAGTGATGGTGCAAGATCTTTAAAGTATGTGACCTGGGGAGCTGTTGTTCCTTTCTTACTGGAATTACACAGGTTTCAGCCTCCACATGATGTGACCAGTGTGGATATAGCACTGAAGTGGATATTATCTCTTCTTGATACTAAAAATGCTTATGATTGCATTCAAGTTATTATGGAAGCTCTTGCATATGGATGCAGAACAGCATCCCTTGTACTTGCGGAATCTCCATTCACAAGTTCCTACCCATATTTGGCATTAGCAATTCATCTAATTCAAAACCAGGACATTTTAATGCAATGGTACAGGTCTGAAACCTTTGAAGTCTGTTTGGAAGGTCTGCTTTCAAAGAAGGGCCCTAACAAGTATGACCTTAAAAAACTGATGCCAACAGTTTGGTGGCCTGGATCTCGGGAAGACTCATGTACAGAGACTAACATGCGACAGACTTCTCAAGCTTTGGCCAAGGCAATCAGTAAGGTGATCCACTTCCCCCCCCTCCGCATCAAATTTATAATCCTCCTATATTGGTTCTCAATGGCAGAGTCACTCAAATTTTTTTTCTCCCTTTTTTTTTTTTTGGTTGGTTGGTTGTCCTTGATTTGAACCAGATAGAAGAGTTACAATGGGAATTATCATATTGCCTTCTTGAAGCAGTTCCAGCTTCAGGCACAGATGCTTTGCCTTCGGAGAGGTCAAAGGCAATGCATCCATCAGGATCAATATTCATGTCATTTCTGAAATATTTAATTAGCAAAAACAAAGGTGCTGCAAGAAATATGCCACCTCCTGGTTTGTCAGATAATTCAGTGTTGGTGACAGCTTATACTGTCCTTTTGCGCTTCTTATCTGAGGGACTCCCTTCAAGATGCTTAAAATCCAGCTTCAAGGATCATGAGAGCCATGTTGGTTTCTTGCATAGAGGTGGCAGCAGGTGCTTTGATGTGCAATTGTTTTTAGATGCAGACTCTTATGCTACTGATTTTGCAAGGGTTGGTGGAACTTTTAGTCACCTTTTGAAGGAGCATATCCTTGCTCCTGATGACTATAAATCAGTAGTTTGGGAGGAAAGTTGCATGGAAGAGGTCGAGAGGAGGGTTTCACATTGGGGCAAGCAAAAACCATGTTGTTGTCCTGGAGCATCAGGAAGCCCGGTCAGTGGTAACAAAGGGTCTGGAAGAGTACTTAACAGGAATTTCAGTTTTCATGTAAATAGTGTTAGTGAAAACATTGTGACTGTTAGGCCTGATTCTGTTAGAAGGAGCTGCACTGGATTTCAGTATGAGAAGCCCTGCTCAAGTGACAAGAGTGAACTTATTTGTGAAAGTACTTTTCACCATTATTCTGAGAATGGTAGCTGTAGGGTTTATGCATCTGATATTCAAGAGGAAGAACTATTGGACGTGATGGTCTTGTTGTATCATTTAGGTGTTGCTCCAAACTTCAAGCAGGTAAGGGTCCATTTCTTTAATATATTTTTTTAATAGGCATATCAATCATTAATGTTAAGGTATCTTTCGCATAAAACTAAGTTTTGCAAAACAAAATGAAATGTCAAGGAACAAGAACTGCTTTTCATAGCTTATATTGTTTGTTCTTTTTAGCAAACTTTTCATCTTTCGATACTAGTTCTTCACTTATTTTCTTAGATGATCCTACACTTTTTTGTAGGCATGCAATGTACGTTGCAGCTCATATCACAAGGCTTCAGTGAATTTACAATTTTTATGTCATCAATAGGGTCTAGGGGGTTGACCTAGTGATTGTGATCTTTATCTCGAAATGGAGAGGTCATGGATTCAACTCTTGTTAGGGACATGTTGCGTTTGGGTGCAGGTTGGTGGTTGGCCTATGGGTCAGTACAGATGTGGGGTGAGCTTTTGGGCTGTCTTGATGGTGAGCTTGCTTGGTCATTCCCTAGCCTACTTGCTTTTGTTTATAGAAAAATGTTCCTCTGATCTTAATACACATCCTCATTGACTTACCAGTTACTAACATATAGGTTTATACTTCTCAAAATGCTCCGAAATTCAACAGAAATGATCACCCAAAAGATGGTATTCAATATAATGAGGGGAGTCCTTGATGCATGGGCTTATAGCTCTTTGTATGCAATGGTTCTCTGAGGGAGGAAGTTGTTCACATAGTTAAAGTCATGGACATGCTCATGGTCAAGGATCAATGTGTTTAAACTATCAAAACTATTAAGTTGTTCATGAAAGGTCCAAGTAGTTCCATTGTTCATGAGGCATATCATTGTTTGCTGCATATATGAGGAACCACAACATAGCCTATATGAGCCTATACATACTAGAACCTTTAGTTGTGAATGAGTATCTGAATCCACTCTAGCTCAACAATCACATGACGCCACCCTTGCTAATGTCACATTTGGTTGCTTTGTCCTTCTCCTCCTCCCCTTTTTTTGGTTGAGGGTTAAGACTTTACTTTGTGGTGCACATGTGGTTTACTGGTTGGTGTCAAATTGTGCACAACTATAAGTGCAGTGGTGATTGTTAGTGATCCTCCTGATGACGTGACAACCCGGGGTGCTTGGTTGCATGTGCTACATCCTTGGCCATGTTTTGCCATGAGGAGAATAATGCTTTATGAAGCATGTGACTTAAGCCCTCCATTCCTTGTTCTCGACCGTGTATATGAAGATGAATACAAGCCACAACTTGAAGTCGATGGCCGCATCATGAAAGAAGGCCAAGACGTTTTCGAGCGGCAACAAGCAACCTGGTTAAAGCAAATTGTAGAGGTTGGAAAAACACATTCCACTCGTGTAGAAGCTCAACTAAGAGTGCTAGCATTATCTTCAAGATACAAGTTTGAAGTCAAACTACTTTCAACAATTGACACCTTGATCCGTGCCAATACACATTACATATGAACTTCAATATTATCCATATTTCATATTATTGAGTGAATAAGCTGCGGTGGTAGATAAATTGGTAGACAAGCTACCCACATTTGATTTGCCACCGAGTTTGAGCCAGACGAGGACTATGCAAAACAAGATTTAAGTGATCCCCCATAAAGTGACAATAGTGTCTAAAGCTATCCTATGGAAGAATTTTTGTGCATGGGCCTTGTCTTTGGCTTTGGTGTTGGATTTGGGGAGATTCTTGATTATGGAATGCCTAGGATTGTCTTTCTCCTTCTGTTTGCGTTCCTCAATCAACTTTATCCCATCTAGAGGTTTAGGGTAGATAACAATAGAAAAATGATTTCTAATCAGTAGTAAAGCTACAAAAAATAGCTTAACCTTTTCTTAAAATAGGGAGAAAAGTGAATTACGAATTCTAAAGTCAACTTCGGCTTTTATAAAAATAGAATAGGTGCAGCTTTATTATTTTTTTAAGGGAAAAAAATAGAAATAAATTGCACTCTAATTAAGATTTCGATTTTCTCCCAATTTAGGTGTCGCTTGGAAAAAATTATTGCATATCAGTGATGTGCAAAGAGAGCTCGCCAATAAGGACATCAAAATTAAAAAAACCTTGGAATTGAAAAATCACCTCCATCCTATGGAAAGTTGATAGTCAGATCAAAATACAAAAAAATCCCAACAATATTCTCTTTTTCGTCTCTTTCTATCGGTTTTGTGTCTTTTTTTCATTGCACTGATGGTCCTAAAAGCATCTACAACATATTGATGACATGCGATGGTTCAGAAGCACCAAAGTGATTTTATATCTATTCTCTTAATATCAATGTTTTCCAATATATTGTTTTCTCCATGAAAACTGTCTTCTCCACTTTTGATTTTCTCTCTTCAAAATAAGGTAAGGATTGCATCAGCACAACTGCATTATGGATTTATGTTTCTTCGTTTCATTCCCCCTTTGAAATGATTTATCACCCATGCTGGACGTTGTTAGAGTCAAGATGATCAAATGTGCTGAAAAGCTTAAAAATAGATTCCAAAAGAACTTATCAAACCTCTCTCAAGCCCAAGATCAAGGCCCCAAAGCTGCACTAGACTTACAGACAAAAGCTGAAATAGAAGTAGCCTCAATGTTCATGTACAATATAATGTGAGCAGCTCAAGGTGTTTATTTATATCCATGTATCTGGTATGTCCTTGGGGCTGAAAAACACATTTTAAAAGGAAAAGAAAGTAAGAAAAAACCCCCAAAAAGGAAACATTGGTAAAAGCTTAATCTAAGAAAAAGATAATGAGCTATCACTGAAATTATCACATGCTTTAACATTTTGGGGGTAGCTAGTTTTTCATGGTAGAAACTTGCTTTTTACATCTAGAAAAGCTGAAATTAGCTTTGTGTTTCCAAATTCAATGCCCATCTGCGTTTCTGGGCAAAACCAATCCCAAAACCTCTATTATTTAGAGAGAAAAGTCCCCTTCAGCTGAAAACCCTAGAAATCTAGAAACTGTAATTTTACGAACTCTAATGATGTTAGCTTCATCTGATCGCATTATCTCCAGCAACCTGCACTCTGGCCTTTTGACCTTCCATTATTTTTGCTTTAATAAAGAAATTCAATGAGCATACCTGCGTAAACCCCCCCCCCCCCCCCCCCCTTTTTTCTTTTCTTCTCCCCCTTTCCCCCCTTTTTCCTTTTTCTATGTAACATAAAACACAAGCGTATACGTACATATAGGAAATTGTTTATGTATGTGTTTGTATGTATATGTCTTTCCCACTTAACATGAATTTGTAATGCTTTTATCGGAAACATTTAATTGCTTTTTTTCCCTGATTTTTTATGTGCCTTTCTTGCACTTTCTAGAAACAATTATTGCAGCTGTTGTGCAGCCCCAATGACCACAAAGGTTGCAAAACAACTCTAAGCACATGCATGCATGTGTACTCCAATGCATGTGAGCGTTTGCGCGCGCGCGCGCACACACACACACACACACACACACACACACACACACACACACACACACACACACACATCCACCAGTGACCACACCCAGGAATGGACATGCACAAATGTGCACATACATGCCATATGTGCTCACACAAGCACACTCACACATTCCATAGTGCATGTGCATGAACATGCACATTATCTACTATTTTTGATACATTGATTTCCTGGATACTAGAAGTAATCAGAATGGATTGCTTTTGAACCAGTCTGATTTTTAACTCCCTGGTATATTACTGCGGCAATTGTATGACAGGATTCTCTCTATTTCTTCTGTTGAAGCTCTCTGTAATTTCTCTTTACTTTCCTGTTATACATGTTTGTCAGGTAGTGTGCATGCAGTTTTTACTTGTAGAATCTTTCTGCAAGTTGCAGGCAGTTTACGGGTGTGTATACCTTG